>CAXKWD010000004.1:40109002-40602993 GCA_964059195.1 Ectobius pallidus | reverse complement strand
GAGCGGCGAGATCTAAAAATAAGGAGGAAATACGAAGGGTTGGTTTCCTCGAAACACAAAATTTGGAAGTTAAACTGAGGAAAAATAGGTACAGAAGCCAGTCACATCTTTGCCCCCACTTGCAATGTTGTATATGGTTGTATAATTCCTCCGCGGTGAGATATGCCATGAAATTGCACATTTCTTTTTAATATGCGTTAAAAATCAAAGTCGAGGTGATGGGCTTACCACCTGTCCCTCTGCCCTCTCTCGGAAAATTTTTATATTTATTTATTGATGGTAAGAAAACCCCAACGAGTAAAGCTCACCTTAAGGGGCTATATACAACATGACATGCATTATGGTACATTAATTTCCAATTACAAATAACTTACAAATATACAAGAGGTACATTATATACAAGAGGTACAATTTACAGGAACATAAAACAAAATGATTTGATTATTAGAGTGAAGTGAAATGATAGATGATGAAGGGAAGCATAGTTACATAGTCTAATAGTGATCAATATATATATTTATTACTAAATCAAAGAACTTAATGTTAGAATTTAAAAACAGTTTTATTTGTGATTTAATTTTTTTATGATTTAAGATATTCTTTTGTTCTTGTGATAATTCATTATATGTTTTGATTAAATAATATTTTAATCCCTTTGTCCCATATGTTACAGTTAAAGAATGTGTGAGATATGTGTTCTGTTTTTGCCTTGTTTCATAGTTATGGATGTCTTTGTTATAAAGCGTAGCCTAACAGAATTAGTACAGATAATGAAACTTCCACTTGCAGGCCCTATGTCCCACCATAGGGCTTACAGGAACAAAGTCAGTGATACAGTCAGTCAGTCAGTCAACATTCAAAGTAAAATCAATTACATACATAGATCATTAATTTTGGAAGAACTCCATGGATGAGTGGTTGGTTAGACCGATCGCATTCCACCGCGGTGGGATCCGGATTGAATCTCGGTGGATCCATGTGGAAACTGAACGAAATGAGGTCGGGCAAGTTTTCACGGGGAGCTCCTGTTTCCCCTGCCATATCACTCCACCGCTTTTCCATGCATCATATGACCATTTACTTTCAATAAAGGAATTATTATTAATTTTGGAAAATACTGCACAAAACAATATTTTTATCTCAAGTGTTCAAGAGTTGCGAGCTAAAAGAGACACAAATTCTCTGTTCGATTTAACAATTTCACAGCTTACCGTACTTTTTATCAACCCCACACGACAGTCTGTTATTCGCTTTCATGAATTCTGCCTTAAATTTTGTGTTTCCTTTAGACGTAGCGTAATGATTGCGTAGCGGACAACCGAGACTGGTGTTGCTAGGAAAAGAGAGGAATTAATATTAAACAAGCGATGCTATATAAAACTTTTCTAGCTTTGAATATTTTTGAATTAATGGGATTTATTTTATGAGATAGCTTCAAAGGATACAGATACAGCAGTACGAAGTAGCGGTTGAAGATCAAATATATCAAACCACGGAAATACGGAATCTAAAGGTAATGCATCTGCACAAAATATATGTTGGTGGAATAGTTTTCGAGAATTTGCATATACACTAATTTTCCTTGAATTAAAGCCACGATGTTATAAGCGTGGTATGATTTAATGAATTCTTTAAATAAACAGCTGATGTCAATAGCTCCACAGGTGTTTAGAATCCATTTATTAATAAAACCCCTCTAAATTTGCAGCCCTATTCCCAGCATTATCAAATTTTGGAGTAAGAAATATTGTCTTACTTTCTCCACGCCTGAAAATTTATCATTATTTTATATGAGAAAATCAATCAACTAATTAATTTAATATGACTATCTTCTATAGAATAAGATATAGAATCGCCATCCAGTCACTACAAATTCCATTACACAAATTAAAACTACCGAGCGAGGCGGCCGAGATGGTAACGTCTTGGACGCGCATTCGGGAGGTCCCATGTTCAAATTCCGTGGCCGGCCAGTTTGACATGGGGTTTTTTCATGGTTTTTCCCGAACTCCTGATATGGCCTAAGGAGTATAAACACAGCTGAATTAAAAAAACTTATTAATAAAACACAAATTAATGATGATTTTAAGCTTCTCACTGCTACTGACATATAAATGCCTCACATAAAAAACTGTATAGGAGCAATGATACAAGTTTAATACAGTAATGCTTTATGCAAATGTGAGGATTTTTATTCTCGTGTTACTACAGTCACTGATGGAGACCAGCTGTTCTACTAGAATTTTTCTCGTTAATTTGAAACTTAGAGCTTACTGATGCTTTCACTTGATAATTGCTTATATAAACATATAAATTCAACTCTGAAAGGGCAAGAAAACTAGTCGACGAAGAGTAAAAAATTAGAAAAACAGTTTCTTTATTACATAAGGCCTAAGTGAAATTAACACAATGAACAAAATATATTCTAATTTTATTTATACTTACAACTTTCATAAATCTGAACCACAACATTTTTAATAAACTGACAGTGTAAATTTCTTTAAAATCCTGGAGTCAATTAATAATGGCGGGCGAAGCCGTGGGCAACAGTTGATAGTTTAACCCTAAAAGTATCGCGGACAATCCAAACAAACCACCCCTTCCCTTGAAAAATTATATCATTTCTGAAAATTACACTGATTTTATCAAATAAAATTCTCATCATATTCATCTGTCAACAAACAGTTGAGAAACGATACGTGTTATCCACCGCCGTCTCTAGAGTTACACAAGAAAGAGTAATACAGTCTAAAAGGCAGTGGTATTATCAGTGTTCACAGTTAGCTTTGGAACTGCATAATCGAATCTGAGATCGTTTTCCCAGGTGGCGCTTTCTAATCGTGGAATGTACTCTAAAGCCGGAATTTTAGCTGTTTCATTAATTATTAATGGTTTAGTTTATGAATGATTCGCGTCCAAGTGTTAATAAATATAATGCTTTAATAATTATTATACTCTTAGTCTTTAATTTTTCAATTAATTATCGTGGGCGAAGCCGCGGGCACCTGCTAGTATTTCATATTAAGATAATTTTATAACACATCTGCTATTTAGCTCGTTTATAGGCCTATATGAAAGAATTTACCCACTGGACTGAGTGTCATATGAATAGAACACAAAACAGTAATTGAGAATCACGTCTTAGTAAGTAAATTTATTCGGAATTGTTAAACATTGCACGTTCAGCACAATTTATTAGGTCTTTAATGAACAAGCTTTTCAACAATATCATGTTTCATTTATTACTTTCCCGCCAAATCTCCGCTAGTGAAGACATTTGCATGAAAATTGCATCATGTCGGAAGGTAACTGTATAATAATTACGACTTACCAATGTGAGAATATAAATTGTCCATAAAACAAGTTCCCTGAGGCCGTTAACAGAAACAAAACACAAATTTTATGGAGATATATATTCCAACAGATACATCATGAGTTCAGCTATTTTCAACATATTCGCCGTTGGAATGAAACATTTGTCATACCGCGGAAGCAACTTTTGAATACCTGTGTCGTACAAGTCTGCCTCCAAGGTTGTGAACCACTGTGTCACAAATAGTGAAATATGATTTATGACTCCACAGGCTACCGTACTGAAAGGAGACATCCCTATAGTATATTGCGATACAAGTTCCGTAAGCGGTGCTTACGGATCGAACCAAGAGTTTTTTCTATTTCCGAGATCCGTTATGCGCTTACGGAACGAGTATTGCATGCTATTTTTTGTACGGTGATTATTTATATCAATTTAATTATATTCATTGAGATATTAGCTGAAAATATTATGTGTATACATTATGGAAGATAGATGTTATATTTCAGAAAGTGATTCACATGTGTTGATTGTTATGGGGACTGAATATTTGTCCTGTTAAAGTCGCCACAAACTGGGGGACCTTCGATAAAGGCTTGCATTATGATGGTTTTACTTACGGCACGTGTGCTTTTTGTAATTTTTACAGCACTAAGATTTCTTTTGTTTTCATAGCAACCAGATTGCGTGTGGAAATGCCAAGTTACGATCCACGGCAACAATATTCGTAAGTACCACTAATTAGTTACGTCGTGCAAAAAATACTATTAAAATCTTCATTCGCAATGGTGTTCAGAGTACTTCTTTTTTTTTTGCTGCAATTTCACGCTTAAATATGTTTTCAAGGCTGAAGGTTTCTGAGAGCAGATCACAGAGTAAACATACACTCGAGGATATGGCCACTCTCATCTTCTAGAAAGCGCTGAGTTCTTTTTTCCAGGCCACAGCTCTTGAAATAGTTCCCTCTCACTTCATATATAAGGATATAGGGAAGGACTCTCCGAGACTCCCCTGGGTCAAGGGGATACAAAGACCTCCCTCCTAAGTTACTGAACATAAGGAGCTTAAAGAAAGCACAATGCTCCATTAAAACGCATAATAGGACGACAAGACAGCATTTTTGCACGCTACAGATGGACTGAAATAAGATTTGATACTTACAATACCAGTTCGCTATAATAACTGAACAAATTGACGAACCTGGTTTCAATTCTGGCAATACTATCATACTAAGATATTTAATGGAAACGTACTGATTTTAGGGTAAAAAGTATGATTTCAATACACTTAGGTAAAAATATTAACTTTTATCCATCCTGTATCATTATGTTTGAAAGCGCAGTTCGTGCTTATTCTCAAAGACACCTTTTCAAAATCATTTCTGACTACTATTCTCCAACATGCGACATATTAAAACAAATCTTTTCGATTCATCTCCATATTAGGCCTACTTATGTTCTAAAATATTTAACTTAATCCCTTCTTATAACACATCACAAGTGGGTCGACCCTTTTTTAAGGGCCCTAAAGATAATCCACCTAACATGTCTGCATTCATATTATAGTTCAAACCCACCTTTATACTTACAGCTATAGCCTATTTGATATTTATTTGATGTAATTTTTTACTTTCAAAAATATCCTACATTTGTAGACAGCTGACAGTTTCCCCATAATATAAACGATTCCTATTCTATGTAAATTTGTATATTTCTTTCTTAAGTTTATCATTTCAAATTAATTTTATATTAGGAAGAATAGAGTAAGTTATATTTATTCACGGATTAATTTTCCATGTGCAGTAAAACTGTTAATTTAAAATATCCAAATGTATAGTGTTAATATGTAATTTTTGTAAAATGTATCATATTTTAAATTTTAGTGTAAATTGTATATTGCATATTTTGTATTAAAAGGATAATTTATGAAATTTAAATGTAAGTTTTAAGAAATATTTAGGCATATGTACCCAAACACTGTATTTCGTAAGCAAATTAATTAGCGATCACTAACATGTCGATGATTGATTTTTCCACTTTTTGCATTATTTTGGGAGGCAATTCGGAAGTATTTGAACAATTGAAAGAGTTATTTGAATAATTTATATTTCTTTGCACATCCCTCGGTTTTAGTATGCGCTGCTGTGTCCGAACTAAACAATTAGCAAAGTACTTTTTCCAATCTTAGCATTGCGTCTTCCAGCCCAGATGACGCCTGAAACTTACAACTAGAAAACCCGCATAGCATATTTGTAATGGTAAAGCGATAGGGGAATCATGCATGGGAATCATGCATGGCATGGGGAAAAATAGAACGCCTGCAACGTACGACTAGAAAGCATGCATAGCATATTTAACATCACAGCAATAGGTGGAATCGAGAACTTCGGCAACTTACTTAAATGTAAATTTATTTCTATGAAGTTAAAATATTATGTGTAATTTAAAATCTGTATGTGGTATGACAAAACGTAAGGAATATCTGTAATCCAAATGAAAAGTTGGTCTAGAAAAGTATAAAAATTTAAAAATTCGATTTAATTTCTAGACCAGTGTAATTAGTAAAACTAGGATTTTACAAACTTTATAGCATAGATATGGGATAATGTAGAAGGGGAAGGATGACCTGATCTGGTAGTGATTTTTGCTGTTACTACAAAAAATAAGACAACATATAACGACTCTGGAGCCAATATGCATAGACTACATGCTCATCATTTGCCTTTATAATGGATATCCTTCCGACCAGTAACTTCTCCAGTAGATATGCAAAAACTTTATTTCCTTTAGCCCACCTATCCAATTATTACTTTCCAAAATGTATTAAAATGTTATAAGTTAATAGACAACATAATCAGTTAGCCTGGTCTGGATATTCGGGCTTCCATGTGACACATTACTAATATTTAAGGTAACGGCCATAGAATTACTGAATTTTTACTCTACAATAGCTGGAGGTGGCGACGGAGATTTGATCCATGGTCCGCATAAATAGTATAGAGCAAAGGCAACAACGCACTATGGATGGAATGTATATTCAAGCCTTTTCTCCTTCGTGCACTTTAGTGCAAAATTACAGTTTGCTACAGTTTTTATTTTTTTAAAGAATTTGTCATAGGAATAGCTATTTATGTATAAAGTACGCAAAATAAGGCTTTAGCGAACGAATCTAGTAACTTATAGCGGCCAAGGCTGCAATAATGGATGAGTCCGATAAAGTTTTTGCCTACGTGGTTCATACATTTTTTTTTCTTAGTAAAAGTATATAATTAATTATAATGAAAGGTAGTCAGCCATTCTTAACGTTAAATTCTCACAGCCACCTGAATCGAGGAACAACAATGAACCGAACGTACCAATACGAAATGCGGTATAGATGCATTATGAGTAGCTTTTTGTAAACAATAATGCATACGAACTAGTATTTATGAAAATCTTGTGAAAATATGAATGATGAAATTTCAATACAAGCCAGAAACATTGAATTGGAGTTGCTGCCAGCAACATTACGGCAGCAGTAGGCTATGATCCAGTTGGTGCATCCATGGTAAGCAATGATTCTCTTGTGAACAAAGATGTGAAAAGTTGCTGGCTTATATTTGTTATATAATGAAGTAGACTATCCTCTTTTGCGAAAAACCCTGTAGTAAAGAAACATGTTGGATTAAATCTGTTGTTTTATGACCAAATATATGCTTAAATCCATGTTAAAGTTGGTGTGACTGGTCAATGCCATCTGGATTTTGAATATAGATCGCCATGACGACTTTAAAGTACTAGGCCGATTTAAATTGCACTTTAAATGCAGTTTTATGCAATTTTAGCAGCCTTGGTTGCTAAAATGCAATTTTTCGGCCTGTTAGCAGTCCGACTAGCACTCAGTTGCACCCAGACTATATTTAACACTTAAATGCATGACACCCAATTTCTCACGTAGTTCCTCACCACAGCCGGATGGCAGAGAAAACATTTAATGCAATGTTTAGGCCCCATAGTATATTTTATTTCTTGTTCCTAATTCTGTAATTCTATCTGTAATTTTATATTTCCTCCAATTTCCTTATCGATATTTTATTTTTAAAATTTAAGGAAAACTACTGTAACCTTTACGGTGAGTTATAAGAAAAACTACAGTAACCTATACTAGTTATCAGTCTAGATAGTAAGTGTTTTTCCAATCCTATAGTGAAATTTAGAATTTGTCACATAGGAGTTTATTGTAGTGAAAATGTATAGGCCTATACTGTATTTTTCACATTTTTCCATCAAACTCTTCTTGAATGAACACAGCGGATTGCTTCGTTTTCCCCGTCTTTTGTGACTTTTATCCTTAATTTGAACTATAAATGTCAATTTTGGTTACATGCAAACGAAGTCATAACAATATAGACGAGAAAGACTTCTCTGTTCTACTTGATAAGATGGAACTAATACTCTACAGAAATCACTGGGGGCGAGGTCCGGGCTGTAGGGTGGATGTTGAAACATCTCCTAGCCGAACTTTTTCAGGAGACTTGCAGAGAGGTGTTGAAGCCTCCACCCTATAGCTCGGACCGCGCACCCAGAGATTTTCATCTTTTCCTATCCCTCAAGAAATGGCAGTGAATGACAGAGAACGGTAGAGATTGAAATAAGGAATTATGAAATAAGAGAAGCAAACTATTCTTTGGTCCGATATAGTGCAAATTAGGAGGGCTTCATAACTGTAATAATGCAATATATTGGAAGCAGTCTTTTTTCGTACGTCAACAGAATATTGTCGAAGGAATAAATTTTACAGAATTTCTAGAACGCGAGTCTCTAACTATGTAAGCACGTTGTGAATACAAATGAGGGCAAATTCATGAGTGATATAGAATTGGCTAAACAAAGACCGCAGTAATATATAAATTGCTGGACGCCTATGTTGGTTTTGGTACGGATTCGGATCCGTAGGATTCTGGCCGTGGTTTCGCTTGAATAAATTAAATTACTTGTGGAGAAATAAAACCACAGAATGCCTGTAATTCTTGAAGTCCATAAATCTCTCCCATGAATAAAATTCGATACCAACTTGGTATTTTTAATATAACTAAATTATTACACTGTGTAGTTATCCGTCACTCGATTTATTGATAAGTTGTACAAATATGAATCAATTGGAGCACATCTCAATGAAATATTTACGGGTCATTTTATGAGCCTTGCGCACTGCCCTCAAAACAAAAACAATCCACTTTACAATGTGTAGCTACATGCTTATTATAACTCATAATTAGGGGGCGAATTTCTATGACATGTCATATTTTTCCCCTTTGCATCATTTCAGGTTTCCGACTAATTTAAACCCGATTCCAAGCATCCTGTTGAAAATGGAAGGGCTTTTATTGTGCATATAACTGCATATTTAGGAAATTTTCAACTATTGTAGCATATTTAGTATGAATATGCGTATTACGTCATACTGTTGGCATATTTGTGTGCATATTAAAGAAATTTTGAAGTTTCATGTATTTTGTAAATTTTGCATTATACTGATACTTTGCGAATTTACAGATATTTTAAATAAATAACATTATATTTTAATAAAATGAATTGTAATGAAACTTAAAAATATATACACAATGTGTAAGTGGTAAAGTCATTTTAAATATTATTGGTCATATTTTAATGTTTTTAGGTCATAAATGCATGAATATATCCTATTTTTTAGGTCAAAGAAATCCGCCCACTACTCATAATACTTACTGTTCTATGTTGTCATGAATGAATTTTTGTCGGAGAAGAAGCATTTCAATCATTCTTTCTATATCATAGTATTTAAGAGTGATACAAAAATTAGTTTTTTATTTTACAATTTACTGACTGTACTAAAAGGAGAAATGTTTTCCGAAATCCATTGCTGGGTTACGACACATAATATGCTTACAAAGACCACCCGGTGCCTCGCAACCACAACATGAACTCTAGTTCTTGCAATGGGGAGCTATTCTCCCAGCCAACTGGGTCATATCATAATATGCATTACAATATCGTTCAGCATAAGCTTAAGGTTTCTGTAATAGATAAATTCATTTGTCATATTCCTGATAACTTTGGATATTTTACTTTTCCAATATACACGGTTATTCAAAAAGATGGACCCAATTTAATTAATTTATATTTAACGAAGTACAAATTGGATATTAACATTCTACATACCGAATGAAAGAGGAAGTTCCAAAGTTTTGTTTTCCACCGCTTGGACGGTGATTGTTGCATGATTGTTGCGTAAATGGCTGCTCACGCCAATAGGCAGGCATTTCTTGTCAATGTTAGTTGTGAGTAAGATTGCTACTATGCAGCTTAAGGTATTCTGCGTTCTTGAGTTTGCAAGAAGTGAATCGGCAGTTACAGTGCAGATGGCGTTTCGTCTGTAATTCTGCATTGAACCACCAACTAGGAAAAGCATAAGCCGTTGGTTTAAGCAATTTAAACAAACTGGATGTCTCTGCAAAGGAAAAAGTCCGGGGCGACCGCGTATGTCAGAGGATGCCATCAAAGAAATAGAAGACAGTTTTGTTCGTAGTCCAAGAAAATCAACCAATAGAGCTAGCGGAGAACTAGGAATACCCCATCAACTGTATGGCATGTGGGACGAGTTTGGCTACCGCTTAGATGTTTGCCGTGCAGCAGAGGGAGGACAAATTGAAAATTATAACCTGTGTTAAAAAACTTTGAACCTTCCTCTTTATATTAGTATGTAGATTGTTCATCTCCAATTTATACTTCGTTAAATACAAATTAATGAAATTGGGTCCACCTTAATGAATAACCCTGTATTTCCAGATTACATGTAGTTTCTCTCAGTAAACGTAAAGTTATTATTTTCTTAAATAATAATAGTAGACTATCTGTTTCAAATCTCGATAACCCCATAAGGAAGACTTTAAAAAATCTCTTAAGGAGTGTTAAGAGTTCAGTATTTGTCTCAGCGAGTTTGATTGCTTTTACGTGGGGCTATCAACACTTGAAACATCTTCAGAATTTAATATTCTTTTAAATAATGAATTTCAATGACCTAATTCAAATGCCTCGAATGGGCAACAAAGAAATATGAATTTTAATACTTTGATGAGTATTCTTAAAAGACGAAAAGCCTCTGAACCTGAAATATAAATATTTTACCAGTTCAAACCTTGTGGGAGGAAGAGAATTTAAGGACGATTCCTTGTGATTCTTACAAATCTTATGATTCTGATATTGCTCTTCATCTTTTGAGCATACTTATGGACACCACAAGAGATTGGTATGGAAATTGGAATATTCGGCTAGGGAGTCATAATTTAGCCCACCTTTAGAAAGTTTCAGGAAACCCACATGGAGGTCATGCCCTCAATCGGATTAGGTCATCCTGTCCTGTTTAAGCTTTTATCCACTAACGCCGATGCTACACCAGTTCGACTCATGGAGCATTCTGAACCACATTGCCACTCAAGGGACTTATGTTAACTCTCAGCTGGGGATATGTTTTGGGACTTAACATACTTCACTGTGATCCTAAACCATGGCTCATCGGAATGGTTCAGTCTTAGTCAATTCCAATGCAGGCTCATCAAATTTAAACAATGCAGAACTTTCGACTGCTGAGATAACTCTCAACTGACCAACCTTAAGTAAAAAAATAAATTGTACGTGGAACGCCACGCGACAGAAGTGAAACTTGTTTTAATTTTTGGATTTTTCAATTTTGGATTATTGGATTTTTTAAATTTTGGATTGTTGGACTTTTTAATATTGTGTTGTTGGACTTTTTTAATTTTAGATTTTTAATTTTTGGTTTGTGATTTTATAATTTTGGATTTTTTTATTATTAAATTTTGGGCTTTGGATTTTTAATTTTGTACTTTTTATTCTTTAAATTTTAGATTTTTGAATTTTTTGAATTTTAAATTTTTTTATTTTTAAATTTTGGATATTTGAATTTTTTAGTTTTTAATTTTTGGTCTTTTGGACTTTTGAATTTTAGATCTTTGAATTTTTTAATTTTGGATCTTTTAATTTAGGATTTTTTAAAATTTGGATCTTTGAATTATTTTATTTTGAATTTTGGATTATCGATTTTTTAATTTTTATTTTTTTAAACTTTGGATAAGCCTAATCATTGAGTTGATTGTTTTCTGTGCAGTCCGTTCCGTCACACTTCACTAATTTCGTGACGAATTTGAGCGTTACATTAATTTCGTGACGGTTTTCAGCGTTACATTAATTTCGTGACGATTTTTGAGCGTTACACAAGTTCCCGATTTACCTCTACCGCCGCTAAAGAAGTTTCAAATGACTGATCCTACGCATGCCTCATTAAAAGAGCCAGGACGAAACGTTTAAGGTGTTGTATATTTTTTGTGTGAATATGCTATAAACTCCAACCGAGCAACAGAGAGAGAGTAAAGCAATTATTTCGCGTTAACAGCTGAATGGCGTATCGTGTAACTGTTTTATGAAGCAAACAAAACAACGTGTGTCTGAATGTCATGAAGCATCGTGTTTTGTTTTACGCATGTGACGCGACCGCATTGATATGGCGCAGCATCAAATTATTCTGACACCAGTCCTAAAACGCCAACCCTCACAAGTCTTTCACCTCCATTGTGATGTGCAAAAAACCGTGACAATTCATTTAGATTACTATCACCTCTTTGATAGTAAAAGGCGGTATTAAGTGCATAGGCGTAACGAGGGGGGGGGTTTTGGGGGTTTGAACCCCCCCCCATTGATTAAAAAAGGGAAAATTGTACTATTTATTTCATTATTGTGATATATCACCTTTTTTAAAAACCTGCTTATAAATGACTTAATATGAGTTTTAAAGCGTGGGAAGCTTAAAACTCCTTATTGTGCAACTTGATTTTTAAAATTTTCCGGGGGAAGGACCCCGGAACCCCCCCTCTCCAGATGTTATAACCCCCCCCCTTATGGTCGGCCTGGTTACGCCTATGATTAAGTGTATAACTGTTTTACTCCCCAAATAAACATAGTTTGTTCCATCGGTCTTGTCTGGTTTTCTGAGTATGGGAACATGATTGGTGACTTTTCTGTTCGGTTTCAGCATTTCTTATGGTAACATTTATTATCTATCCGTCTGCTGTAGCGCGGAGGTTGTGTCTCCGATCCGGTATTTACCTAATAGAGTGATGAAAACCCCGCGAAAACCTTACTCCAAATGACTGCCACAAGCGATGAATCGCGGTCTCCGAGACAATATTGTTCTGGCATAGTTAATATGAAGCATTTACATGAAATCCTCTTGCCATATCGTCTTGCTCATCATGGTCCCAGGAGATTTGAGCGCTCTCCCTCGGCATAATATGTATCACATTCAGTTGCCTCAAATTTTGTTATTATATTAAGCATTATCTATCTCTTGCTGTTTTTTGTTTCTATTACGCGAAGGCTGCTAAATGCTTCGGTGGCTCCTTTCTGTCAAGAAACTTAATTCTGGCGATCATTTTTTGTCAGCTTGTGTTGCTACCTGATTAAGTTATTCGTGCTTCTCTGCATCTTGGACATGTAAAGAGCTTTAAACATTGTTTCGGTTCACAGTCTTCACAGTACCAGAGATCGTCCTCCTATACAACTTTTAAAAAATGTTTTACAATAAATTTTCTGAATAGAAATTATAAGCTACACATTCCGCCCGCAAACGCTTGCCTCGCGAATTTAGCGGCTTTGAATGAGGTTTAGACAACTGAATGCGCAGGACTGCAATGCAGCCGTTTACTGTATGTTGGAATATGAAGGGTAGATGATCTCATGTAAATGTTTCATATTAACTATTTTTCAAGGTATCAAATTATTTTACAATGTCAGGATTAATGTACTTAAAAGTTCGAATATGTGTTTGCATAGGATGCCATTAGCAGTAGATGAAATTACGGTCCAATTATAATAGGATATCAATTATTGTAAAAACAATTAAATGTTAAAAGCCCATGATAACAATGTAACCAGACGAGGAAATAGAAGGCTGGAGAGGAAAATGATTGCTGAACGCGTATTATTACCACCCACCACTTGATCATCACTCATACGAATGCGTGCGCACCGCCCACAATAAATAAATGCACTTCCATTAAGCCTAGGCTATTAAATTACCATTGACCCATACCCCCTCGTTGAGTTGTTAAGTTAAAAATAGCTTTCCAGCAACCACAATGAAAGGAACAATACAACCAACAGAGCAGAAAATACACGTCTAGGCCTACCAGCCAACATAACTTTGAGTTTTATTACAAAAATGCACTACTTTTTATAATAACGAAATATTTAATGCAGATTACCGGATTATTCGCACATGTTAAATCTATATAAAAAAAACTAAAGTTTGCACATCTATAAAGACCATATTAAATATATAAATATGGCAGTGATTTGGGGGAATGTTCACAATTCCTCGGTCCTCAGTTTTCGTGAAAAGGTCTTAAATCTCACCCAAATGGATGCACTTGTTTATTTATTAAGTGCCAAAATGGCACTTGTGAGATTGTGTGGTGGACGGAAAAATTTCTGTCTGTCTGTCTGTCCATGTGTCTGTACGCGCGATAACTCAAATGCACTTTATCGGATTTTCATGAAACTTCGTATACCATTTATATCGTCCATGGCAAGAAGCCTATTGATTTTGGACTAAATCGATTGACCGGTACCGGAGTAATGCTCAATTTAGTGTTTATTTTATGGTAATATATTAGAAAGAATTATCAAATGCAGATCATTTCTCATGACTGCATATTGTTTTACATTGTTCATAAATGGCTTTCGAAGTTGCAATACAATTAGTCATGTGTTCCTTCACATATGCTTATCAAACTAGACCTTTTTCCTTCCATAAGCCCTGCTTAATGAATCGATCTGGAGTTTAACTCGGAAATCGATAGCAAAAATAACTTATTTTCTGCATAGGTTTATAATAATTGCAATATCACTGATTAAACAAAAACATTTTGGCACTTTGTTACATCAGTATACCTGACTTGATTTACTTATGTTTTATTTATTAAGGATTTAATGGTTGAAGGCGACAAGAATGTTAATCGACCGAGATATATGTACATCGAGTAATGAGAGAGATCCACACAATAATTTTATTATTTATTTTTTAAAAAACATGAAATTAAGATGAGATTTCATTTAATAATTATAGCGCCAGGAATAACTTGTTACATAACAGTATCTAGGAAGTTTGTTATTAACAAATGCGGGCAAAACGGAAGAGTACGTAGGCCTATACAAGGAATAGGTATGCTATATTTTTTAGTTTAACAATTTCTATGACTTTTTAGCTCATGAATCAGTGAATATATGGCATTTCAAGTAATCACAAGTGTCTATAATCATAATTTTATAGTCGTATTTTTATCATTTGCATTTATCGCAACTACGAGCAAAGAAACACTTTCATACCTGTAGCTTCACTGATCAGAAACAATCATTGAATACAGCGATTTCGTACGCTGCATATAAGCAAAAGGAGATATGAAATAATGTACCAGTGCATTATAAATCTCGTATGATAAAATATACAATATTAATAACGGTATACATTAATATTTAGTTGTAACACTGACACCAGAGAGCTTAATCTAAAATATATTTGAAAAAATACTGGCAATAATCGCACACAGCGCGACCAACAGGATAGGCCTATATCGATTGGACTGCCATCGGTTATCTCACATTACATGCTTAATTCTGTGAGTAATGTACTCGCAGCTTCGTTGCTAGGGAATTTATCATGGGTAATCCCACGAGAGATTGCGAGTTGATCGATATGTTTGCGATATATGTTTTTCTTAACTTCTATAAAATAGCATATTATCTTAAACTGAGATAAATTATTCAATGTATCTTAGTGCACGCTTAAACACGGCTATTTTTATGGAATATGTATTTTTGTAGGAGATTATTGTAAAATGTACTGAAAGGGCACAAATTGTATATTTTCTTGTTTAAATGACAACTTCCATATTTTCAAAACTCTTGATATTAATTAATTTCAAAACTTCCAGGAATGAACTGTGAAAATGCCATTTTTGCATTGGCAGTAGTATCTAAAAAAACAGTGCATTAAAAAATCATTAACATAGATCAAGATAGGAGGACCCGTCTCCCCTTCCATTTATTTATTTACACCGTTCCTACATGCAGTTCTTTGTTAAAATCTACGTTCATGTTTACAATTGCTGTGCACAGATATCTTATTCTTAATTTCTTTAGAAAAAGAAATATAACGTCTACATACTATGCTACAGTTAACTTGAATTTACCTGTCTCCCACGCTTTTGAGCTTATCGAGGTAGGTGTAAGCAAACTTGTTAGTCTAATCACTCAATCGATTTTCGACAGTCAACCTTTCACTTAATAATGTAAAAGCTTCAACACAGGTAATAGAAGTAAATAACCGAACACAATTTCACGCTAACAGCTCAAGAACCTATCTGAAAGATTGCTGCAGGCTAACCTGTATTTCATAAATAGCCAAGTTGTAACTATAATAGTGCAGCGGAAGAGCAACTCAATAACTCCCGTGTTAGATTACTCCTAACAAACTCCACCGCATAAGATTGCTCGTAGGGGCTCGATCCGCAAAATAAAATCCTTCTTTTACTTCTTGTATCATAAATAACTATTCTACGGTCCGAAGATGTCACACGCCGATTTCTTAATTTCACTAATATTATACATGAACAAAGTTTTAATTTTCTTGATTTAAAAAAAAAAAAGGCACGACATTGCTTCAATTTCGTACACGAGGTGTTTCATTTTTGAAACCTGCAATCCTTTGCATCAAAACAGCTTCTTGCGAGGCGAAGGCGCCTAACTCAATTCGTGTATGCTACCCGCAGTACCTCCGTGTCGGAGAAAATGCCGCGCCAAGCGTTTGCAGGCGACTCGTTTAGTACAGTATAGGCTACTATCAGAAGTGTGGATATATTTCGTTACCATGATTATTTATAGCAGTTATATGTCAGTCTAAATGGCATATTGTGTCCAATTACATAAGGGTCACAGGTAAAGTTAGGTAAATGAGAAAAAATACAATCTTTGAACCCTGTTTATAATCATAAGGAGATGGAAATGGAGACTGGAGAAAACTGCAAAAAGACGAGCTTCAAAACCTGTACTCGCCACCGGATGTAGTAAGGATAATTATATCAAGGAGGATGAAATGGGCTGGACATGGGGGAGGAAAGACATATCTAAAAAATATTGACTGGGAGACCTAAAGGGAAAATACCACTTGGAAGACCTAGACATAGTTGGGAGGACAATATTAGGTTAGATTTAAGGGAAGTAGGATTTGCGAGGGATGTTTGGATGGAGTTAACACAGAATAGGGTGAATGGCGGGCTCAGATAAGCGCGGCAATGAACCTTCGGGCTCCATAAAATATATAACATTCCTTTAGCTTGCTGAGGAATTGTCCATTGCCGTAGAGTAAGTAAGTAAGCAAGTAAATAACTTTAGGCACCTAAGGTTCAATTGTTTCGGCTATTATTAAAGTGAAACTAATTGTCATTCGCTTAATAATGTAATAATAATAAGTTCTGTTGGCATAAATAAAATTGCTGGGTTCGATTGGTTCGTTTTATTCTTATTTAATCCGGCTATCACGCCATGACTTGCGTGTTAGATTTATCCATCAAACTTTTCCTTTCTCTTTTGTATCTATTACACTTTCATATATTTTCACCTATTTCAAATATATCATTACAGCTATCACACATACTTTTTTTGCAAGAGTCCCTTGAAAAATGTAAAGAGGGGTTTTACTGAATACTATTGTTGATGTATGTTTATTTTATATTATATTATAATGTATATGGTATGCTATTATAATATATGAGGTACTCCGTATAGTAGTGGTTGGGGCGCTGCGCGCTACAAACAGAAAGGTGGCTGGTTCGGTCCCCGATGAGGTCGGAGTTTTTCAATTGGCCCAATACTTCTGGCGGCCCTATGGCCCTGGGGCTCGACCAGCCTCTAACAGAAATGAGTACCAGGAGCAATCCTGGGGGTAAAGGCTGGAAACCTGACCACCTTCACGTACCGAATGTCTAAAATCTGGGAGCCTCAACCTCCTGGAACCCTCTTGGCATCCATGGTTTGTATAGGGAACAATTTACGTATTATAATATATGTATTTATAGCCTACACACAATCAGACAAGCACACGCAATTATACATAATTTTTAATTCACTTTCTCTTCTCCTGTATTATTTTTGGATGCATTTTTGTCTTACGCTTCATTGCAGGCACACCAATTGTCTTATTGTTTTATTGCTATTATTTTCCATTATTATAGTACCTATTGTATTAATAGTTTTTTGTAGCTATTCCTTTATTGTATTTTTTTATTTATCCTGCGGGAGAGGAACGTAAGGCCCTATGGCCTTAATTTTACCAGGCAAAATAAAACATTATTATTATTATTATTATTGTTATTACATACAGCTCAATAACATGGATTGAACAGTAATATTCTAAGTAGTCATATCGACATTTGTAAAATTAAATATTATTTTATTTACCTTTTTACATAACACTAAATTGCGTTTGAAGAAAGTGATTATTTTACAAATCAAACATTTCAAATAATAGTTGTAAAATCTATATTAGAAAATACACAATAATACAAAAATAAAAATAAAGCCACAAATTATTTTGTCCCTATTGTGGCTGATTATCATTTTTAAGATATTTTTATTTTTAACTTTAAGTTTTATTTTTAATTTTATTTTTTATTAATTTTTATTGTCACTATTATTCCTTTATTATTTATTATTTTATCACTATTATTATTATTCTAAATATGTGCTGTACTTTATATTTTTTATTTTTATTATAGTATTTTACAGCACAGAGAAATTTATGTAATCAAAACAATATTGTTCAAGGACTTTAGAGTATTTTCGCTTTCACATACAGAACCTAATGGAAGATAAACATCAACAGCGGTAATAAAAGTGAAAATCCGAACACATCTTCATCCTAGCAGCTCAAGAACTAATCTAAAAGATTGCTGCATGATATCCTGTATTGCATATATAGCCAAGTTGTAATAATAATAGTGCGATGCCATAACTCCCGTTCAGATTACTTCTAACAAACTCAACTGCGTAAGATTGCTCTTACGGGCTCGTTCCGCAAACATATCTACTCGCAAAATAAAATCCTTCTTTTACTCCTTGTATCATAAATAACTATTCTACGGTTGGGTTAGGTGCAGTCCGAAGATGTTACACGGCGATTTCTTAATTTCAGTAATATTATACATGAAAGAAGTTTTAATTTTCTTGATTCTATAAAAAAAAGACACGACTTTGTTTCGATTTCTTACACGAGGTGTTTGTACTAGGAGTAAAAACTTTAATTCGAAACCTTCTCGGAACATTTACAGTCCCTGTAGTAATCCTGTGCACCAGAAGTCTTCTTGCCGGGCGAAGGCGCCTAACTCAATTCGTGTATGCTACCCGCAGTACCTCCCTGTCGGAGAAGTTGCCGATCCAAGCGTTTGCAGGCGACTCGTTTAGTACAGCATGCAATCAAAGTGTGGATATATTTCGTTACCATGATTGTTTATAACAGTAACAGTTATATGTAAGTCTAAATGACATATTATGTCCTATTACATAAGGATCACAGGTAAATCTAGGTAAATGAGAAGAAATCCAATCTTTGAACCCTATTTCAAGCCTTAAGGAGATGAAAGTGGGGACTGGAGAAAACTGCATAACGACGAGCATCATAACCTGTACTCTTCACCAGATTTAGTAAGGGTAATTTAATCATGGAGGATGAAATGGGGGAGGAAAGACATATCTAAAAAATATTGACTGGTAGACGCGAAGGGAAAAGACCACGTGGAAGATCTAGACGTAGTTGGGAGGACAATATTAGGGTGGATTTAAGGGAAGTAGGATTTGTGAGGGATGGTTGAATGGAGTTAGCACAGAATAGGGTTGAATGGCGGGCTCTGGAAAGCGCGGTAATGAACCTTCGGGTTCCATAAAAAGCCGTAAAACGATATGTTGTCATAATAACAGATATGCATCTGTTAAATTCGTTATAATATATTACCATAAAATAGGCACTATATTGGGCATTACTCCTATACCGGTCAACCGATTTTATCCCCTGTCAATAGACGTCTTTCCAAGGACATTATAAATGAATATACCAAGTTTCATGAAATTCCGATAAAGCGTATTTGAGTTACCGTGTCTTTAATATAGACACTAAATTGGGTTTTACTCCGGTACCGTTCAACCGATTAGGTCCAAATTCAATAGGTTACTTTTCATAAACGTCACAAATGGGTATACCAAATTTCATTAAAATCCGATAAAGCGTATTTGAATTATGGCGCCTTTCTAATATAATACTATTAAAATAGGCACTAAATTGGGAATTACTCCGGTACCGATCAACCGATTTGGTTCAGTATCAATAGGGTTCTTCTCATGAACATTATAAATGGGTATACCAAGTTTCAATAAAATCCGATTAAGTGAATTTGAGTTATCGCGCGTACAGACACACGGACGGACGGATAGACATTTTCCCGTCCCCCCACAAATCTCATAAAGTACCATACTAACACTTAATAAATACAATCCTAATAGTGTTAATAAATACAGGATAATTAACTTCCTGTTAAATTATTTAAGAACAGTGGTTGAATTAATAAGCCAGGGCAAAGCTGTGGGTTCCTGCTAGTTCATAATATCTAGTAGTGCTACTACAGAAATATTAGTTTATAATACGTACAATGCGATAACACGTTTTGATAATGGAAACCGATATCCATGATCTACCATGGCCTGATTTTGACATCAAAGTTTCCAGAATAAAGCAAGCCCCTATCTATGCATTTAATCAAGATTGAATCCAATTCGCTAATTACGAAATGAAAGCAACTGGTTATTTAACTGGGCTAATCTGCAACGGCTTTACAACAACTCGTTGAACAGTATGACGTGAATATATGCATTAACCTTTGGTAACATTCATCAACACTGTTTTAAAATCGTTCGTCACCTCCATGAATTTTAACAGAATTTCGAGAATGAAAATAAAATACTCGTGGGCATGGAACTGCAATTTAGCTTTAGTAAATTTATCACAGGAGGCAAGACTGGGATGAGTATTGTAATCATGGGCGTACGGTGAAATTTCGTTCGGGAGGGGTTCTATGTAAAGTCGTCTCAGCTCCATGTCCTTGCGCATATTGTGAATTATTACTTTTTTAATGACTAAACAATTGTATTGTGATAATTAATATACTGCAATAAATTAATATGCAGCTCAGTCTTTAAACTATCCATTTCTCGTTTAAGCTAGAGTCTATAAATAAAAACTTTCTTTCGAAAACATATCATAATACTGTAGGCCTATGATGTATAGGACACGTTTTTAAAGTCATTTGTAAATCCACCGGTGGAAAAGCCCGATTAATTCCGATTACTTCATGATAATTTTGTGATAAGCTTACTGTTGGCTTTACAAACATGCTGATGGATCTTGGCGGGAGTATTCGAGTTTCCTTTGACACATTCCAAAGAGATTTTTGTTTACTAGTAATACATCACTGTTATTAAGCTGAAGGGCTATCAACACCATGCCTTTTGAAATTTGAATCTTAAACAAGTTACGATAAATCTTAAATAATAATGCTTTCATATTTACGAAACTGTAACATTTGTAACAACCGAATCAGAGTTTTTATTTTATTTCGTTCCGTGATTTATAATCTTCATAATATTGCAGATATTTCGGGGGTTTCAACCCCCTGAACCACCCCTTACCGTACGCCCATGATTGTAATATATATAACAGGAGGGACCATCCTGGGCCAAGCAGGAATGATTTTTTTCAAATAGCCAGGGAGCTGATATGATTTATATGCTACAGATAGCCTATAAACTAAAAGGATAACGTGCTCTATTGCTCATTAAAACAACAGCCAGTCACAACAATTATTTCCTTCAGCAGTATAATGTAAGTTATATATGACTTACAACGATTGCCCACACTGTTCGTAAACACAGAACATTACTTAATGATCTTTGCTTACAATTGACTATTAAATGCAGACATTCAAGGTCTAAGTTATACCTACACTCCTCATAATTACACAGTCCCCCTGCGTTATTACGATTTCGATTTTTGTCATATTTTCTCTTTGCTACGTATATGCGAGAAAGTAGAATGAACACTCGGGTTTAATAAACATTCAATAATTTCCAGTCTGCAACATATTAGTTTCTAATATTGCTTTAGCAATAATGTGATTGTAGAAATCACAAGGATTTCGTTTTAGGTTTTATTCATGCGACTATTACCAACCTTACAAAAGGGCAGTGCAATTTGAAATATTTCTTCTTTGCTTTCGAAGTCGCTAACATTGTCTGTGGTTGATTTAGCAAGTGCTAACATTTCTGAAGCATTGTTCGTCTAGCAAAATGTTTGTATGACCTTCGATATCACAGCGATATTGCCATTCTTTGCAGTCTTATTTTCCAGTCGAGTTACAAACAATAGTCCAGACCTGTCACATGTGCCTTTGACAACATTTGTTCCCACACTCCCGAAATGGGTGAAGGGCATGACGATAAGAGCTATAAAGAAACAGATAGGCTATATGCTATATCGATCAATGAGTGTTTGTTTATGTTACTGTCTTACTGAGGAAGGGAGATAGAGTAATGAGAGAAGTCAAACCTTTTCAAAATTCATTTCTGTTTGGAGGGTAAAAAATTTAAAATGGAATTTTTCCATCGATTATAGTTTTCCAAATTTCATGTTCAAGTGAGTAAACATCGATGTTAATGAATGGATGATCTAGATTGTCCTAGATGTGACTATCCTCAGGACTATCCAGCCATAAACTATAGTCGTTCACTCATCTCCGCTTTTTCACCTAATATAAGTTCCTATGCTGTTCAAAAACTTCGAGGCTTGGCTTCTTCAGTTGATTTAAATTGACTTGGTTCACTATGGTTTTGAACCCCTCATTTTATTTCTCAAAGCCATGACGCGATCTTGTTCCAGACGAAATATATCTCTTGCCTTTTTAAATTTATTTATAGAACCGTATTTGAAAATTTTTATGTGCACATAAGAATAAAAATATACGTGGATGTGGAGCATTGAACATCTAAGTAAAATTTCATTGGAAAGACTCACAGGAATTTGTTGTTCTATCTGATGATGATCTTGTTAAAGTAGCCCTCCCACATAGACTTCATGCACAATTCAAGGCTCCCTGGATGGTCAAAATAATTTTCATGACTGCTGTGCTCACTTAGCTATGCCTCTTGTAAGTAAAAGCCAGTCATTTCAACCTCTTACTTTGTATGTGACACATTTGGGCGAGCTGTATAGTATCTACTTGAAGTGATTTTTACATATCCTTTAAGGTGTATAGTATAAACAGTTAATTGAATTCGCAGGTTTTAGTTTTAGGATAAATGGAGGTACAATGAAGAATTTCTGGCACTGGCAGTTGGTGACGTAAGATAATGGACGTCTTGTAGCGTGCAATCTCGTGAGACAATGCCGTGGTATAGCTTTATTATATCATCTCTACCAGCAAAAAAATCCACTCCCAGCTCCATACTAGACTGCCACGTGCAAGGGAGAAACTTAACAATTATTGAAGAGACTGCCTGCAATCATGTGGTGTAGACAAACTATATCGTATTGTGCTCCCATAGTATCACAATAGCGGACATTTCTAACAGCTGGTTTGCATCTTACTACAGCCTGAAGGGTCGTAATCATAACCATAATGGCCTTCGTCCACCAAGCGATTATGCTATTCATTGGAACAGTAGACCTCATCTGAAAGCTCGCGGGGCGTCGTTTCATTCATCTATGATTTCCTTAAATAGACGATTGTTATCACAACTATCGTTAAACAATGGGAAAATCTGACTCATTGTCGGTGGTCGAGAGGTCGCCCTCTGTACACTGGCCAGAGAAATACCGAATTGAACATTATTTACAGAGCTGTGATGTGCTTGAAAATGTAATAATTTGACGCAAGATGATGGAGCTGAAATTTTGCACAATCATAGTTTTTTATACCCAGAAAGAACACAGAACTACAGTCGTTCACTCATCTCCGCTTTTCACCTAATATCGTATTCATTAAAATTCAATATCAGTTAAAATGAACACAAGCTACGACAAAAGAGCTAATGAATAGATGCACATGAATATTTCACGGCCTACTGCTAAACCGAAGTTCCTAAACATTTAACGCATTTTGTTTTGGAGCAAGCAATAGAAATAGATAGGTTTACTTTGTTACAGCACTGTACATGACTATTGCATTGAAGGACAAGAAAACCTTCGTTAAGAGCAATGTGGTTCTGAGTATCATAATTATCAGCTGCTGTGCTATTACGAGTATTATTGACTAGCTAATTATTATTGACCGAGAAAACAAAGTACATTTACTTCCTTGTGACGTTTCTCAGACAAGTCTAAAAACAGTGCATACTATTTTTTCACCCTACGAAGGACGGATATAACTCGATCGGTAAGACCTGAGCCAAACACGCGCAGATAGCTTATCGTCCGCCTTTAGCAATTTAGTAAGGGCAGAAGAGAATGCATATACTGTACTATCCAAACTAAGCGGTTCATAATAGCCCGTAACTATTGAAAAAAAAATAAAGTGAATAAGATATTTGTTTTTTAGTTATGAAATATTATTTAAGTAAGATTAATGGTTGAGTCTTCACTATTGAATGCTGTATGAAAAGTAAATACAAAACATGGCAAAACATCTCCCGATAGAACATGCTAAATGTGATTTGTATCTGTGAGCTCCAGCAACGAAGTGAAAAAATGCAAATAATAGAATCTACAGTTTTTATCTGCATTTTACTCCCATGAACACACAAGCAGCGTTACTGATAGGAGAAGAATACATATAGATCGAGGAGAATGTTCATGCTGGAAACAGCGGCAAAATCTCCACCACTCCCGCGAGAGTCTCCACATTTATATCAAGGCCGGAATCCAATAGAGAAAAGCATCCCTGGACATGGTTCCGTCCATAAACTCCAAGTTAGTATATACACCAGAGACAGAGAATGTAGTTTGTTTCGAAATTATGAAATGGCACAGAAGCGGGAGCTTGGCTGCAATAATAATAATAATAATAATAATAATAATAATAATAATAATAATAATAATAATAAACATTTTTGTATACAGTCTTTTTAATTATATTATATTATATTATAATATTTTTTTGCTGAAGGAACCATTCGGCGAGGTTTGATTTTAATAACTTTAATTTATTTGCTGTTTTAAGTTTTTAATATGTTAACGAAATTTAAAGGCAAATAAAAAGCAAAGGATTCCAAGAGGTGAAATACTGAGAAAAAAAACTAAGAAAAAAAAAGCACCTTATGCCTCCCAGATGAGGACTCCTAATAAATAAAAGCGCTTTCTTTGTAATTTTCTAAAGAGAGAAAATATTTAATCGTTAATTTTTAAATGTAAAAATCAGTACTTCTATCACAAACACAGATTAAGAAAATAATACGGAATTTTTAAAATATAGACCATCTTCAGATCAATTTACTTTCACTCTAACCCTACACAAATGCTTCGAAAAATTTTGGCGTCAATAGGAATCGTTTCGAAGGTTTCTGCATGCAATTAATTTCAATCTTAATCCCTATATACTTGGAAATAGTTGTTTTTTGATGCCTAACGTTTATTTTGTATTTTTGGCCCTTCCTACTTTTGCTGTGAAGTTCTTTTATTTTGCTGTGAAGTTCTTCACATGTCGGTTGTTTCGTGTGCACTTAATGTAAATCAAATATTCTGTTTTTCCCCTTTTGAATTCTAAACATTCCCACCCTATTACTTTTAACATTTAAATAAAGGTAAGCACAAACATTTCAAAGATTAAAATGGTTCATGTTCTCAGATATGTTACCAGAATGAGTGCTGTCAGCGGTGTGCCGGAATTTTATCCCCCAAGTGTCCTCGTCTTATATGACTATCACATTTATGCACACATAAAGATTACCGACCTGGTCGGGGATCGAACCCTGCATTGGGCACAGAACGCCGTTGCTATGAGTATGTCATGATAATTATAGTTTTTGTGTTCTCAGTTAACGTAATAGAAATCAAATTCACTGCACTCTTACTTTTTTAAATATCATATATTTCCAGTACTTAGGTAATAAAGAGGGATAATAAAAGCATACGACTCCATGGGGATGGTTGTATATAGACTGACTATTTGTTTCATAAAACTCGCGGGAAAGCTGCAGTAAAACATTTTATTGAGTAAGGCTACGTAAAAATGACATTTACAGTTCTGCATGACCTTATTTCCACGTGTCAATCTGTCAACTGGCGAAATTAGCTTTCACGTGTGACTTCCATTGTCAATAACGAGGAAAATGTTCGTGAAAGCCTTGCAAATATAAAAGCAATACTTAAGCGAGGTGATTGAAATTTCTATTTTCACGGTTTTAAAGACTCTTTGTGTACCATTTTTCAGGAACTATCAAGTATTTACTGATATAAACTCTTGTAAAATGAATGTAATAGAAAATATTTTTTATTTAGACAGTCAAATGCAAAAATCTCTATTAACGGTCGATGGTATGAATTAAAATGCCTCTCCGAGATAACGTTTTGGACCCGCATTCGGGAGGTCCCAGGTTCAAATCCCGTGGCCGCCCAATTTGACATGGATTTATTTATGGTTTTCCCAGTCGTAAAGGCAAATGCCGAATTGGATATTTACATACCATGAATCATCCTCACCATTTCATCTTGTATCATATCCGTTTAGATTAATATCAGTTGAAATTTACTCCATTAAAATACACCGACAATAGAAACAATTGACAAGCAATAGTTCCATGGCCTACCCTACTGTACAGACACAGATTCCGAACTCCTGAGTTCTTTTAAGTGTTGTTATTTTCAAACATTAAAATCTCGCGTCATATGAGAGCTATCAAGAAACTATTTATTGATTTGTAGAGTACTCATCAAGAGCTTTTCAACGATACCCCACAAGACGTGGTTTCAAAAGTTTCGAATTTTCATACCCCACCCCCACCCCCACCCTCACTCGAACCCCCGAATCGTTGGTGACACTGTGAACTCCATAGGGAGTACTCTAATTTATTCAAACAAAGTTTCCCTCTATACTTCATAGGGGCTGAGATATGCATTTTAAAAAATTTCAACCCCCTCCCCCGACCACCCCCTTGGGCTAAATTTGCTCATTAACGAACTTGTCCGAACTATTGGGCCTAGAAATGACATAATAAAATTTGGTTCAAATATCTTCAAAATTACGGCCGCTAGCGTGTAAAGATATATACCGTATATATATATATAAATATCACAATTTTTTTTTAACGGGCGGTGGTTTCGTACTTAGGGGAGCATGAAACGTAAAGATAAGAAAGAATTTTTCGAAAATCATGACATGGTATCCATTGCAATAGGTAGATTTTTCTTCGAAATCTACCTAAAAAAAAGCCTCTGAGTGGTATATAATTATAACACTCTAGGGTAATCAACTTTGGTATCCGACATATAGAAACACCCTTTTGGTATAAAATATTTGCAAATGATTTACTATATAGACTCAGTTTGATAAACATTTAAAATTTCAAAATCTCTACGCCTTTTTAAGTGTGAAATTTCTCACGGTGATTACTAAAGTCGTTATACTTTGTGAGTGAAAAATGTTGTCTTTATGTTGGCAACAGTGTAAGAAAAAATCAATACCCTCTGTCAGCTGTCCGCGCGCTGCAATATGGCTGGCTCCACGGTTCGTATTCATTTCAGTAATATTTGTTATTATTTCAAAAATGTTAATGGCTGTCTAAAATATAGTAGCTTATATGATACACATGGTAAACTGATTTTATTTTGCTCGTAGGATTGCTTCACTAGCCCTTACGGCTCGTTCCGCAAACATAGCTACTAGCAAAATTAAACCCTTCTTTTACCCCTTGTATCATAAATAAATAAGACATGGGAGTAGATAAGAGCCATACGCCACCTAAAGTAATTTAAGTAGAGTTGAGAAGTCGTGAAATCTATTGTCAGCTCTCACTTCGTTCGCGAGAAAACTAATCGTAGACTGGTTTAGTCACGTCAAGTCCCTTGCACCACAAATAACTATTAAAAACATTAGTAAAATTATTTTTCCATTGGTATTAAAGATTTAGTTCTGTACTGCGTACAAATTATTTTATTACCGTACATTTAATCGTATTTCCTATGGGCTCACTCCACTGACTAGCCTTTAACATCCTGTCACATTTTAGAATCAAGTCCATGAGGCCTAACCTATGCTTCTTAATTTAAGTAATGGATGCATGAGTTGTTCGATGTTTGATTCATGTGAGAATAATAGTAATTTGTTGAAAAATCATTGAAAAGCTGTCACATCAATGATGGTATCCCAAAATGTTTTCAGAAGCACATTTTATGGGGTTTATTCAACATGAAAAAATAAAAGATTAAAAATGATTAAGATAAAAAATAATTTAAATAAAAAGTATGGCACAGGTATTTTGAAATATAACAATTGTAATGTACGTGAAGTAGTCCCATTTGAAATAATTACGAGAGCAGGAAATGTTAAGGTGTTAAAGAGTTTTCATTATTCAACTGTCAGGTTTCAATTTAAGGGATGGCTGAGGTATTGAGAGTGATTCTCTAAAAAGTTAAAATTTTTCACACTTAATTAAACTGAAAACAGAAGTTAAAGTTTAAAATTTCATTTTCATATCTAAATTTGTTTTTGAGATATTAATTAATTTAAACGATTTTTTAAATCAAAATTGAAATCTATCTCCTCTGACATATATTAAAATGTAAATGTGAATTTTATCTAAGATTCTTTGACGCTTGCTTTACGAATTTACTGATAGATTTTTTATATTAATATATACTTATGTTTTCAAAAATTATTACACGGAGAAGAATATAAATTTAAAAAAAACTGACCAACGACTGTACTAAATATTTAAGATACAGAAATTAGGTCTATACAGAAAACATGCTAAGTGACTTTATCACACAAATTGTAAAGCATATTGCGAAAAAAAAATCATAACTGAATCTCTATTTTTGTGAAAGAAGATAGATTTTGAATGTGGCAATATAACATGCAAACTGAAACTGAGAAAACGGACTATTAAAATTTGCATGAATTCGTAGTTTGAAGCACACTGGAGTACCTGTTCCATGCATCCTAACGGTATAACATTTTACATACGGTAGTTATATTAGGCCTATATAATATGCTTCATTTTTTACACTAAACTAAAATCAGGTAACCTGATATAACCAAGTGTCAGAATGTTTTGTTTAATCAGTGATCATTATAATTATGATAGGCCTATGCAGAAAAGAAGTTATTTTTCTAATGGATCTCCGATTTAAGCTCCAGATCGATTCATTAATCAAGACTTACGGAAGAACAAAAGTATAAAGTTTGGTTCTTAACATTAATTCATACTCGTATACACTGATAATAGAATAAAAAAACCCTAAACGCCATTCAAAAATAGAGGTTTTTTGAAGTTTAAAGCAGTGGGATAGAGGGGTTTTTGAACTTAACTCTGTTTTTCAACATGGCATTACTTTAGGGGGTTTTCAACCTCACATATATAAATAAACCAATTTAAGCCATCCATACAAATCTGGTGATTTACAAAAATAAGAAAATATAATTTGGCGTTTAGGGGATTTTGAATCTAGATATAAGAAATTCTTAAAATGTATGTATGTAACTAGGAAATATGCCGACTGAAACTAACTGTTGTTCATGGCATGTATAAACGTTTATGATTAAGATATGAATGCGAGCTATCGCTCTGTGGAATACAGTTTTTATTTGCTTTCAATCTGAGAAATTTTCTTTCACTTCCACCTTTACAAATAATTTAAATGGTGGTACACATGGCTTGGCTTGAGCTGAACAAGCCGCCCTGCCTACACTTGGAAATGACGTTCATTTATTTGATGGCTTCTCAGAAGATTTTCGTCGCATAAACGTGTAGATGTAACGACAGCAGCGATGCTGAATCCACTTGATTCAATGCAGTACGTGTATTATATGAAACTGCCAAATGGCAAGCCATTACAATAAAACTCACAGCAAATGGCACGTCATTTTTAACTAGAGATATCGTATTCACTGAATTCTTAAAACGAATTTTACATCATCTTTCCTAAGGGCACTTAACGTAATGGAAACTTTCAATCATATGGAATTCACATATTCTTAAACTACACAATAAGTGTTGTTGTACTGTATACCGTAAGTTTTAACCCATTTGAGTATTAAAATGAAAGAACAAAATTGAACTACAAGGTTAAAATCAAAATTCGTCTCCGCTCAAGGAAAATATATGGAAATTCAAAATATCCACACCATTAGAATAGTATGTTTTTCTCTAATTTTATTTTAATTAATTCTACAACTTCCCTCAGTAGGTGGCCGCCTAACGACAAAGTATAAATAGTTAAAGTAAGTGATAATATTTTCCTACGATATAAAAGTATGAAAAGAATATACGAGTACTATACATTAGTTACTAAATAAATGGTTTCCTAAAATTGCCACTGATTCTCTAAATTGGTGTAAAAAAGTTCTCTGTCAGATCCATAATAACCCAAAAGTGATGCAACTTTTTAGTAACTACCATTAGGCCAATGACCGAGATCTTGTTAAGGACATATCTATTTTTGTTATACGGAATGTTAGGCTTATATCTGTGACTTGGTTCTAAAAGGGCCAATGTCAATTTCTTGCAGAAATGAGATTTAAGCATTAATGAGCTCGGCTAGTCTTTATCTTTCGTATACTAAAAGTGCCAAAGTCTGATCCTATTAATAGACATAATACAGAAACCTTAGAGGCCAATGTCGGAAGTTCTCAGCAAAAATGTTACTTCTATAAAGTCAGTTATCTCAAAAGCAAGTTTTATGACATTGGCCCTTTTAGAACCAAGCATTCTTCTACGCATCAACCTCTTCAGGCTGACCGCTATTGGTCTCAAATCGGACAGTAGGATCAACTATGATGCAACTTTTAGCAGAGGGCTTGAACGCAATCATGTCAATGCGTCTACTGCGCCTTCTGTTACGTTTCAATTTAGTACAATTTATTTTATGCCATGCTGCATTTATTAACTTAATGTCTTTATATATTTCGAAAATGTATAATAAATTATTCTACTCTGACTAAACATTCAAAACTTCTGAATACAACTATGTGATAAATATTTTCTATGCAGTCCGGGATAGTTTTATATATTTTGTGAGACAATGAGTTTCGTCAAAAGAGGTTTAAGCTCATATATGTTTGGAGTATACAGCACTGTGACACATACATTTGGATAAAACGAATGGTGTGCTTTAGAAATATTAAATATAACTTATTGTAGTGTATTTATATCAGTATATAATATTGAGTTAAAATTATGTTGTGTTGTACCGTTGAGCTCGATCAATAAAATGCTGTGATAAATTAATCTAATTTTTTTTTGCCTAGGTGTTTCGGTTACAAAACAAGATCCCTGATGATGGTTCTAGGCAACCGAAAGGCCTAGGCAAATAAAATAATTTAAGACTAATGTGTCTCATAATTTTATTTATTCACGCTAAGAGCTTCTAACGAAAAACCAAATTCTCACTCTGATGCCATAGCAGGATTAATGTGTTCAGACTCTTTGCCTGCCAAACTTATTTACTAACCCTTAAATTTATAATATATCCCAAAAGATACCGGTTCTGTTGTCTGTTTTAAATTTGCATTAAAGGATATAAAAGAAATAAGAAAAAAATGTAATAGGGTATTTCATGTATAAGTTACAAAATAAGAAAGCAAGAGAGAAATACTTTATTCAAGTCATCTGCCTGGCAATCCAGGTGACCATACAGATCCAGAACAAACAAATAAAAATAATAATACATTACATAATAACATAAACTGAATTGAAACGGAACATAAGAACTCTAAGTACCATATAAATGATTGTGCAATAAAAATAGCGAATCTTCTAAAACCCTAATACATATTTTAACAACAGTGTCATTAGAAATATTGAGAGACTGAAGAAATGTATTAACAAAGGTGAAACTTGCACCGCGTGCTCCAAAAAGTAGACCCTTCACCTCCCATGCAATTGACAGGTAAGTTATTTTAGTTAAACTAAAAACTAACTGTGAAAACTATTTTCTATGCAGTCCGGCAAAGGTTTATATATTTTGTGAGACACTGAGTTATGTCCAAAAGGGGTTAAGCTTGTTTACAGCTTACAGCAATGCCGCTCTCACACTTGTGAACGGGGTTTTCAGTGCAGGATCTGTATTTAAGGACAAGTCCCTCTTTAGCTCATGAGTAGTGAATAAGCTATATGATATACAAAATTCTCCCCTCTAAGCTCTCGACATTCGTATCTAAGATGATACATCTGGTATAGGCGTAAGAATCGTCCGACTTCTTTTTAAGTTCGGTTTCGGAGACACGTTCAAGACATCCCCGCAATTACGTCTACAAGTGCTTGTAATATCTCTTTAAACTCAAGTATAATTAACTCAAGCTTTGTATCTAGGGTAGTTTTTGATCTCACTCTCTTTAATTATAAGGAAACAATTTTTAAAGTTGACATAGGTTTATCATCCTCCAGATGAGACGAGGCGCTCGCGCCGAGTTTTTTCAATTTTCCGAGATCCGTTAACCGCTTACGGCACGAGTATTGTATGCTATTTTTTGCACGATGATTATTTATATGAATTTAATTATATCAATTGAGACATTATCTGAAAATATTATGTATACGAGTATACATTATTGAAGATAGATGTTTATTTCAGAAAGTGATTCGCATTTGTTGTTTTTTATGGGAACCGAATATTTGTCCTGGGGGGGCCTTATCCAAAAAGGCTTGTATTATGATGTGTGGCGTAAGTAAATTCTTTCCTCACGGAAACTCTTACCGCACATAGCAACAAGATTGCGTGCGGGAATGTCAACTTACGATCCACGGCAACAATATTCGTAAGTACCACTAATTAGTTAAGTAGTGCAAAAAAATACAAAAACAATTAAACTGCCAGGCAACACCGACATTTTTATGCGTGCAAGGTTGTAAAGAATTCAGACGTCCGTTAGCAGTAGTATTTTGGTGCAGTAAGAATTGATTTATTTTAGTCGTCATGGGTGATGATACACGATTTGAAAGGGGCTACAATCTAGAACAGGCTTTGGCAAATATATATATATATATATATATATATATATATATATAAAAGTGATAGTGAATCCATTTTTGGCAATTACGATGGGGGAGTAATGCCGAGGTGACTTTGGCAGGGAAAGATATACAGGTCGCAGATGAAGTGGATGGGAATGAATGAGAAGATGATGTTAATGTCCAGGAGACTAGAGTGGCGTTAAAAAATAGACATATAGTCCTAACATGTTTCTGTTGAGCTGTTACCATGCGGGGTGAAATGAAATATCTTTTACTTACGGCAGGTAGACAAGTTCTACAAATCACACCAGATGAGTTATTACAATATAAAGCTGACTTTACTTCTGATATAGCCCCCTTGAATGCACCCTCATAAAACTTTTCCTTACACAGATGTTGGCAGTCCTAAGAAATTACATCCCAAGACGGTTTTGATACTCTTCGTGTAAATCTTGTATTTCTTAGTACAACATTGCAGTATATTGATTCAGATGACGCGTAAAGGTTTCCCGATTTCAGACTAATCAATTAATCTTCGTCTCATTTATCATCTTAATCTCTTGTAAGCCTTTTCCCGGGCGTCAGAATCTAGGCCCAAGTGTGTCCAAGTTCTTGTTTATTTGCATCATTAATAAAGCATGACGACCGAACAGATTTGCAAACTTATCACTGACATTACCTTCAGCTCAATAGGTACCTTACAAGTCGCAGTGGCGTAACTGAAGGCCCCGAAGACCCTGCGATGCACAGGGGGGACCAAGGTCTTGACCCAAAATGGAAACCGAAAAAAAAAAAGAATGTAAATGAGGGGGAAATGCAAAACAGAAAAAGAAAAATAATTCGCACACTTGCAGTGAACACTAGCTATCAGCAAACTGAGTATTAAAGAATTCACTTTGAAATAGCCTATAACACGAGTGCCATATTAAAAAAATAGTTGAGCCTTTCACGAAAGGCAGGATGTACAGGAAACAGACAATGCACGATGTACTTTAAATTCGTCTCGTCTCAAAACGAACAAAAATTACCTATTCTTATTTTGGATTTTTCGGGATATTATTTTCTACTAGTCATTTATAGGAAATTCATTCTTTCGTTACACTTGCCCTATTTTGTCTTCAGAATGACTTTTACAAAATTACAGACAAAGCCATCTCATAATTTCTTAGCTTTGAGGCATATATTAATAAAATTAGTAAACATAGTAATAAATTTATAAATAAAATACTTAAATCTTGTCCTTTGTTTATTATATATTGTTACACTACTGTATATTTCATTTTTAAATACAAACTTAGAAATGTTAAAATTTTTCATGTCATATTTTCGTAAATTTAAGGTAATTTTATAAGGTTATTTTTCAATCATTTCTAGGTAAATACACTTTCCAGACCTGGTAATTAATCATAAAATGACTCTACTTCAGTGCGTCCTTTTTTTATTTTGCTACAAAATTCGGTAGTCAATTGAGCCCGAAGGCAAAAGCTTATAGTCTGGAGCTTTCGTGTAAAGCTTGTTGAGTTTTCGTTTATGTCTGCAAAGAGGTACTTCATTATTGTGAAAGCATTCTTTATAAAACGGATGACCATTTTCATGATTGCGTTGATTTTGCTTCTAGTTGTGTTTTAAACTTAAAGAAAATCCACGTCAATAATTTGGCATGACTCTTGAGTTATAATTTATCAATATTTGCCTGTTCAAAAACGAAATCTATGTAGGGGCCTATGCCACTTTCATAAAGTTAAGCCCATCACTTATCGAGCTTCTTTCGTAAAAGAAAGTGTTCTGATTAGGCTAATTTACATTAGTAAAATGTACGTCTATAACTCCCGAGTTAACTCAGTTCGTTGACAAAATTAAACTGTTGTAACAGAATTAATTCGACGAGTCGTTAAAAAATTTGTCAGAGTTCACTCCCAGTAACTTATAATCTTTTACATCGCGTTGTTAGGTAAGTATATTTAACTCGACATACGTAATGACAAATTCTTAGGGGAAAAGGTAATCTGCGCCACTTCTACCTTTTCCCCCAACCTACACGATGTAAACTGCGTCACCGACATATGTAAACTGCGCCACCGACATCTAAATGGCGTCACCGTCATACTAACGCACTAACATTTTCCTTCCCACTTCTCCAGACTTACGACTGGCTATGAACTTGCGACCACTATAAGATATTGTACGCATATAGTATCACATCTGCTCACGAGTAAATTCTCGGAAGTAATTGCTTCTTTTTATACTTATCGCCCAATGACTCTGAGACTGTAAAACACAAGTGAATGACTCGTTAGTGAGACTGTGTTTTGATGTTCTTCGCTAGAGAAAAGTTGTTACCAACACAAAGACAGAGCAGATAAAGCACTCGTTACCAACATATATAGAACGGTACCAACCTACAGACAAGTACGCTCCCATCACCTCATGTGCAAAAAATTGTTATTGAATAGAAACGAACATTCATATATTAGATCTTAATTTTGTTTGCCTATAACTAATGCCGCAACCTACATATATCCGTGGCGCAGTTTACATATATGTGTAGCGCAGTTTACATATCTGTGTGCCGCAGTTTACATATCTAATTTTTATACTATTTCAAATTAGGTGTCAACCGTGGCGCAGATTACATAACCCATTCATAGAAGTCGCAGGCGAGTGAAGGTTTTTGGCGACAATTTTAACATCACTTACATTGTACGGAAAGCTACTCCCAATAAAATGGAATGTAAATATTTTATTATCATTAGAAGGACGGGCGAGAACATTAATAACGAACAATAAATTAAGTTTATAATAAATGAAAATATTATAGAGGCTATAAAGTTCTTAATCCTCTTGAGATTCTCGTTCGATTTACTCGATTAACTCTGGTCGCTCATAGAACAATTTCGAACCGAGTAAACTTTCTGATTACTCTGAATTTACTCTACTCTACTCCGAGTAATATTTTATGAACGCAAGCGAGAGTCCGGGCAAGAACTTAGATTTCCTTGAGGGTCCGTATGTTGACCACACACGCTCAAATCCTGTGTGATATCCAAAGACTGAGCACAGAGGTAACTGTATATTGGATGGATGATAGACCGTATCCCTTCACGTACTTCCGAATTAAGTCAATTAAGTAAAAACCTGTGATACCCCTTTAACCCTGTCAATGGAATGTATTTAGCTGCCAGGAGGTAGGACCCTTATTAAGAATCTGAAAGTACAGAGTTGGATAACTTTTTCAATTATGTAACAGGACATTTAGGTAGCTATAAAGCACACGCGAGTTGCAGTCTCAGTTTTATGACGTTGGACTTTCTCGTTTCTACACTGGGAATACGCTCAATCAATTTTCCGCGGGCTAGACTTCTTGTACGGCACAGAGAAGATACTCTGATTTAGAATGTTGTAGCGATAATGTCGTTGAGGTTTCTCAGTTAAGGGGATGGAACCAATCCTTATTTGCCTGCAGCAATTTCTGTTGTATAAACAGTAAGGAAAAGTCTACATATACTCCAAGTTAAATAGAATGTGGATTAGATTGGAATCTATGTGTACACAACTTTACGTTTGAAGTTTCCTCACAAAGTATGATCACACAACAAGAAATGATAAAAATGTACACAAACTCTAAATACAAATATAACAATGGAAAACGAACGAAAGCAATAGCGGAACAGAAAACACTTGTAAAAGTAAATTATTGTACAAAACAAATTATAGGCCTACACTAAATTTGGGAACTCAACCAAAACGTTAATGTTATTCTAAATAAATCTTTGAAAGTTCAATCCTTAAAAGTTAATATATTGCAACAGAAATATAATGCAGTACAATAACACTATACAGCGTGCAAATAAATTTTCGATTGTTATCCGGGAGTACTGAAACGGATTACCAAAACGTAGGAAAATTTTAAATACATGAAAATATTTCTTATTTTTGTAGATATTTAAAGTAACTTTAGAGGATACTAATGCTAAAAATATATTTAATTTTTCCCTTGTAAAAATAAGGTCGAAAAAATACCTCTTTGTAAAATAAATAAAAGGGATAACTTTATGTGTAGCACTAGCATGAAAACATATGACAATTATCTTCTCGGTCTATGGCCGATTTAATGACTGAATGAACTCTTTGGAATTGACACTTATTAAATCAAATTACTTTTTCATTAATCGTGCTTTTAACACATGTACTCTTATATATTATATTATATTATGTTATATGATATGTTCATCATCCTGGAACCCTTATGGCCTCCATGGCCTGTATAGGGAACTCTTTACTTTACTTTATTAGGCATTGTACATTCCATCGCTCTTTTCTGTCGAAAATATAGTCTCTTTATGTAAGTTACATTATTTATAGCCAATATTTAATCTTCCTAGCAAAATTAAAAATATATGTATATCTCATTACTTTAGTTGTAAAATATTACTTGACTTGAAAGCAAAGATGATTAATTGCATATTTTATTCCAAGTAGCCTATTGTAGTGTTTACCCTCTGAAGTTCTTTTCTATTTAAGTGCTATTTGGGTAGAAAAATATCCTCTTGAAAGTGAAATATTAAATAAATAAAAAATTATTAAAGTACACACGCGAATATTTTAGGAACTTGCAAATGGTATAGGTCTACAAGATAAACTGATAGTGTAAAAGATAATATCATGAACTTAGATGTAGATGAAGAGTGTCACTTGCATGTAATTATGTGATTTCGATTACCTTAGGCATTTGTTGATGTCACAGCGCTAAGTGCCTGCCAAACTTACACGAAGCTTGCCAAACTTATATGGCTGATCCACATCGACAAGTTTGTGGTAAGAACAGATTTGCTTTCAATAAAGTTCTATGTACGGGAAGTGGGATGAGGTAGTGGGATAGGGGAGAGGAGAAGCCGTGCGTAGCAAGGGTTATAACTACGCATTTATAACAAGAGGTGGGACTAATTTTCACTAAACGGAAACTATTTCGGATTCAACGAGGAAATCGTTTCCAAATTAAATTTTGTTTGTGACAAGCGAATGCATTACCGCCAAATATACAGAGTGGTTCTAAACTATATATCACAATGGTAAAAGTAGGTAGAGGGGACCTAAATAAGCATATTTCGTATAGGAACGTGTGTGCGGTAATGACACATTAAAGTGCTAGCTAAGCCTAACTTATAATTGTAAAATCAGAGTAATGCAGTAAATTTGCTTTCTTTCTCTGTTTATATGTAATTTTAACATTTTATTAATTCATTTATATGTAACAGTATGTAGAAATACAAATGTACACACAGTAACCCTAACATTCATAATGTATGAGCTTCAGTAGTTTTCTTAAATTTGTAATAAAATTATGGAACAGAAATTGAAAGAAAAATTTAAATTTCACGTGAAATTACAAATAATGTCTAAGAAGACCTAGTCATAGTGTTGACTGTTTTCTATGCAGCCCGGTATGGGTTTGTTTACTGTATGAGAAACTGTCTCGCGCATTTAATGATTAATTTTAGTGACTTTTGATGCAGTACTTCACACTACAAGCCCTCGTTGTATGAGTTCTCCCAGTATGCTGCAATCGGTTTGTGGTCCACCCCCACAATATTGTACTCACTGCGAATGTTGTCTTCTTCAGCTTGGTGGAACCTCGGGTTGCTCAGTCGGAGTTGCTACGAGTTTCTCTATCTTACCTCAGGGCATAAAATTGGGTGTGGAGGTTCTATATTTACTGTTTATCAATAATTAAATATTTATCAAAACACTGTCAAGTTTATTTAGTATTCCAATCAAAGTTCAAATGTATAATTGTTACTTCGTAAATTATTAATTTTATTGATGGGATATTGAAGGGAGTCTAATATTGGCCTTTGCAACTCGTACGTAAATACTTCCTAGTAGTGACACTCGATATCCACGTAATCTTGTAATGATGGTGACGTCAATGTCACAACAGTACTTACTTGGCACACTCACTGAATTTATTTTAGTAAGTAGCTATAATAAGCTCTTACTGCAAGAATAAATGTATAATAGAATTTACACTTCGGTAATTTAGTGAAGTTACTTATATAGATACAGTCGGATTGACCACAATGTCAATACGACTTATGTGTAATTCGAGGAGAAATGCAGGGATATGACCTGCCTCCTCGAGTCCTTCGTACACAAGTGTAGTTTCGTAAAAGCCATGATCTTAGCCTCCTCTCAATTTCCCTTCCTTACCATAGTTACACAAAACCAATCATATGCACTGTTATAGCTAAATTCAGTTTTTTCTATCCTAAACTTAAATTCTATTGGTTGTTTCGATTAGCGTGGTTTTTAGCTTGGGAGTGATGCTTTTCTGTTTCTCCCATCATGCGATCCTCCGAATTACTGTCTAGTTCTTGGACCTTGCAACTTTCACTGTACATTCTCGTGAAGTGCCTATTCAGCTCATAATCTTTCCTTTCTACTACATTTTGACTGAATAGCCTAGTACATTTCTGACAATACCTGGCACCTATCTCCCACAGAGTTGCTATACATTTCACTCCGGCTGCATTGTATATTTCTGAGTATTCCGTCTGCTAACTTCTATTGAGTCCTAGTGTATTTTATTCTTTACTATAAAATAATTAATATCAGCTAAAGTATTGATGATATTAATTTCATATTTATGTAATATTATTTGTTAATTTTTCCTGATTTTTATCATGTAATTTATAATAATATTGCTTGGTTAGTTCAAAAGTTATTATCTGCCGTATTTAATTAATATCAATCTATTTCTCATCATTTTCTATCAATTGATATTAATGGAGATGACTCCATTTACACCACTTTCTTAAAATGTGCAAGAACATACTTCACACTAACCTATTTTGTGCAAAAAATGAAATAAAAACAGGAAAGATGAACCTTTAAGGGGGATAAAATTACTGGCTTGCAAGAGTACACCGTAGTCATTGCAGGACTATTCTCTTCCGTTTAATCTACTGATGGTTCACTTGGAAAAGAGTTTAGAGAGTACACTATATTCAATCAGTTTCAAATTTCCTTGACCATAAGAAAATGGTTTAAAGGCGTATTCCCAAGGCATGTCTTCAAAGTAAGCTGAGTCACTGTTCTCTTTGCCATGAAAATTCTCCTTCAATTAAGTAATTTAAGCAGGACAAATTTATGCAAGGCACTGAACTTGAGAACTTCCAACGTATCTACCGTTTTTAGTAATTCCACACATATAAAGTTATACAGCAATGTGGTCCAGTTCATTAATAATTAAATAATCAAGGTCTACTTTTCCCTGGGCACATCGAAGATGAACGTTGACCTATATTATTTTAGTACTTCAGGTGGCAGTTATTGTTGTTGTTATTATTAGTTAAAAGCAGGTGCCCGCGGCTTCATCCATGATAATTAATTCGAAGATTAAAAATTAAGAGGAAAATAATTAAAACATTATATTTCTTAACACTTATTCGCGATCATTCATAAACTAAATGATTAATAATTGTAACGTAACAGCTAAAAATCCGCATTCCATAATTAGAAAGCGCCTTTAATGTATTTCACATTAAAAACAAACGAATCGACTAGGGTGAGCTCACAGAATCGAAACGATCGATAATTTCATGCGATGAAGTGAAAAAATATCGATGCTTTTATTAGTGAGAGAAAGAAGAGTTTTATTGGAAATCATCAGAAGGAGGCATAGGCGTAACCAGGCCGACCATATGGGGGGGTTATAACATCCGCAGGGTTTCCGGGGGCCCTCCCCCGGAAAATTTAAAAAATTAAGATGCAAAATAACAAGTTTTAAGCTTCCGGGGGTGCCCCGGAACATTTTAAAAATTAAGATGCAAAATAACGAGTTTTAAGCTTCCGGGGACCCTCCCCCGGAAAATTTTAAAAATTAAGATGCAAATAACAAATTTTAAGCTTTCGGGGGCTCACCCCTGGAAAATGTTACAAATTAAGACGCAAAATAATGAGTTTTAAGCTTCCCACGCTTTATACTTGCATTAATTAATTTATGGGCAGACTTTAAAAAATGATACAATTTTCCTTTTTTTAATCAATGGGGGGGTTCAAACCACCAAACCCCCCCCTCGGTACGCCTATGGAAGGAGGAAAAGAAATTGGATGGGATATTGGCTAAGTAAAAATTGTCTGCTGAAGGGTGCCATAGAAGGGATGAAAAATGGGTAGAAGGTTCGAGGCAGAAGAAGATACCAGATGATAGACAACATTAAAACAAATTGACTATATTATGCAGACACAAAAAGGAAGACTATGAGAAGGGAAGAGTGGAGAAGAGTGGAAGAGTTTGCAGTGAAAGACCTGCCCCTGGGCAGAACACTATGAGTGAATGAATATTATAATAATTAAAACAAGATATAATAACCTCACGTTTAATAGATGGTGCTAACAACCTATTTGTAATGTTTTAAAGTTTATAGCAACGTAACATGGTACATCTTCAATGAAAGGAATCGACAGCCACAGAAAAATGCACTGAGGGTCCAAGTGCGGACGTGCCGCCGGTTGAGTCTTACTGCTGAAGAATCCAAAGGTATACCGGTAACCGGTCTAGCACAGGTTGCAATAAGGGAGGAGAAATGTGCTGGACTTATATGTTACGTTCTTTTAACGTTCTTTTAATCTACGTACATTTTTACATAACGAAAGAAAAATACATAATAACATGCGCTGGCATTTAAAAGGGAGAAACTCTTAGGACTGTGGGATTAAGGTAACGCGGTACGGGAGAGGGGGGAAGCAAAGCGGATGTTGAAACCAAATCCGTAGCGACTAGTAAAACCGGAGCAGTAATAGCAATAGCAGAGGCAGCATCACTTCAAATTAATTAAAACTGATTAAAATGTCTAGATGACTTCACCCCCTGCGCCGCGCCGGTGCGGTGATTCGATTCCCAGCAATGCTAATCTGCAATTTTCCGCGCTCGGCCAGAATGTTAGTCGCTACCGCTAACTTGTTGAATTAACTCAACGCAAATTGCCTCTCACACTCCGACACCTTGCTTACACAATCATTAAAACTGCTGCATTTTATGACACTTTTAAATACTACAATACAGCTGTTCTCAGACCACTTGCCCTCTAGCTCGTTTTTATCGGTCTGTTACATCCGATGGTTTATTCCACCAGTATAGGTAATTAAAAGTGACTTCTAATTCGCATACAGGCTTTCAAGTTGAACATTACTAATACGTACTCGCAAAACTGAGACCGACTTTCGAGAGGTAAACATGAATGGTTCGTGCACATAGAATACGAAATTGGAAATTTCCTTCTGTCTACATGTTCATACCAGGATTTCTTATAGGCCTAAGTGAAGAGTAAGGCACGGAAATTAATGCTTCATCAGAAGAAGAAATATGCATGAAAATATGCGCTAAAATTTTTAAAATATGTTATGGAACCAATGACGTTTGCTCTATCGTTTGAGTAATTGTAATCTACTCTTATACAATTCAACGGTCCGAAATAGCGTGCTCACTCGCTCGCCCGCTTCGTGAAACATCCGGTATACTCGGCGATGTTCGTCTCTGGCAGTGTAAACTTTCACAAAGAGTACAACATTAGGAAGACCGTTTCTTTATTATATAAAGCCTAAGTGAAATGAACACAATGAACAAATATTCTAATTTTATTTTCACTTAAATTTTCATAGCTCTGAACCACAAACTTTTTTAATAAACTACCAGTGTAAATTTATAAGATATACAATGTCATTGATCTTGAAACTACAACTTCTTTATATTCCCATAAAGTCTATGACTTGATGAGTTCACCATTATGCCTTTCCGGTAACAATCTCGTTCTAGTAATTTAAAAAATAAGAAGAAATACAGCCATATATTCGTATCTTTAAAATGCTGGAAATGGCTGTTTGCTAGTTGCCTCTTGCTGACCGCTTGGGGTGCTAATGTCGCACCGATCTGTCAAAAGGATGCATTTTCCTTTCATTAGAGCTTCGCTACTGTTATACCACAGTATAGTATAACAGTAGCGAAGCTCTAATGAAAGGAAAATGCATCCTTTTGACAGATCGTGCGACACTAGCACCCCAAGCGGCCAGCAGGATGGAACTAGCAAACAGCCATTTCCAGCATTGGAAAGATACGAATATATGGCTGTATTTCTTCTTATTTTTAAAATTACCAGAACGAGATTATTACCGGAAAGGCATACTGGTGAACTCACCAAATCATAGACTTTATGGTAATGTAAAGAAGTTGTAGTTTCAAGATCGATGACATTGTATATCTTATAAAGTATCAGACCGGTTTCCGTCCACCATATAAGCTACATCCCTACATCTTCAAGAATTTAATTGACCTACTACTAACATATACTGTACTTACACTGAAAATTCTGACAAATAAGAAAACTTAATAATTTCAATAAGCATGTAGTAGTACTAGTTCAGAAATTAGGGGGGAAAGTAAAGTTCTATAGGCATATAGCACGATAGGCCTATGGTCAGTATCAGATGCAATAGAAAAACACTTTTGTCTATTTCTTCATTTTGTTAAACACGATAAATTATTAAAAAGTAAAGGATTAAACACGTTATCTTTATTCTCGACAGTTTGATTTTGTTAAATTCAATTATATAGGCCTAACATAACCTCGTGTTAAAACATTTTTAAAATTAGTAGGGTCAGGTGGGGTATTTGTAAAGAGGCCTATATATTTAGAAACCTTTGCATCGTTAGGATTTTCATTTATGATATACATATAAAAATAATTAATTGTATATAGCATTTACAAGCCATTTTCTGCTCCTAAAATTAAAAGAAATAGGAGTAAATACACTAGTATGGATGCAAGCATGATAATCACAAATTTGCAATTTAATTTCACAAATAACTGTTTTTGCTTACCTCTCAGGATCTTTAGGGAACCTGAAGAAAGATAAATCGGGAGAATTCCTTTGGCTGTTGGTGCAATTTATAGCACCACAAGCATTTCCATAAAATATTGTTGACATTTGACATAAGCAACAATGTAACATATTGTGTGGTCTTTGCTCACCGCTACGAGCGCTGCAGTCGCGCCGGTTGAAAAAAACTGTATGGAGCTTCGCTACTGTTATACCACAGTATAGTATAACAGTAGCGAAGCTCTAATGAAAGGAAAATGCATCCTTTTGACAGATCGTGCGACACTAGCACCCCAAGCGGTCAGCAAGACGGAACTAGCAAACAGCCATTTCCAGCATTGAAAAGATACGAATATATGGCTGTATTTCTTCTTATTTTTAAAATTACCAGAACGAGATTATTACCGGAAAGGCATACTGGTGAACTCACCAAATCATAGACTTTATGGTAATGTAAAGAAGTTGTAGTTTCAAGATCGATGACATTGTATATCTTATAAAGTATCAGACCGGTTTCCGTCCACCATATAAGCTACATCCCTACATCTTCAAGAATTTAATTGACCTACTACTAACATATACTGTACTTACACTGAAAATTCTGACAAATAAGAAAACTTAATAATTTCAATAAGCATGTAGTAGTACTAGTTCAGAAATTAGGGGGGAAAGTAAAGTTCTATAGGCATATAGCACGATAGGCCTATGGTCAGTATCAGATGCAATAGCAAAACACTTTTGTCTTTTTCTTAATTTTGTTAAACACGATAAATTATTAAAAAGTAAAGGATTAAACACGTTATCTGTATTCTCGACAGTTTAATTTTGTTAAATTCAATTATATAGGCCTAACATAACCTCGTGTTAAAACATTTTCAAAATTAGTAGGGTCAGGTGGGGTATTTGTAAAGAGGCCTATATATTTAGAAACCTTTGCATCGTTAGGATTTTCATTTATGATATACATATAAAAATAATTAATTGTATATAGCATTTACAAGCCATTTTCTGCTCCTAAAATTAAAAGAAATAGGAGTAAATGCACTAGTATGGATGCAAGCATGATAATCACAAATTTGCAATTTAATTTCACAAATAACTGTTTTTGCTTACCTCTCAGGATCTTTAGGGAACCTGAAGAAAGACAAATCGGGAGAATTCCTTTGGCTGTTGGTGCAATTTTTAGCACCACAAGCATTTCCATAAAATATTGTTGACATTTTACATAAGCAACAATGCATGCATATTGTGTGGATCTTGCTCACCGCTACGAGCGCTGCCGTCGCGCCGGTTGAAAAAAACTGTATGGAGCTTCGCTACTGTTATACTATACTGTGGTTATACTATACTGTGGTTATACTATACTGTGATATCAGTATTATATGTAAATTTCGAAATTATTAGAAACTTACAGATTAACTATAGAGGTATTTGCCATTTCAGAGCTAAATTTGTACATTTATATAATTATCAAGTCAAATCATCAGTGGGCTATAAGCTAATAATCAATAGGGGCAATTTTAATAGAAGATCTAGAACCCATGAATGACAGTCGTAATAAGAGGAGAAAAATCTTCATATTTTACATAAAACAACAGCCTATTAATTCTATATATTTACTTTTATGCATAATTTTAGATGGCGAATTTATACGTCAGTAGCAGTGAAAAGGTTAAATTAAATATCTGTCAAAACAAGAGAAAGGTTATTGAAGATGGCTAGCATCATTACTGCAAAGATATGATTTTCCTTATTTTAATAGTTATTGTTAACATTTAGCATTCTCGCAATGTGAGAAATGAAAAAATTAAAAAAAGTTAATGTTTTACGTTATATTTTCTTCTATATGGGAACATAAGACAGAATCTAAGCTAGGTCTCTGGAAATGAAGGAGAATTACGTATGATTAGGGTAAGGTATGGACGGTTTTATAAAATAACCTAGATTGTTCATAGCCGTGAAATTAACTCCAAAGTTCTCCAAACCGAAAAGTGGGACACCCAAGGTGGTACAACTTCTGAATCTTAAATCGACATAATATGACTTTGAAACTAATTTCATCTGAGCGCATTTAATAAGTATTCTACACGATACTTAGATTTTCATTCATTTTTATCTTAATTTATATAAATAAATATATAAGAGTAGCAATGCAGCCTGTGAACATTATTCTTTAGCAATTAACTCAGGGTATTAGCTCATGAATCAGTGACCAATCCATTAGGGAAATGGTAATCTGCGCCACTTCTACCTTTTCCTCCAACCTACACGATGTAAACTGCGTCACCGACATATGTAAACTGCGCCACCAACATACGTAAACTGCGCCACCGACATTTAAATGGCGTCACCGTTTAACGCACTAACATTTTTCTTCCCACTTCTTCAGACAGGACTAGCTATGAAATTGCATAGGTGTGGTTAAAAATGTTAGGCTTAGTAGCTTTGTCATTTTAAAAAATGTTAAAAACAATACCCTAATTTCTTTTGCATGAACGCTTCGTCACTTATAAAATCGTTAAAAACACTACTTTAATTTTTTTGCATGAGCACTTTGTTCTCATATGACGCCTTCTTAATAAAATCAAAAGGGATATTTCATTGTTTATACATTGTTCTCTCCACTTGAGTAGACGAGAATACTTGTCATTTATTTTAGCTGTTCTTCTTACAGGTATCCCTTGATCAATACTTCTCAGTTTTATGTAGGCACTTGTTTGGAACTGGAGAAGTGCATCTAACATAAGGAAGATCTTAGGAGAATCGTGGTAAAACATAGATTTATATATTGTAGGTTAAAATTTTTCCACCTTATGCACTAGTATATCTCAGATATTGATTTGAATGAGTGATGACAGGAATCTATAGTTAGTATCTGTAGTTTATTTATACAAGTATTTGCAAGTATCTTGTGTAGCAATAATTTACAATAGTTCTATTATGGTAAGCTAAAATGATATACAATTATTAAAATTACAAGTAAACTATAAAAAATAAAAAAATTTTAACCTACAATATTACTATTTTAGCACTAGTTGAAAAATGAAGTTTATCAATAGATTTATATTTTGCGTGAAATGTTCTACTGCATTAGTCGTTTCTTTGCATTCTGTGGAATGTTCATTCGCCCATACTGAGGGTGGCGCAGTTTACATATGTCATTTTTATTCTATTTCAAATTCGGTGTCACCCGTGGCGCAGATTACATATGTAATATCTTAAAAATTTGGAAACCAGACCCTCTAAATGGTTCGCAAACAGACCAGGCATTGGGCTGGGTAAATCAGGAAGTATAAGTGCCAATGTAGAGTTGCACAAGGTGTGCATAACATGGTGATGATTTGCGGAGTTGCATTTCAAAGGTGGTTGACAGTCTAGTTAATTGCGAAATACGGAATATGTATTTTAAAGAAGTAAAGTTAAGAAATACGCGGAAAAGGAAGTTGCAAGTAAGGAGTTTTTGGTTTGAAACGTCACGGGTGCCAGTGGGAAGGCAAATTGACGCACGATGTTATAAAACGGGCAGACTGACCAGTTCGGCCCTCTTGCTACTCTACACTCTTCACGACTGGATCGACGGCACTCAGGAGCACCCCGGTGCAAGTTTATTTAAATTTGTGTAACATTTCATCATGAAGTCAGTATGTAAGTACACTATGTAATTTCAATTTATTTTAATATTAATAAACTAGTCATTTTGTTATTTTGGGTAAAACTAGCTTTTGTGATTTGTGCATGGAGATGTACCGTTCCTTGCCCTTGTCCTCGAGGTTAAGATGCAAATGTATATTTTGAGCCATCCTGATAAATCGTGTCCCGGGGTAAAAGGTGTCAGAATAAATATAGGGCCCTGGGATACGACACATACACCCATCCATTATAGGCTAACACCACGTGTTAACATTTGAACTAATCGTAAATGTTTATCGTAATAATTCTAACGTTTTATTTTTATCATTTTAATTTTAACGCACCTAGGTGCATTGGATTTTATGTGAATTTGTAAGAACTGAATACTGGAACATCGTCATATCTGTAGCGTCTCTGATACAAAAAATAGTTGTTTAACACGCCAATTAGGTATATACGAGGCGTGTTCATAAAGTAAGTTTACCTAGGGCCGTTTACGCAAACAAAATAAAATTTCATGAAAATATTTTTGCAACAAATATAGCAAGTGTTCAGCTATTTTTCAACATATTCGCTACAGGAATTGAGACATTTGTCATACCGTGGAAACAACTTTTGAATACTTGTGTCGCAGAAGTCAGCCGCCTGACATTTGAACCATTGTGTGATAATCTTTTCCGTTTATCTGTCAATCTCTACCATTCCCTGTCATTCACTGTCATTTCTTGATGGGTAGAAAAAGATGAAAATCTCTTGGTGCTCGGTCTGAGCTGTAGGGTGTTGAAGTCTCCACCTTCCTGCATGCAAGTCTCCTGCAAAAGTTCGGCTAGGAGATGTTTCAACATTCACCCTACAGCCCGGACCTCGCTCCCAATGATTTCCATCTTTTCCTACGCCTCAATAAATGAGACAGAATGACAGAGAAGCGGAGATGGTTGTCACACAGTGGTTCAAATCCCAGGCGGCAGACTTCTACGACACAAGTGTTCAAAAGCTGGTCCCACGGTATGACAAATATCTCAATTCCCGTGGCGAATATGTAGAAAAATAGCTGAACACTTGTTATATCAGTTGCAATAAATATTTCCATGAAATTTTGTTTTGTTTTTGTCAACGGCCTTAGGTAAACTTACTTTATGAACACGCCTCGTAAAAGCTGCATATGAGCAAAAGGTGATGTAAAAAAATATACTACAAGTTTATGTGTGGTGAAGCATTATAAATTACATATAAGAATAACACTAAATTGTGTAGTAGCAAAACATTTATACTCTTAAAATATTAAAATGGTGGAACTGAATGTGGGTTATGATTTTTCACAAGAAAACACCGATACCATTATATTATATTATTCTGTTTTATGAAGTTCCCGAATCAATTCTCAGTCAATGAGAAATAGCAAACGCAGGGAATAAGTTCTAAATTGGATGAACACAAGTCCTCAAACAATAAACACAGGAAGGTAGCAAACACCTAAGTCCCTGGGGAGATTCTAGTATTCTGAATCAATATTTACATACATAACTATGTTGCTGTCTTCTGGGATACCTGAGGAGCTATGTTGGTTAAAGAGAGGAATACTGCACAAAGCTGAAATCTGTATGGAATCCAATGAAGCTAACTGGTATATCTGTTTCATTCAATGCACAAATTACTCGGATTCGTAAGTTGGAAATATACTTTTAAAACGTTGAATATGCTAATTCTTAGTACTTATCCAAGCAAACTGCTGTAAATATATAATTTTTTTTAAATGACCAATTACTTCTTAATTTAAACAGTTTTAAAGGGCAGGATATTTTAGGCTAGCCAGAGTTTTATTATTTTGTTAAATTTATTTTATTTTATTTAGCATTGTTAGTCATGTAGAAGATTACAAAGAAATATATTCACAAAATAATTATTATTCAATAAGATCAAACAATACAACCCTGTAAAATACGTTTTTGAAAGTGACTTATAATCTTAAATGAAACAGCCTCGTAAACTCTATGCCAAGAATAGTTTTAATGGGTACCGATATCAAGTTTCCTGGATTTAATAAAGTACACAGGAAGTAAGACAAGGAAAAAGTAAATATTACTAGATTTCTATGGAAAATATCAATGGAGCTATATAGGAAAGATCATTAACTTACTTCCAATCTAAACAATTCTAGAAAGGAAGGGCGTGCGTGGGAAGGAAACAAAATTACTGGAATATCTAGGGGGTTGTAATACGTACGATGAGAATGTGAAGTCATGAAAACTTCTGTAGTTAAATATTCAAGTTTTTAAATAAACTTCAAATTTATTTTTTGCAGACATTAGAGGATGTTGGAATGAGTATAAAATATAATTTTTGCAGACATTAGAGGATGTTGGGATGAGTATAAAATATATTTTAAAATTATGATATAGTTTTAATCCTATGAAACCTTACAAAATGTTAACTACATAGAAAAAAGTCATTAGTTTTGAATCAACATTGACTTACGTGTATTGACATTCAATTTCCTTACCTTACCTTACCTTCAATTTCATACCATAAGAATTTGAAACTAATAAAACTTCCAGCTATAAAGCATACCTAGGTGTAGACGAATATTTACTTACTGCTTAAAACTGAATTTACGAAAAATCACGTTACAATTTGTTCACGTTCTGTCAAAGCTATTTTACTTTATTTTCAAAATAAATTATATTTGTGATTTCTAATTCTACATGATTTTCTACAATTATAATCTATCATTCCTTTTAGACATACAAACCAACATAATAAGTAAGATCCAACACGCGATCAATATGTGTTGAGGAGATTGTATCTGTGATGGGGCTTCTTTAAAATGCAAGTCGCACCAAACCAATACTACAGGAACATTTCCTTGCATACAGAGTAGCTGGAAATCCCTTGGCTCTCTCAAATTAAAATCACAACTGTTGATTACAGTTAAGGGGTTTATGTGGTGACAGACAGGAAACCCTATTCAATTAAAGCAAAGCAATTAAACGAACAATTAAATCAAACTATTTATATAGTTCACTCACTCTGAACAGTGTAAAATCTTCCACTCCACTCTCCTTTGATACTCCTTCCGCTCTGATTTCTGTGCCCACGACTATACTCAAGACATAGCGCATTTCAAATTAAATGTGTGAAATCTAGATAAGGCAAATAGATAAGTTAGATACAGCATGTTCTTTCTTTCTTTCTTTCTTTATCTTAGTTTTACCACTCCCTCTTAGAGTTTAAGCGACCTAAGCCGCCCAGGCCTTACAGGGCCGCGACCTGTCGGGAGAGGGATTATCTTTGGATGACATACATACTTTTTTGACCAGACAAGGATATGGAGGGCCTCCCCGGATGAGTGATCAGCCCAATGCCGGGGCCACCTCCGAGACAACACGAACACAAAGGACGAGACACACCATTCACACACACACTCACTCCAAACAAGGCGAGAATGGGATGAAGATGATAATGACGGCCAGATGACATCTGGGGACCACAAGGGCCTAAAGTTACCCGACATTTGTGAGGAAAAACCCCACCTAGGTAACTTGTCCCGACCAGGAGTCGAACCCGCTGCGTGAGAGGAGCGAATGCATTCCGTACGCCACAGCTGTGGACCAGTAGGCCTATGTTCTTCAAAGACAATATATTGATATTTTTTTGGCGTTGGTAATGATGGAAGTTCTCTGCGGATTTAAATCCAGCGTTTACAAATTGCGTGCGAATGAGAGAGTTTCAAAATTGCGTGCCACGGATATCAAGGAGCTATCGAAGTTCCATGCCTGTGTTTTCTAGGAAGTATACGAGTTGCATGCTAAGAAGGTATTCAAAAACATGTAAAATGTTTTCTTCCCTATTTCAGTCAACATGAGAACATTCCAAAAGGGTTTACCTGCAAACAGGATACAAAAGTAATTCAAGTTAGCTGAATAAATAAATGAATTATCTCAATTATGTGAAAAATTTAATTTAGTTTCAACCTTCTAAAACTGAGACGAATTCCATCCTATAGCCTGAATATTAATTTACGCCCTTCTGTTCAAATAATTTGAATGCAATTGAAGACAACCTCTAACGTTTCAATGTTACATAATTGTAGTATCATATTGGAGCATTCCATGTGTATTGTGAATATCAATGAAAGGTAATAAAGCTAATTTAAAAAGTCGTGTATTTATTTGTGCACAAACAAACCCGCAGCCATTGTGGCGCATACTCAAATATAAGCTGGCAATCTGCATGGGATATTAACATGGAGTAGAAAAGGATTAACAATTCCATCAGCTTACTGACTCTGAATTTACATTACATTGAATGAATCCCATGAACGAACGACTGACTTTTACAGTTTTAAAACATTATAGGTACAATCGATGATGTTGTTTTGTTATGATGATTATTAGGTTTGTTCGCAAAGCAGTCAGAAACCAGGAACATATCGTTCGCGCATGCGCTCTTTCTCCACACGCGTTCGCAAAGCGAGAATCCGTGATTCTGATTTCAATCTTCTGTTCGCAAAGCTCTCACGGACAGTTTCTGTACTATAAGAAAAGTTTGCAGGCTCTAGCATGAATTGTTATCAGAGACATGCGCAGTAACCTATTTTCACGCGCCTGACTCCTCCCTCCTATAACATTGAGCCAGATTTATAAACATAGGCTACTTATATGTATGAATAATGGAAGATAATTAAAAGTTTCCCAAAATATAGATTATATTGTCGATGTATATTGCATTTATAACATGTCAAAGGGAAATATATATTTTATTTGCATATCATATCGATTAAACGCAGAAACTATCGATTCCAAATTCTTGTAACCGTTCGCAAAGTGCAAATCACGGGTAAGTTACAGACTGGACATGCGCAGTACAACAAATTCTCAAGCGGTCACGGACTTGCTTTGCGAACAAACCTATTAACGACGGCTCTTCACATCTATTTAGGTTGCCCATTGTGTATCGGAATTTTGTCCCGCAGGAATTCATCACCGTGCCTACAGTTCTACCGACATGGAGTTGTCGCATTTACGCACTCATAAATCGCATCAATCTGGGCAAAACCGAACCAGCGAACTTGGGAATAGAAAGTCAATGCCTTATGAATTTAATAAAACATGAAAACGGTGTAATAAAAAAAGCCACGTTAACCCTTGTCTACTCACATTCATGTTGTCAGGAAAAGGCCCTGCGTCATGCTGATCACACACCTTGTCCCATGTCTAGTCACACCCTCTCCTACGTCACTATAGATCTGAACCCTCTCTACCCGCGTTTAACTGACAAGAAAATGGAGGATGAACAAAGAAACAAACAAAAACTTAAGACTGTAAGAAAAAATTATTAGGCTATGGCTAATCTGTGTTGATAGTCTTGCAGGCCCACCCACTGTAGGTTCATATCATGCCCATTCTAAATGTATTTTCGTTAATGTTTTTACTTCCAAAAGCTGTACAGAAGTGACAGTTATAATATGTTAGCAGCAGTAAGATCTTTTACATGACAGTACAGTAGTTTGTGAAATCTAGTTTCTCTGTTGCCTCAAAGACGTACCGTGACTGGCTGAAAATTGAGTATTTTACTGCATTTAGGACATAAGAAGAGCAGTAAAAAAACATGAAAATGGAAAAGTTCTGAGAAATTTCAACCATTTAAAGGAGGGAAAGATTCGGTTGTACTAGAAAAATTATTTGGATGTAGGCTTACTGATTTTAAAGCAAATTTTAAGGAAACCTTTAGTGCTTTTAGACATTTTTGGGCTTTTAGACATTTTTTGTGCTTTTAATTGAACTACTTTCCAGTACCTATGCGACTGCCATAGGATAAACCTCTTCCAGTTAACATTAATTGAGCATAATATTTTGCTGTTCATGATTTGTATTCAACAACAGGCTCAAAATGAATATTGTTCCATAACACTAATCTAGTTCATCCTTAGAAATATTTTGCCCACCTTTTTTTTATTTATTTATTTATTTATTTTTTATTTTATTTACACAAATACAAATAAATATTTATACAAATTAAATAAAGCAGAACAAATACAAATTTTAAAAATGACTACAATTGCTATAAAAAGAGGAAAAGAAAGATAGGCTAATCTTACATAATTAATAATTATTCTATCACAAGAAATATTAACATTTAGAAATACACCCGAATGAGCAAGACTGCTCGTGCTCGGGTGCAGTTTCAAAAATATCAAAGTGAAGAAAGAGGAGAGACAAAGAAACAAAATGTGATTAACTAATAAAGAAAGTAAAAAAAAAATGTTAAACATAAATACATAAAAGGAATGAAACAAAAAGTCTTAAACAGCTAAACAATTACAGAAAATGCTTTATATATCTATTAAATTTAACAGTGGAGTATGCTGAGAGATCAGGATAATTTCTAATGATTGAGTTATAGAAACGGGGACCATAATTAATGCTATATTTTAAACCTGATGTAAGACATTTGGGTTCTGATAGGAGTAAATTAGTTTTTCGTCTAGTTTTGTGAACATGATCACTGGAAGAGTATTTTACTCGATGTTTGTGGAAATATTTTAATATAGAAAATTTGTAGAGTTGGTCCAAACTGAAAACATTAAATTCCGAAATAAACCGTATCTTGAATTCTGGTTACGGGCCTGTAGTCTTGTACAGTAAGGCATATTGTACTGCTTTCTTCTCTGTGAATTGGCATGCTAAGTGTTTTAGTGTGTTTGTGCGGGTGCGTGTGTCCATTAGGGCTTAATGACCGGATAAATCCTAATTGGTTGTATGCTATTGTTGGAAAATGCAATTTCACAAGACAATTGTCACCATAAACAAGCGACACCTGTTACGGTAGTCTTTAACGCTAATGACATCGCTATGTACAATGTTCACAATGCTGTATCAATATGAACATTTTGTTGCAAGGCACAACGCAATAGTATATTGCGACACAAGGGCGGAAAGGCACGTTTACGGGTCGAGGAAACAGATTGAAAACCCGAGGAGCCTGCGTCGAGGGTTTACAAGTTTTCGTTACCCGTAAATGCCTTTACGGCCCGTGTGTTGCATGCCATTTTTTGCACGACGGTTACTTATATCAATTTAATTATATTAATTGTCATATTAAAAGAAAATATTATGTATATACACTAGTTTATTTCAGGAAGTGATTCGCATTTGTTATTGTTTATGGCAACCAAATATTTATAAAGCGGGGAGGGCTTGGTCATTACAGCCCGCAAATAAGCGTTTGCGGGCGGTAAAGTAACTTTCTGCCCGTCGCCCCTAGCAATAAGTAACTTTCTGCCCGTCGCCCCTAGCAATAAGTAACTTTCTGCCCGTCGCCCCTAGCAACAAGATTGCGTGTGGTAATATAAAGTTACGATCCATGTAAACAACTTTCGTAAGTAACACTTACTAGCTAAGGAGTGCAAAAAGAAGTTTATATTTTACTAACTGCAGAGATATAATATCAATGGAATAATACGTTATACAGAATGGGAGAATTTTTATTCACATGCTAATAATACCACCGCAGGAGAACAATTGTATTACTGAATTTTGTTGTTGTTTTAAACTAAGATCCCACTGATGATTTCACTTGACGATTGTTTATATTCTTATATAAATTCAGCTCTGAAAAAGTTAAAGCGTCGCTTTGTTAGTCACTAATTGATTCTTCATTATAGTAGCTTTGCAGAAATGTTAGTGTCTGAACTGATGAGTAATGACTATACTAGGTCTTCTTACTTACTATTAAAATAGGTATAAAATACTTTTTCAATTATGATGGGAGCCCCGAATATTTTCTTTTTCTAATATTCATCCTTTATTGATATAGTATCGGATTTAGAAATCCCTGACTATAAAATATATAAACTAAACCATGACAAATAAATGTGAACTTATTCCTCTAACTAATTAGAAGAAGTATTAATAGATTTCATTTTTCAGCTGGTGCTAATGAAATTCTAAAAATATTTTATATTTCAACCATGTGCACTAGTATTGAGAGAAGAAATAAATCGATGTTGAGAAGAATAACTCAATATAGTGTAATTGACAATATACATAGCTTATCTTATTGATTCCTTCTCAACATCGATTTATTTCTTCTCTCAATACTAGTGCACATGGTTGAAATATAAAATATTTTTATAATTAGAGGAATATAATCAAACAGTGGAAAATATAAAACATCTCATTACTCATGAATGTTCACGTAGAATCTGAAGGAGTTACATGAATCGCCTTTGTTTCCATATTGTTCCATGAAATTCCCATAGGTGGCAGCAAAAGGAAGATCAAGAAATACACAGACCTAATACATTTTGTTTAAATCCCATAGCGCTATGCTCCACCCTGAAATTATGTACCCACTTTTCCGGTTTTATATACGTCCTGAATATTATTAGTTTTTAGTTAGAATTAGTTTTTCTTTATTCATAACTCTAGTGTTACAACGAAGTTATTTTGTTTTGCTTTTTTTCCCTTCAAATGTTAGAAACCAGTGGCGGCCATGTCCTTGGAAATTTTATGCTGTAACAGGAAAAATTGAATGCCTAGACAAAAATCTCCTAATAAAAGTTGCTTGTATATGTTCCCTCTATACAAAAGTAAAATATTTCGGTGTTATTCATTAGCACTCTGTATATCCATCGTGAATTATGAAGTCATTGAACCACAATTTTGGTACATGTAGAGAAAGGAAAGATACTGTATAAAACCCCTGAAAAAAATTCTTACAATAATATAAATTAAGATAAGTCACGTTAATAAATGATAATTAAGCATTGAAATACAATATGCTATTCATATTCCAATTTGAAAGTCATTTTCTCAAAGCTGTTCGCATGAACTCCACTGTACGAAGGGAAGCGCCGTACAGGAGCGAACACGTCTTCTCCGACACCGGTGTACTGCGTGCAGTATCCAGGCTACACAAAGGCGCTAGTCCATAAACTTGCGTGGGGATTCCAACGCGGAACGTTGTGATGGTCCCCTATTTATCACTCTTACGTAGGTTATGGAGGGCCTTACGTCCACTGGATGTTAAGGATTCCTGAGTTTTAGACAATCGTCCCATGAAATATTATAACTTTGCATTATTTCCCTTTACATTATTTCAGGTTTCCGACTAATTTAAACCCGATTCCAAGCATCCTGGTGAAAATGGAACAGCTTTTATTGTGCATATAACTTTAAATTTAAGAAATGTTTAACTATCGTAGCATATTTGGTATGAATATGCATATTAACGTCATATTTTTTTGCATATTTTTGTGCGTATTAAAGAAATTTTTAAGTTTCATATATTTTGCATTAAAATGATACTTTTTGAGAATTTACAGATATTTTAAATAAGTAACATTATACAGTATTTTAATAAAATGTATTGTAATGAAACTTAAAAAGTATACACTATTTATATAAGTGGTAAAGTCATATTTTAATGTTATTAGGTCATAAATGCATGCATATTATCCTATTTTTTAGATCATAGAAATCCGTCCCCTACTGATAAGTTTATTGATAGTTTCTTTACCATATTTTATCCCCTGCAGAACTGAATATTAATATAACCAATCATCAAGGAAAATCTTCAGTGAGCTCTTAGCTTAGATTCTATGAGAACAAATTTAGTAGAAAATTTGGTACCATGAATGGCATTTGTAATAAGAGGAGGAAAAACCTCACATCTATATTAATAAAAATGAATTACCAAATGGTTGTTGCCGCATCACTTGAGAACGGCTCGACCGATTTGGCTGGTTTTGTTGTGTTCGTAATTGTCAGGACAAGGTTTGTATGAAAGAAATTTTTGTGGAAAATCCAAGGGAAAAGTTGAAAATGTGAAATGAGGCACAATTAGATAGTTCTGCTGTCAATTGTTTACATAACGAAAGTATTGTTTACGGTGTCCAGATAGGGCTTTGGAAACTATATTATAATACTGGGCTTTAACAAATTCTGATACTATCGATGTAATTAATACATTTGTGAAAATAATTCTTGAAGAATAAAATCCACAAAAATAAAGCAGTCACATAACTTTCTCTACCCTCGATATGGAAAATATCATTTTCTCACTTCACATTTTGATGTAGAATAAGCGGTCGTATTGCAGGGACAACTTAAGTGTGTGCCAGTGAGTATGCTATAGTGGAAGTCGGTAACAAATCCTATCCACTGATACGTCACTCATAGCTGTAGGCTTTCTATTAGTTGAGAAATAGGCCTAGGGATGTTTATCAGAGGCCCTAAGCATCTAAAAGAAGGCAAAATGGGATGGAACATTTTCAGTCCTACGCGCGCAGTATAGCCTATTATGTCCCAGGTTTTTTGGAAGGAAAGTATGAAAGTGATATTGAATTTCTTTTTTACTTCAGCCCCGAAACGGTTGTATGGTATTACGAGAGTGAGAAATACAATTTTCTGTCAAGACAATACAATCTTATGTAACCGGAATTTCTTTTTCTTCTTATTTGCACTCCTCTCAGGCATGGCGTGTACAAGCAATGGAATGCAACATTCGACATCCTCTATGAGCCATAAAAAGCTATATCTAGCGTTTTCTGAGGGAATAGTCTGAGTGCCATATGTCGTTCTTCCTCATTTCGAATTCTACATACATACGATTATTATATAAGGACCTAGAGTTTCAACATCGAAAGTCCTGCATAAGTTAATTTCATATTACAAAATACAAAACCCGGTCGACGCCGGGCCATTTAAGCTAGTTTTACGTAAAACAATAGTCTATTAATCTTATATCTCAGACTTCATACAATATTTTTACATGCCGAATTTATACGTCAGTGTAAGTGAAAAGGGCACTTCCTTCTCACAAAGCTCAGCAGCTGGTATGACTAATAACTTAGTACGATAGTCACAATTTAAAATTCAAGTTTCTCTTTCGACTAAAATAACTCACGTCCTCAGACCTGCTATGTATTGACATAGGTGGCTAAATCACATTCTTAGCTACAAACAAGTTCTGACGAAATTCGTAATAAAAAAAACAGTAACAGTAGACAAATTAAACACTTTGTCAAAAAATATGTAAAACCTGTGTTCTCGACAAACACAGACGGAAGAGCTAGGGATTCTTCAAATAACCGTCTATCTCCTAGCCCAGCGATCGGCATTTATTTTTTGGAAAATACGTTGTTTTATTAGGTCATATTTAGGAGTTTCGGTAATATTTAGTCAATTTTAAGGTCATATTTTCAGTTATATTTTCCACTTTTTTAGGTCATAAACATCCGAACCCTAGTCATCACAGTACTAGCTCATATTGACCCTAATCAAACAATAATAAGGTCTTTTTTATGTAAAACTCAGAAAACTTAATGAAGATCGCTATCATAACTGAATACATAGCTTTTATTGAAGGTAAAAAAGGAATTATTTGCAATACGCATAGTTCATCTTGTTCTCCACTTGAGTGAAGTGATTGATTGACAGGCACAAAAAAGCCTCGATAATGGTTTGACGTATGACATTTGTTTTATTCTGACCATCATCTCGTACTGCGGAGTTCAGACATTTTTATGAACTTTCAAACAATCGATATAATCACACAACTTGCAAGTATTTGATTTTTTATTTCAGCTTTACTTGCACTCCTTTGAACATCGAAGTCATATCAGGATTTCGGATTCTGTGAGTATAGGTCAGAGTAGGTCATGTAATTACTGATGTGAATCTGTCTGATATTGTTGATGGGTTATGGCATCTTAATTTCAATTTCAATGGAAGAGACAGCGGCATTGAGGCATGTTAAGGGATTTGATTTTTGATTAGTCATTTTGGTAAAGAAAAGCGATTTTATGGTTTTAAGTGTCAAAGAATCAAGCATAATAAAGAATATCAGTACAACATTTTATGACGTTTGGATACATGGAACAGGTGCTACTGACAATATTTTTAAACCTTAATGCGTTTCCAACTGCTAGTGCATGCAAATTTTCATTGCAATTTTCTCAGCTTCAATTTGCATGTTATTTTGCCAAATTAAAATCCATCTTCTCTCACAAACTTAGCGGTACCGCTATGATTTTTTCAACTATACACTTCACATGAAATAAAATGCGTAATCAGATTTTGTGTTTAGGCCTTAGTTATTTTTAAAAGTATATTTAGGGTATACCTAATGCCAGGGCATTTTTTTTTAAATTCCTTAGTAAAATATTTATTAAAACAATTGAGGTTCCCATAGATTATTTTGTGGCTGAAAAGGGGCAACTTTTATGTACCTTATGTTCAGAGTGCATTAATTTTGAAATTAAGACCGCTGTGCAAAAGCACGTGGAAAGTTTTAAACAGAGTGATGGGTATGGCTAAACTTCAGACAGTCCCAGCAGCATATGTACCAGTACTATACCTCAAACATGGCAGCGTATGGAAGGATCAAGGGATAATTTGAAAGGAACTTGCCATTAATCAACCTCAAGAGTACGGTACCGATTCTGAGAGTGACATATATATGACTAGATTTACGTTCTTTATCATTTTTCTTTCATTGTAGTGCATTCTTGTATGACTTAATATTGTTTTTGTAAGACTGTTCCACTCATACGCCGCGTGTTTGATATTGATCAATAACGTTTAGCAATTCGTCGAATATAGACCAATCACGGCCGTTTATCTTACAATATTCTTGTAGGAATCGCGAGAATGCAGTTTTATTGGGTAGAACATCTGCTCGTTACTGGACACGTAAGCATCAGTGTGCAGTGATTAATACGTCACAAGCTGCCATTAAGCAGCACGAAAACAGATTATTTTATACAACATAATTTGTTTGGAAATTGAATTAATAGAAATGTACATTGATTAAACACACTATTTCGATTCGGTGCAAACCAGTCGGTGTGCTTTTATTCTGTTCTGCTGTTAGCATACCTGAATGAAGTTAACTATGTTTTATATGCACCATTGGTAGCACTGGTCAAACATGGTAACTCGAATCGATTCATGGATGGTTGATTCATAGTAGGCTATGCCGTGATCTCGCAGCTGTTAGTTTTGTTTTTATATAACAAAGCACGAAAGTAATTATTATTTGTATAATCCGTTACATTTTTATTCGTGGAATAGTCTTAATAAATGGAACTCGTAAACTCTCGTGGGATTACTTATGTTAAACTTACTTTACTGTCACAAAAAATAATTTAAGATACAGAAGTTTCTTTGTATGAAAGAAATGTATGAAATAAAGCATAATCATAATTATATTAAAAACGTTTAATGTGGGTTGCTCTGTTTTGTGTTGCAGGTGATATGCAGAACGCAATAATAACAGGCGCTGTCCTCTGGCTGGTAGCTCTAGTAGCCCCCAGCTTACAAGGAGATCCTCCCGCACCACCTGGCTCAGTGGCCGGTTCCGACGCCCAAGAAACACCCACACAAGTCCAAGGTCCAGACGAAGACAAGCGTGCCTGGAGAGATCTACAAGGTGGCTGGGGGAAAAGAGGCTGGCAAGATCTACAGGGCGGTTGGGGTAAAAGAGGGTGGCAAGACTTGCAAGGAGGTTGGGGTAAACGAGGCTGGAACGATCTCCAGAGCGGCTGGGGAAAAAGAGGATGGCAAGACCTGCAAGGAGGATGGGGTAAACGAGGCTGGAACGATCTCCAGAGTGGCTGGGGAAAGAGAGGATGGCAGGATCTTCAAGGAGGCTGGGGAAAGAGAGCATGGTCTGACCTTCAAGTAAGTCATTTTTCTCAGTAGATTACAGTTTTAAACTGTTCATTCCAGGTGTATTGCGAAAAGAGTAAACAGTAGTTGTAATGGGAGAAAAGGAGCGGTTTACCAGCTGGCAAAACTCACGTAAAATTTATAGAAAATAACACTAAAGTGCTACTTCCGAAATTATTTAGCCTATGGTAATATTCAAAATACATGCACACAACACTTTCAAACTTGCGTTCACCTGACTTCGATCTCAGACATTCACATTTTGCACAAATCGCAAGGGAACTGGCGACCTATGAAACGAAAGAATGTCATTTGGGCTTAGGGTTGCAGCGGGTGTTTCTGAACAAGTTGAGCATTCAAACCAAACTAGCATACCTAAGTTTAGATCCGCATCATTTTCTCTCAAGACATCTTGGAACGGGCAATAGTATAGCTCAATTTTTTAGTACATATCAGGCCTAGTATATTTTGGCCTTTGGAAGTTTTTATCACGGTCCGCGGGAAGAAAAGGACGAAAATTGGTTAATGGCTTCTGCGAGGATAATAATGAACTATGTGATCTTCAAATCATAACAGAAAAACAGACAACATTTTTCAGACTTCGTTCATGAATAGAGTCGACAACCACCAAGTATGATGACTTTTGCCACCACCACCGTGAGAAATTCTACATTTAAAATAAAGTTAACCCTCGATATAATGCCCCTCTTTACAGAGCCACCCTCGCACTGCGCCAATAAATCCAAGTGAACAGTTCTTCTCCCATAAAAAAATATGTAAGAAACCTCGTTACTGTGATAATTCATTTAGTACCAGTGAATATAAGAAAAGATTTTCACGAAGTATAGCTTGCAGTGATCTTTTTTCAGTTCCAGAATCCTTTTAAAACTGGCGTGAATGCTGGGAAGATTATTTAAGAAACATACTGTATAGTACTGTACTCGTATTTCCAAAAAGTGAGGTAAATGTAGTGCGGTGGAATGAGGAAGCTATACTGAGAAGTTGGATAGACAGCCTGCGTGAGGTTGGAGCAGGTAGAAATAACCCTTCATACATTGTGACATTCCAAACTTTCACTTATTTTAGTAGCTACATTCAGGCCTAAGTTACAGTTTCACTCACATGGACCTACATGATTTTCAATTCCTTCGTGTAGTGCAAGCAATGGTCTTATACTGTAATAAATTAAATTGCTATACAGTATTTTATTTGGGGTTAAAGTTCCCTATTTGTCTTTTATTTAATTTTTCTTTCACAATACAGTACAATAAATTAATACAGCACTGAATGATGCCATTTTTATTAAAAGAAAAATTAATTTCGTTTTAGTGCCACTCTCGCTTTGTGCCACTAAATGCTAGAGAACGGATGGAGGCATTATATCGAAAGTTGACTGTAGTATTTTTTCCAAGTGACCGAATACATAATTGGTGACAATGGTATGCCATAAAGATTTTATAGCATTAATGCGATATTGTGCAATTATTACTTCGTGAGTCTTGTGTTTGAAGTTCTACTTTCAATTCCAGCTGTCTAAAAATAATTTATAATTTTTTTAACGAATTCAGAACAGTGTTAGTTACTCTCTTTAGATAAGCCGCTGGATATTAGTGAACATTTGGAGCCATGAATGAGTTGTAAGGTCTACTCATGAATAAAACAGTAATGCAGATCATGCTGATAATGAATGGATATGTTGAGGTATCAATTTCATTTCGGGTACTGCACCTTGCTTAAACTATATTAGCGATGTAAATTTTGTGGTATGAATGTGGCTGCGACTGTGACCCGATCGACTCATGAAGGGGAACAAGCGCCCTAATGCACGCTCTTTACTGTCCAGCATGTTGTTAGGAAGCCTACATTTAAACTTCATGCCATTTATTCGGAACCAGCTAATCGTAACATGATTTGAGAGACTCCTTTCATCAGTATTCTATGAAGATTGTGTATCCTGTGGTGCATTCACAGTTAAAATTCCTTTTAGATGTTTAGTGAACTCAGCTGTTGTTTTTAAATTTAGCTTTCAATTAAGCCATTAAATAATTAATTTTTAGATTCATAAGTCATTTGAATATTCGTTAGTTTCTTCAGTATTTGTCATTTATTTAACTGATCTTTCCATAGTTAAACTATTTTAATTGCAGATTCTAAATTATACAAAAACTGTGAGGAAGAGGATGATTAATTTAGCTGTGATTATGAATGCTGTTTATTAAATAGCTATAATTTAAATTTTCGGGAGAATTTCTGTTATGATAGGTACTTTGAATAGATGACTTTTTTTATCCCAAGAGAGATTAAGAGTTTATCGATATATTTATTTACTTACTTACTTAATAAAGCTCGTAATCTCGTGTGGGATTTATTAAGACTATTTCATTAATAAAATGTAACGGATTTTGTAAATAATAATTATTTTCTTACTTTTTTGTCAGTATTCTGTCAGCCGTAAGATCACGGCATACCAAATGAATGAACGTTCCATTTATCGTTCCGAGTTCCCAATGCTGCCAATAGTGCGCATCACAAGATGGAGGGCGTCGTGGTCGTTACATCAAAATGCTATAAAATCACTAGAACTGGCTTGCACCGAATATAAATTGTGTTTTTAATAAATGGAAATTAATATTATTTCAATTTACAAACAAATTATATTGTATAAAATGTTTTCATTCTGTTCACTGGCAGCATGTGACGTAATAATCACCGCACGTTGATGCCTTACTTGTCAAGTAACGAGCTGACGTTTTATCAGATAAAATTGCATCCTTGCGATCCGAGGAAGCATATTATAAGATAAGCGATCGTGATTGGTCTATATCCGAGGAACTGCTAAACGTTCAAACACGCAGCGTATGAGTGGAATACTCAGTATAATTTCAATTGAATTTATTGCCCTATATTTACTTTCTTTCATGCAATTTAGGCACCTAAAATATTATTTTAGTGCCTTAACCCCATGCCTAATTATGAAGTTTTAACACATTCTCTGCACAGTACTAAACAGTTCGAAAATACTAGCGACACGACGATAAAATTAGTAGGAACAGAGTACATTCTTTCATGACTTTCAAAGGCTTGCTATCATTATCCAGAGGGCAGCTCTTTTCAATCTCAGCTAAGGGAACTCCCAGATGGATATCATTCTATATAAATTAATTAGACTAAGAATATATGTTTCCAAGAGTTTTGTAAATAAAAAGACAAGAACTCTCTCAAGAACCCATCTTCTCTGCGTCCGTTCAACTAAGTTCACAACAAATTAAATTATCTGCTCCATTTGAGCACAGTCTGGACAGCGGATTCATCAACAAATAAATTACAAAAGAAAAGTCTGCTCTTTCTCACATAGGTTTCTCACTTATTACTAGGGGCCTGATTCTTAAGTTTTTACCTATTTTTTGCTTAGTACCAAATCCAGAAACGCTAGCATACTTTCTCGACTCATGTCCATAGGATCCACACACGTAACTTCTGTAGTACCTAAAAACATCTTAATGTGATGTAAAAACCTAAAAAATCTAATTTACTCCTAATAGGCTTTTTGATGAAAACACCTTTTGTTGTGTTGAAAGTAAAATCACCTTTCAAATTAATATTGTTCAACCCACTGGTGTTTGGGAAGGTCAAGGACAAGAGAAGAGTAATGAAAGTAACATTACCGGCGAATAGAATGCACAATATTATATCAATATCCAACGGCTAGGTGTGTTTTAAATATTTTATTTGGATTATTATTTTACAGTGACATCGATATGAAGAAATGAATCAATCAAGGCGGGCTAACAATATTAATAAAAGATTGACAATTTGTTACGTTATGTTTAATATACTGTGGGCCATGCAATAATATTGTAGCGTCTTATATCCATTACAAAATTAATATTGATATACTCATTATTTCGGTACCGGTCAACCAATTTGGTCTAAATTCAATATACGTCTACCCATGGACGTCATAAATGCGTATGCCAAGTTTCATGAAAAATCGATAAAGCGTATTTAAGTTATAGCACCTTTCTAATATATTACCATAAAAATAGGCACTAAATTGGCATTACTCCGGTACCGGTCAACCGATTTGGTCCAGTATCAATGGAATTCTTTCCATTGACGTTATAAATGCCTATACCAAGTTTCAAGAAAATCCGATAAAGCGTATTTGAGTTATCGCGCGTACAGACACACGGACGGACGGACGGACATTTTCCGTCCCCATACACAACCTCATAAGTACCATACTGGCACTTAAGAACACTTGGTATTATTGAGGGCACCAGTTAATAACGTAAAAATAGCGAAAATTATTTTTACTAGTAGGCCTACTATGGACTGGTAATCAGCTAGTAGCCTATACGATCAAAATTCAAAAGCTTGATGAATTCAAGAAAAGAATAATTATTATAAGACTATTTATATAGATAGTATTTATGGCGTTCGAGAAGGAAATTCCCTATGGATTCCAGTCATGACTGAATAGACACGTGGGTCCCGTTTCATTTCCTCCTGCAGGTGTGGAGAAAAATAGACGAGCTGAACCTCACACCATTGTTAAACTCGAAAACAATTGAACAGCGCGTATCACATGGGAGTAAAGTTTGGAAGGAGGAACAGTTGCCCTTCTCAATTCCCACCGACTGGATTTATATTCTGCGCTACAGACTTCTGTTTTCTAACATGTAAGCAGAGAAAATCATGCAGACTTTGAGCTTTCAAGTTCAATATTAATACGAATAATGCATTTCCATACATTAACCTTTAAATGCCTTATGTAAAGGTAGACTAGTTTGCCATAAATTTGTAATAAAACGAAAAATAGTTCGGAACTCATTTAAAATTCATATAAATTTTACTGAATATGGTGCAAGAAATAAACTGTAAGCGTAATGATGTTAACATTTTTCTATGTAGTCCGGCACGGATTTAAGTGGATTATTAAAAGATGAGAAAGTTCTGCAGGGTTATTATAAAATTTAAAATTGTAGCCTAAGTTGAGTGGTATTTTATGGAAAAAAAATTGATCTAGGAACTAGAACATTCCAAGCAATCAGAATATGGATAAAAGTTGACTTATTGAGTCTCCAGCATTTAACCCATCACTCAACACGCGTTTTTGTCCTTCTATAGCTAATAAATACCGGTACATCTCAAACGCATGGATTAAACTTACAATAAGATCCTATGTAACCATTTCACCATTACTACTCCGTGGCGCGACATCCCCAAAGGGACTAGGCCTACCACCCGACCGCTGCGTCATCTACCTATAGGCAGATGGCAGGATTGGGGGGCATGTGGTCAGCATGCCGACACCCACGGCCGTTAGTGGTGATTTCCATGACCGGAGCCGCTACTTCATTTCACCATTAATAGTAGTAATAATAATAATATAAATCGCCTTTGAAGAAAGTTAATTATTTTACACGATTCAGGTACTTAATTCTGACATTAATTAATTAGTGGCTAGTTGGAAGCGACAGACTTTTAATATTCAAGTTTTGAGTATCTAGATTCATCAAACAAAGAGACGGCTGACCTCAACAATGAGGAAAATTATTGTTTTGGGATAGATGGCGGTTGATGGGGTGCGGAGAACTAGAAGGTTTTGTTGCCGTTCAATTGAACGACTTGAAAAATACGAATTGAACTCAATTTAGCGCAATATTAAAATAATATGAACAGAATTGATTTTATTATAAATAGGGTTGTTTATTACGCCGTTTTATTTGCTAGTCTCAAGGTTTCAAGATTATTCCTTATTTGTTATTAATCGATACCGCAACAGTGTTATAAAGAAATTCTGTACTTAAATGGATTTCACTGTGATGCTGCTACGTCATACATAATTAGTGTGTTATAGTATGGTCTAATAAAAACTAAATATAGCTCTGAGAAAACATTTCCTAAAAATATACTACAGATGCAAGGCAATAAACTTTGAATTGGTAACATTAAACAGGAATAGCTGGATTTTTATTTTAATTACTGATTTTTGCACAAGCGCTTTATTTTCTCTGTATAACCAAAAATAATCCATGCTTGAAAGAAGAAAACAGATTAGATAAATAAATAATTATGGCAGTAATTTTCATGTTAGGCCTAGTGTGCAGGCCTACATTATATTAGCAAATTTGACAAGTATTTGTAAAAGTTACTTATTTAAATCTAATGATCTCATTACAAGATGTTCAACTGTCTCCTTGATTACTGAGTTTATTACTCAGTTCAAGGGAAATGTAGAAAATGTTAATCTGATAAGTTTTATGAGTTTTGTTGAAAACCACAATAAGCAGCAAAACCTTTTAAAACGGAGTCACAGAGTGCAATAAGCCATAAGGATGAGATTAATTACTCCAGCAATCAATTTCACCGCAGCAAAGCTATTTAAAATATTCCCGTGTTTCAAAGTTTAATCGGTAATATTTCAAAAGTTAGTCGTACAAACAGGTTTTTATATGCTAGAAGTTGTTTAATAGAATGATCCGCTTATAGCATTAAGCGAATTCTTCACACTAAAATTCACAAAAGGAAAATAGATCAAGTAAAGTTATTTAGCGAGACATTATTTCCTTTATAGAATGTATTTCTTTGGCGAAAGTACTTAGATGAAAAAGTGATTAAAAATTCATGTGGAATTTCGTATTTCGCTTGGAATTAATGAACTGAAAAACGCGAAAAACAAAACAAATAATAGACCTATACTTAGGCCTACTTACTTATTCGGTGGTAATAGACAATTCCTAAGCAAGCTAAAGGAATATTATCTATTTTATGGAACCCGGAGGTTCATTGCCGTGCTTACATGTGCCCGCCATTCAACCTTTTCTGTGCAAACTCCATGCAACCATCCCTCGATAATCCGCTATCCCTTAAATAGCTTGTATTCTAATAATGTCCTTCCACCTTCCAAGTGGTCCTTTGCCTTCAGGTCTCCTGCCATTATTTTTTAGAAATGTCCTTCGTCCCTCATGCGCCCATGTCGCAACATATCCAGCCCATTTTTTTTTCTTAACGATTTAATTACCCTTAGTATATTCAGTGAAGAATATAGGTTAGGGAAAGAGTACATTCGCACTTGTGTGTTTAAAAAATCACTGAACAATTCTGTATAAGGAAGTGAGTAATTGGGAGACGCTCAAATAGGAAGTTCAAGTCTGATGAAGACGTCCAATATGCGGTGCACGAGTGGCTACAGCGTCAACCAAATGAATTTTTCTCACGCGGTATCAAAGTACTTCCTATCCGATGGCGCAAGTGCATTGAACTGGGAGGGGACTATGTGGAAAAATAATGTGCAAGCAAACCTTCTTCCTGCAGTAAAAGAGTGGGGAAAAAATAATTGCGGTTTTCATTTGATTCTCCCTCGTGTGATAAAAGGAGTACAACTGCAGTTTTCAACTGTTCTTTCAATTGAAACAAACATTTCCAGATGCAATATTTGTCCCAAGTAAGTATTTTTCTCACAAAATATTATCGCAAAATTTTAATTGATATTTTTCTAAGTATTATTCGTACAATGTTCTAATTTTTTCACATCAGCAGCTGGGAGAATATGGAATAAATATTCCCTTTCCGATTTTGCAATAACGTTGGTGGGTTTCGTTCGGCGGAGATTGGTAACGTGTAGGCAAGTTTGTGTTTTTGCATGATTTATACGATTGTCTCCGAAAGAGCGATCTGGCAGTGCGCTGTTGCAATAAGAAGTCTAATTAACTCTTATACCATGGGCTTAATCACAAAACACCAAAAGATGACACTCGAATGCCTGCATGATCTGATGATTTACAGACATTTCTGCTTGTGTATGTTTTCTTGTGAATTCAAACTGGCCGGATAACTCTTGGGGCTCTTACGAATGCAGCAGAGAAACTAGAACAAATGCTGGCCGACATTTAATTCCACGGAGTTAATGTGAGTGCGCGCTCAGGAAATTAAAAAGTAGCATCACCACAACCACAACACTCGGTTCACATTTCCAGTCATTAAAAGGTGGATTAAGCTATCCTCACTTTTCATATAATATATGGGCTACCCGCAAGACCTACAAACATAGTCTTCTTGTGAACCACTTAAGTGATAACACATTTCCTCTTTAACTTTTCTTTACACACGACTCGAGAGTGTAGCTGGGCTGTGATGTCTGCTGAAGATAAATGACCACTGGTGAAGAACAATTTGATTATGCAAAGTGTTACAAAACATGTTGTTTTGTACCGTTGAGCCACTGCCTTCTATATTTCTATAAGAAATAAAGAAGGCAGTGGTTGAGCTCGTTCAAAAAATTACGTAATACCTTAATGTAAACTTTTTTATTTGGTCTAGGCCTTTCATTTACATGGAACCATCATCAGAGCATCTTGTTTTGTAGATTCATATGAAAAAGAATAGTACTGTTTCGCTAATGAAATTATTGATAATTAAAACACTTAAATCACTCTTAAAACGTCATAAAAATGTACTTTTCCATCTTCTTTGTCTTCTTGTTCTTCTTCTACGTTGTTTGATGGCTCCATGTAACTATAAGGCTAAGGAAAAACAAAAGAAGTTGAGGTATAACATAGTTTTACTATCCAAACCAAATAAAATCTAAACAACTTCAGGACCAGAAATTCAGGAATCAGGAAGACCTTCACATTACACGATTTAAGTAAGCACGAAACTAAATACCTAAAATTCAGTAAACTACTTTACTTATAGATCTACATTAGCTCTATGATACAAGCCAATACAAATTTATTAAATTTCGCAGACATTTGATTTTACTTTCTAAACAAAGAAATTGTTCTCATCTAAAAGAGTATGCGGTCCATAGGCTACCATGACTGTATCTCTAGGTAAAAAAATTAAACTTTGTCGGTACCAACCCTGATATTGGGATGAAATTTGAGATGGACACTCTTCAGGTCATAGGGAACATACAGAGAAAATTTGAGATATCTAGGTCAAGTGGTATCGGAGGTGTAAGTGAGCACATAAACTTACACAAATATAATTTAGTATGTGATGATATGTATTTCGTTTAAATAGATTGATCTAAATACTAAAATTTTATAATGCGGTTTCAATAAATTTTATTAGTAAAACAGCATTCCAGAGTCCCACGCATGACACACTTATGCCTATTTCATGCGTAAGTGATTGTATTATTGCACAATTAATGCAATCCATTTCTTCCACTAACACTCTTGGAGAAAACACATTTGTTATTTATGTTTCCTGGTAACTCATTTTTATAAGTTAGTGAATTTTAGTATATTGAGAAGTTATACAACTGCCTCTACTGATAAAACCCGGCAAGTGCATTGTAATACCTATAGGCCTAGAACGCAAGAAAGAAAACACTATTACTAGAGAGGCTTTCTTCTGAAGAGTAGATATTTTATTGACCAATACAGTCAAATGAAAACTATGAATTAATATAACACACAGATAATTCGGGTAGAAGCCTACATTTCTTTCGGGTTTTGCATAAAAATAGTTTACAAAAATAATAGGACGGAAGCTGGCAAATTACCTTCCCAGGCAACAAAGTTTTTTCAGATCTTAATATTATACTTTAAAAATGAATACAAAATACAAAAAAATTTGAAAAGTGTTAGAAATTATGGAACCTGTTTAATTATGTCAAAAGGAATACAAATTTTATACCACCGCTAAAATACAAATTATCTCGCAGACATGCCGTGCGTTTTAAACGATATTAAGTAACTTATGCCCTTAAGCCAAAACGCATGGTATAGGCCTACACTTTTCAATACTCCTTGCGTGTTAATATAATAATAATAGGCCTGAAGGGAATCTCTTTATCAAAACACGTTGTTATATTTTCATTGAATGATTAATTGACATCCTACTCTTCCAAACAGCTCAGCATGACCCATTGCCTGTATTAATTTACATGGAAACCGTATAACTGATTGCAAAACTGTAAAGAATAAATAATTATTTTATTTTGCTTTATGAAGGGACAGTAACCTAGGGATATCACTAATCCAAGTAAAATTGTGCTAAAATTTCGTGAATGTATTTTTCTGCGAAATATAAATGTTCATTTATACGCTATATACTTCCTCTGACAAACACAATATAAACAAAAGTTCTGAACATCAACACAGTTATTTCCTTTCTACTCTGCATATACAATTAAAAATCTTAAATGTGAATTTTTAATACAAATCACATTCAGATAAATTCTAAGAATTCGACATAAGAAAACCACTCAGGCTCTTACCAGTATGAAACTTTAGATTAAATACGTTGTAATTTAACTTGTGTTCTATATGCAAGAAGCAAAAATCTTTAACATATACACGAATAAGAAATACATTTACCACATACATAAGCACGGAGATCTTGATTGTCTAAATTCTTATTCTGTTAATCTACATTGAACTGTTCTTAATGAGAAATCCTGAGCAAGGAATCGGTGACCGATCGGAAGTTCATTTCCTGGCCGACATTAACAGTTCATAGAACGATATTCTTGCATCCTGAACCCAACCTTAAACACACTATACACACAAAAAATCAGCTTCAATACTTGGCTAAAGGAAACTGAATGCAGTACTTGGTAAATTTCCAAGCTTTTCCGATATTTGAATATTTATGTTTGGTACGCTGCCAGATTTATGGTTACAAAAAAGTGTATACGTGTTCACTGTATCAATGTTTTATGTTTTAGGGCTTATCTTCTAAGTCGAAATTCAATACACACAATTATCATAAAGTAACAAACATTATAAGTTACTTTAATTGTCACTCTGCATGAACAGTGATGATAATCGAATATATTATTTGTCTCAGTCATGCGTGTCACAAGCCCATAAGGTATTAGGGACGAAATGGATTATCCATGATCATTCTAATTAAGATAACGTCTCGTTTTTCAGCGCATAACTGAGAATTCATAAGAATTCAAATACTCAACTCAAGAGATTTTTAATTAACTGAGTATGTTTTAGAAATGGGAGTTTTGTCTCTAATCTTTCAGTTGTAGGGATATCTAGTTTTCGTGAGTGACGGATTAACGAATTGCGATTATTACCATTGATAAAGTGATTTCTATTTTGTTTCAAACACATCTAGGCCGACAAAGTATAGTTTTACATTTCCGAAAATATTTTCGCTTTCAGTGCGAAACTTTTTTTTTGAACAAAATTCTTTTTTTCAAAAGAAATCTCCGGTTTTAGAAAGGTATTTTTTAAGTAGCTTAATTATTCTGTATGCATATTATTGCAATAAATATTCCATAAACCAAGTAAATTTTAATTTGGCAGGTTTCTCAGTGATGAAGGCCTATATGTAAAGAACTAGAAAAATGTACTAATTTTCAATTAAAATAAATATAATCTGCTGTAAAGAGATGCTAATGTAAATTGAGTTTTGCTGCAACATAAGCCACTTCGAATTTAATAGAGTTAATTTAATATTTTACTTCAACATAAAAATAGCTGGATATAAGTAGAATAAGTAGATCTAGGAGCTTATGTTGGGCTAACATCAGTTCATCTACACGTGTTAATATTTAACTGGTAAGAATTGTTAAAATCTACAAAATGGAAGGCCTAAAATCCAAGAGAATCACACTGAAATTGTAAGATTTTATGCGAAATAACACCGAAATTAGTCCAACTTTTGCACAGAAACTAAACTTTTTTATTCCCGTAAAAATAGGATCCTTAAACACTTGGTAAGCCTACATCATAATAATATTCGGTGGAAGTGAGAATTCAGTGTTCATTCCAATTAGATACACTTCTATTTTAAGGTCTCAATACTCGAGAAATAGGCTATTTTAAGACGGACCCATGCACTGCTGGATCGATTGTTCGTCACGCTAGTTGCGATTTCAGATGCCCATTACAGATCGGACGATATTCATATTATCTTAAGTTCATAGCGTGTCACGTACCAAAGATGTTAGTAGTATCATAGACTGAAAATTCCTTTTTTATATTTTTCCCATATTAGGATGAGGATGACTATGGTTCCATTGATGATAAAGACGGCATTTTCGCGGTTAGTATGTCGGTTTAACACGTCAAACAAACAGGAGGTTAAAACTCTTCCTCAACTCACCTTTCTGTTAAGTAATCTTGAAGGCTTAAATTACAGAGAACTGACTTCCATGATGAATTATATGCCAATACGTGTTGTTCTGAATGAAAATTTTCTCTTTCTGTACAGTTCCTTAATTCATTGACATGTTTAGATTTCCGACCAGGATAAGTACTTTGAGCTGCCAAGGGAAACTTTTGGAAATTAAGTATAAATGAGAATATGTCCAACAGAGACAATAATCTGTGGTTCATGAATACTTACATATATCCATTAAGTATAAATGTTGTGTTGGAGGTTCCTTATGACGGTTAAAAAGTAAACATATTATGTTTGTGTTTGCAGTCACATTTCCAACAGTATCATCCTTTAGTAAGTCAAAACAGTATTGCAACACTGCAACTTCTTATTTAACCAAGTTATGGCCTAATAGCTCAGGCTCATTAGACAAATCGAGTGAAAAAATCCCGGAGTTTTGAAATTTGGCATAGTTGTTAGTTGGTACTTACAGTTCATCACACTGAAAATTTTGAAAGGTGGGTTGTGAGAAGGGGTGGGGGAGCCGTTTAAATGTGTGAGGTTTCAATTTTATTTGCACTTATTCCGTAAATATCAATCCTAGCATAAATTATTTCATATTCCATGATTTGAATTTTTTAAATTTGACAATCTGTATTCGCGGCATTGGGTCAGTTTTGCTCAGAGGGCGAATCATATTTAGAGTACGAGATTTAACTTGCGCATTTCATGTGTGGCTCTATAGGTGTTGGGAGTACCAAATTTGAGAGAAAATTAACTTTAATGAAAAAGATGAACTCAACAAGCGTTAACATTGGTCTAGGAGAAAATACAAGGAACTCCAGCAAATCCTCCTGCTGCAGCTGTGAGGTGCTGAAGCCTCCAGGTGGTGGTACCAATGACATCTTCAGAGGGTCGGATATCAAAGATAAGTCTCCACGCCGGTCTTGCACCTCCAGTTACTTGCAATCATCAGTGTTCGCAAACAACGACACATCTGAACCGCCCTCCACGCCCCGTAACAAAGTTGTGAGGCGCAACCCAGTGACAGGAGAAGGTGTTTCTTCTACAGACAACAACCTCAAAAGATACACGAAAAAGAGAGATGGGAATCCAATTACAGGAGAAGGTTATGCTTCCACAAACAGCGACAAGGATGGATCAAATCCTCCTGCTGCAGCTGTAACAGCCAACACTGAGATCCGCCGCAACCGTGTTCCACCTGGTGGATATTCTTCTGGATTGTGGTGAACTGTTCCCTCCATTCTTCCATCACGACACTAGAGTTGCATTAACATGAATTAAATTTGTCATGATAACTAACGACATGCGTTTGAGTTGACTTTCCAGTCCCTTCCATATAACAAGTACGAGGGTGGATCGAAAAGTATCGCACAATAATTTTTTTTCTGCGTTGGTATTGCGGCTGGGATGTTGAACTTTCGGCAAGATGGAGTTTGAAGCTTCCACTACGGACGATATTTTGTTCTCATATGTAGCTCTAGCGAGAGAAGCGTGAACTATGCAACAAAGATGGCGCGCATGTTATTATCGTCCACTTGTGAAGAGCAGCGAAGTGTAGTGCGATTTTTATGGGCTAAAGGGCATAACCTGAGTGAAATTCACAGGGAAATGCGTGGCGTGTGGGACGATTGTATGGAATGTAGCAATGTCTCCAGGTGGTGAGTGAGAAAATCAACAGATCTGGCAAAGTCGAACTTTCATTTGTTTGGTCCCATGAAGAAATTCGGTAAACGCTTTGCGTCAGATGCGGAGGTGAAAACAGCACTCCGCAGATGGCTATACTCCAACCGAACGGACTTATATGAACAGGGTATTTTGAAACTGTTATCACGATGGGAGAAATGTGTTGAGAAACTTGAGGACTATATAGAAAAATAGACAAAAGATGCCCCTTCATGTGTGCATTTGTTTGTAATTGTACCTATTAAACTTTTTGTGAAAAAATTATTGTGCGTTACTTTTCGATCCACCCTCGAAAATGCTATTTATTTGTTCGTTCTACTTAACATTCTATTAAAAGTCTTCACAGTTTTTTCTCAGCGTCATAATGATTGTGTCCATTCAACAACTGTTGCTTGCATTTGCCGCTGTCAATACAAATATGTTGGTAGTAGTGTGTCATCATCCTAGTACCTCGCGTATGTCTTTTTCTCCTATAAATATTAGCATTTAATTTATTTCAACTGTGAGTTGTGAACACCGAGTCTTTTGTTGCCACGAACACTGTTTTCAGTAATGACTCCTCTGCTGGAAACATTAATCTACTGGTTAGCGTTATTCGGAAATAGATCTGAGACAGGAAGTCTGCAATCTGGTGCATTCAGCTCGTAGGCACAAAATGGGTTGCTACTTTAAACAGAAGTAAGGAAATCGCCAGTAACGGCTGCAGTCCTACCGGGGAGGACGAAATACAGATGTCCTGAAAATGTTGCAAAGGGTAGGACCTATTCCAACATGGGACTTTTTGCCCTCCACCACTCCCTGAGCCCTCGACCATAAGCAATTTTCGGCGCATTTGCCCTACTGCTCCATTTTCCGTTCTTGTATATCCCAAATCAATGCAGAAATTTGTGTAGAGCTAGCTGCTGGCTACATATTCCTATGAATTTTCTTTATGTTCAATCATCTGTCTCGCGGGGGTCATGTCTCCGACCCGGTATTCACCTGGTGTTGAGGGAAACCCCGAGAAAACCCCACTAGAATCGCCTACTACGAGGGTTCGCCCGTAGTGGCCGGCACTTTGGGCAATTGTGCATTTTGTGCTCGTTTTCCCCAGGAGCCTGAGCATTCTCCTAGAGTGCGTCTCAGTTAGTCTAATTCCAGTTTTTATAAAGACTATTTCCTACTGATTTTTTACACCTATGAAGTGTGTCGCAAAGTCTTCAAATACTTCGCTCGCTGATTTCATCGTCCAGAACTTGAGCGGCTATCTTTCTCCTGCTTGGGATTTAGGCCTATAGAGTTAAGTTAAATTGTTGTCAAAATAAAAAATATATATATCTAGCTCTTAGAATATTTTCCTTTCATTTAAAATCCGAAATAAAATGTAGGAACCGTTACAAAGGTAATACATCTTAATATTTTTTAATATGTAATATTTAATATTGTCATTTAGCAATATAAAATTGCAATATACATAATCACAAAGTAAAGTACATAGTTTAAGATGCATTTATAAAAAAGGAGTCTGGAGGTAGGCTATTAATTAATGTTATAAAAAGCAATTTCAATCAACCATTACTGAATAGTTTTTGTTGTTGAAAACATACTGATTCAATTGGGATACATATGCAGATATGCTATTGTACAACTTGAAGGCCATTATAAAACATAAAATAAAGTAAATAAAATAAAGTAATAATAATAATAATAGATATATCTAAACATCTTCAGTACAATGTTATTCCTTAGCAAAGAACCAAACTAGACTACAATCCTCACAGGCTGTAATGCAGAAAGGACTGGAAGATTTGAAGATATCGTAAAAAATGTGTATTAGTTTAGAGATGGGATGTGGAGTAGCTATATGGGAAGTTATAACCGGCCGAACAATTTTATAGCGATATCGACAGATTGTGAATAGCGATACCAGCAGATGGAGCTCTCAAGAATTCTGCGGACAGAACGACATATTTGAACGCGAAATGTCGAAGTTGAAGTATTGGTGGTTAGCCAATGGAACCCAATATATTGCATTGCTTCAACGTCGACAAGCAGAAGTAACGTGTTATGTCTACAATAAGTACAATCGTCTCCATATGCATAAAAAAGTGGCTCAAGGAGCATTTCCATGGGAAATCCAGCAGTTTAACTCATTGCCAGTCCTCCTTAATTCCTTATCACGCAGGTACTACGAGTGGTTATATAGGGTTTAAAAAATTCCGTATACAAACTTGGAGGGTTTGTAGAGAAGATAAACTGAAACTATTTTTTTTTGTGACAAAGATCTGACAGGTTCTCCATTTCCCCGCCAGGGGTCCTTAAAGGGTTTGACAGTGGATGGTGAGACTGTATTCAACCTGCCGTGTGATGAATGTTTTACAGATTTTGTTGCAAATGTCGTCCGTTTACATTAATACACAGCTGGCATCTGCGTGCAAATGATTGTCTCACACGTTCAAAACAACTAGGTGTCTCACGAATGATTGCTGCAGCTTCAGCCACACGGGCAACCAGCTCTTCTGGAGTATCTATTGGTGTTTCGTATACCAAAAGCTTCGTCTCCCCCCACAAAAAGAAATCCATAGGACTGAGATCAGGAGAACGTGGTGGCCACTGTACTGGCCCACCCTTCCCAACGGAGAACCTGTCAGATATTTGATACATTAAAAAAATAGTTCCATTTCATCTCCTTTACAAACCCTCCATGTTTGTATACGGATTTTTTTTTACACTCTGTATATTCGAATTCAAAACATAGCGTTGTCCTTCCTCAAGTGCATCCAATCAAGTAAAATACATAGACATGTTATTGTAATTAGTTACCATGCAAGGTACGGCAGGTATATCATGTATTGATGCAATCATTTATAAATTTGTTATTCTATGTTCATGTCTGCCAGCTCATGTTTTACGTACCGTTTACTTAGCCTTCATTCACTCTATTATTCAATATGGCATTATTGGGTGGGGAGGAATTGCAAAGTTTATCAAAGCCTCTTCACTATTCTTCCAAATTATTATCTTCCGAATTTATCATATTCAATATAGATTCAAGTATATAAGTACATATAAATAAGCCATGACAAATATAGTTCAGAAGTCACGAAAGTAACATACGAAAGAATCATTTTAATTTATTAATTGAACCAAAAATTGATAAATGCTGGATTATGCACTGTTGAAGTTTCGGGTAAAGAGTTTCAAAATCATTTATTAGGAACCATTTTCAATGAAAAAGTTAAGTCTAACATTAAAAATTGTGTGTAATTACTTCCTCAATTATTCCCTTACATTTTCTGCGTTAAATTTTAAAATATAGATATAATAATTACTTTCAGTTTCTTCCACCAATTCCATTGCATTAAAACTGCATGTACATACAATTGAGTTGCCCAGTGGAACAGAGGCACATGCCACAGAACAACATTTTTACAGAAAAGAGATATTTCTGAAATTCAGTTTTTTGTGGAATGTTGACACCTTCTTATAATTTTTTTTAACTGGATCATGAATTAGGTGGAATAATGGATATGTTATCAAATATTAGGTGAAATATTCTTAATATTAAGTGTTTTTAATCACAAGGAAAGGAAATTGTAGAAATAAAATAGTGATATAAACCCCAAATAATGCAACTCATAGGAACTGTGAAAATGAAAATGAAAACTTCTAAATACATATTCCATGCCTAACTACATTAATATCTTACATTATTGAAAGAATAATCCCTTAGGCCTATAGACTATTACATTTTGCATAACATTATCGTTTAAGTCCTCATTGATGTCCTCAACTTCAATCCTCTCCACAGTGCCATCACTTCTTAGAGTACTTCTTAGAACCTATCGGAAAAGGGGACTTCAACCACAAGAGATAAAAGACGATCAGGTGTGGCATGTGCCTATTTTCGATTAGCTATTTCTAGCATTCAGAAATCAGAGATTTTGTTATACTCCTTGTTGAAGAGTAGGCACATGCCACCATGCAAATAGTAATCGGAACCAACACAAGATTTCATGAGCTACTTAATCGTAACAAAAACTCAAAATTGGCCGATATGTGGCATGTGCCTCTTTTCCACTGGGCAACTCAATTGTAAGTAACATTAACTCGTACATTTCCATTTTTGCAATTATAACATGTTCCGAATTTACTGTATATACTACTTTTCTATATTTGAAACTTCATTTTATGAATTCTTTTTAATCTTTCTCCAATATTACAATCTGTTCAACAATGAATAATAAGCAATAAGGATACAAGAATGAAGATAGTTACAAATGTAATATAGCCCAGTGGCTAATATTTGCATAGCATTACAAATCTGTCTGACTTATTAAGTCCAATACTTTATTTCTATTGAGCCTACACGTGTTTGTCTTATTGTTCAGCCGATTCACTGCATATGAATTGGGGTGTTTGTTTAGACGATTCTGGTAGGCCATGCAGTAGGCCTATTTAGTTATTTCCTGTTTTACTATTGGTATTTTAAGAACTCGATAGATATATTTGTTTCTAATGCACCTGGGAATTTTACCAATGGTTCGTATCGTTTTGGATAGGAAACGTTCTAGAATTCATGTTGGATTGTCTAAATGATTGTAAATATTTTAGTTTTTACTGTAATTCTGAGTATTAAACTGAGCATAAGCTTGCCGTTTTCGCATGTGCAAAGATTTTGTAATTTTAATTTGTAGTAATAAATTTATTATTTTAAAATAATAAAATAAGGCCACTAAATTATGGTAAAACGCTCTAAATAAAATACCCATTGGCCCTTAGGTTCCCAGGTTTCCAAATAAATTTTCCAGGAATAGTCGCCGCAACTGGATAACAACCTTAAGTGATACACAACAAGCCCAGCTTATATGTCGAGTGTTATTTTTATTCAAATTAAAAAGGTAAATTCATTTAATTTTTAGCTTATATAAACAGTCAAAGCAAGTAGAGCGGTCAAATTTCACTCTTTGAAATACGGTATTATATTAGGAAAACCGTTTATCACAAAGTCAAATAAAATACTGGCCTACAGTTACAAGTACCTGTGCGGAATTAAAAGCTTTACATAACACAATCCTTTATGAATTTAAAGAGAGCAGAAGAGGTGAATAATATAATTTGATTAAATAAGAGTTACTTTATCAATTAAAATCATTATAACCCTATTTTATCGAGATTGAATACCATAAACTAGGCTATAGAATGTGATCGTAGAGTAACCATATATTTGCAAATAATTTGTTTTGCTCATGTCCACCAAAGATGGTAGAAAAAAATAAGCTGTCGCCATATAATTTTGCCGCGATGGACAAACCAATTTACTTGAAGACCAACAAGTACGCAATGGAAGTTTCTTTAAAGAATAATAAAATTGTTGTTGTTTTCAGCTCGCCCTTAGGATGAATCAAGTACACTGAAATCATCGACAAACTCAATTACATTTCGTTGCACAGCTCCGCCTCCTAGTGGTCCCTCGCATATCGCGGCAGAATTATTTGGCATCAGCTCTACTTAGCTTTTTCTGAAGGTGGAAAAATCTGTGTTTACGCACAGACATAAAGTAAATTGATTTAATAGCGTAAAGTAACTTGAAATATAATAAGAGAGTGAGTAAACTCCCAGAAAATATCTCCGTACTTGCTCAAGTACCGCCAACAAATAAATCTGTGAAGTCACCGCCTATGTCAACTGGCTTCTGGCCTTCTTCAAAATAGTTTAATTAGCCTCATAACGAATAATGCTAGTCATAGGCCTATTGCTTGTAGGGTTCAGTAGTAGAACATTTAGAAGATGTATTTGGTGGTGTACGTACGTATCACTGTTCCATTATACAGTACATAAATGCTATTAAAGAGTACCTAACGGTTGAAGCTCTCAAATTTTTACTATATCCGCATGAAGGTGGTAAGGTTTTCAATCTTACGCACCTACCGCTTTTATACAGAGACAGCCTATTCATTTATATGGGGTCGAATCCAGGATATAGTGCCACTATAGGATTATAAGGATTAGATAACTGAAAAAACTATAGGTTTCTCATGTGGACAAGTGTTTATACTACTTTCAACCGGTTTAAATAGTAGGCTACTAGCTGTGGCGAGAACTGGATGGATGACGGCTTCCTAAAAATCTGGAAAATTGGAAGGCCCGCCATGTTTCAGATTCCACATTAATTTGTAGATCCCGAATAATGAAATAACTTCAGTAGTAGTCAATACATGATAGCGGTATCTTCCCCTAGTCCCCATGGTTTCGGCTACCGCTACCTCATGATCGTTCGTGAAAGGCTTGAAGTCCGACACGTTGGCTAAATAAGGACAAGCAGACGGCCCCCGGCCTATAAATAAGAGACGAAAAATATAAATGACCTCAATAAGAATCTAACCCTCGATCAGCGGTATTGCACTGCGTATAGGCTACCCATACATATACTGTAATAACATCTTTATCAATATTGAGAATAATGTGATCCAAATGCCCACTACTTATAGTATTAATTTTCCTTTGTAGGATGAGAAAAAAAAACAGCAATTTATGCAGCTGGGTACTGTAAATATGCCAGCTTCCAATCAATGGAGCTCACCCATATCAAACCAGGAGAAGAATTCCGGAATATTTAATTTCATGAATATTTGATTAAATATATTAATATAACCTTGAGGCTGTACCTTGACTTTTGTGAACTCGTTATTATTAATATTCATAAAGGTTAGATCCTGGTAAAATTACAGTCCCTACTTGTCTCTGGCGCCACAGTTTTATGTGACTGTTTCACAGTGACAATCGTTGATAAAATAAATTTTCGTATGTTAGTTAGCGCAACACGTTTGGTCTGAACTCGGATTTGGGGTATTAGCACTAGAGGTTCTAAGCGGTATGGCACCTGAATAAGCACGTTTAATACTACAGTAATTAGTTTGTTAGCTAAGCATTTGCAAGAGAGCTGCTAAGTTTGAATTAATGAATTATTTGGCCTACATGAAAATTAATTATGCTAGTTATTTACACCGCGGAAAAAATATAAATTACCTTATAAATAACAGTCTATGAGTAGGCTATATCAATTATTATTATTATTATTATTATTATTATCATCATCATCATTATTACTATCATTATTTCTATTATCGTTACTACCGACATTTTCATTATTATTATTATTATTATTATTATTTTCAAAGTTTTTAGATTCACAGCGTTAAGGATGGATTTAAGATTCTGATCCAGGTTGCCTCCAGTCCCCCTCAGGAGCAGATTCTTCACGGGTCTGGTCCATATAACACCTTTCTCAAAATATGAGCAGTTCCGAGCAGGGCGATCTCTTGAATTTTGGAAACCTGTGCTTCTCCCATTATCTGTGATAGATTGCTTTCCAGGTTTTTTTAGTACCGTACCCAGTGCTCCAACTATAATAGGCATGACTTCAGTTTTCACGTTCCACGTTCCACGTTCGACTTATTTATATCTGAAGGTCTCTATATTTCAACCTTTTTCAGCTTCCTTTGAAACCACATTTTGGCACATAATATTATTATTATTATCGGCCGCGGTGCCCGATCCGCAGGTCGTGGGATCAAAGAAGGCCGCGGCCGATGAATTTTTCAGGACGTAAAAATTCGGGCACGGAGTCCTCCGGGAGGGACTTAAAAAGCTGGGGGGCCCATGTCGTAGATTTACGGCATGTTAAAGAACTCCAAGTCTAAATTAGAACCTCTGGACAAAATTTACCAGCCTTTCACGTCCAAGGAATACCTTAGTTTCCGGAGGGGGGGTTTCAGTGGCAATGGGCTTACCGCCTGTCCTTCTGCCCTCTCTAAGGAAAATAAGCGAAACAAAATAGGTACATTGAACTCAGTCTCCATGAAGACTGGGCGCGGAGAAACGGTGCATGCCGCACATAATCCGAATAAAATTATTATTATTATTATTATTATTATTATTACTACTATTAGTAATATTAACCTGAGCCGGAATATGACCCATATACTTCAGAATAGAAAACCAGTGCCTTGCATTACCAGTTGTACCACCCTCGCCGAGGTAACCAAGTGAAACAATAGTACGGAAGTCTGGTGAATCCATAGTAATTGATCGGCATACCATCAAAGTTGACATTTTCTATATTAAAACATGAAATGATTTTAAATTTAAAGAACCTTAGCTAAAGTTACAGTAATAGAAATTATCAGGCAATCGGAACGAAGACAAATAATGCAAGAGGAATAATAACAGGTTAGCAACAAAATATAAACATATGTATTGATATTTGCCTTAGTCCATCTCATTTACATCTGGTTTTTGTTCTTGCTCTTATGTTTATTTGAGCACAAGATATAATGCATAACTAAAAGCCTAGACATTGCAAGGAAATTAAAAGAATTGAGAGAGGGGGATAGTATTTGTTTTCTTCTTTTCCGGAGGAGATTTTGGAATTTACTAGTTTTTTTTCATTTATCCTATAGTAGCATGGCCACTTAGGGTGGCGTGCACCATCCAGGAGTAAATCTTACTAAAGTAGTAAATTTAAGACGGAGACCTGGAGTATACAAGAACCAGTACATCTGTCTCACTCTTTAAGTCATACTAGTAATGTGCTAGAGTGAGACAGACAAACCGGTTTTTGTTGCGTCAGATTCCCGTCTTAGATTTACTACTTTAGTGCTTCTCTTTTAGTAACTTACTCTTTTAGTTGGTGTTGGAGAGCTCAATTGATAGTTACTTATTTAGTTGTAACTAAAGGAGTAAACGATTTTTACTAAAGAAGTAGTCTAATTCTGCGCAGAACAGAGCAGAAACGTTAGTGCAGCGTAGCAGAACACGTGCATTTCAATTGCCGGTATTATTCAAGTGCCAGATAATGAAAAGGAAAGGTTAGCTGAAACAATGAATATGAATTTGGGTTGTTCCAAATATTACCAATGACAATCTTCATGTTTTAAAATAGGTCTAATAGTAATGTTTTATTCATTACTAATTTTAATTCCTTCAATTGAATATTTTCAGTTTAGTAGCCTACGTTAGGGTACTGTGATTACAATTTTTGTGCAAACTATTTCTGTATTATAATGCAAACAATTGGAATTTCCAGTTGATTTTCATAATTGATTCACTGTCAATATTATAATTATTTCTCTCATAATAATAATACATTTCTAAAATATATTAAAATATTCTTCCCCAAAAACGATAAATCAATTATTCTACAGTTGTTTATCATAAATCTCACTATAATGAATTATTAATACTTATTGACTGTTTAACAATATTAATAAGTAGTATTACACAAAATCATGAAAAAGGAGGGATAAAAAGGATAACAAAACTAATAAGGGGCATTATGTTTCTGTCCTTTTTCAAATGCACAGAACATTTACTTAAAAAATATTACCTTATAAAAATAATAATATTACAACTGAGAAATGTAATATTTAAACAAAAAATGGCGGTACAATATTTCGGAAGCTATGAACTCCAATAAAAATTATGTAGATGGTTGTGTGTTTAAAAATAATTTCAGTGACTACTTCTCTAGATCTGTGCAGCTTCAACCTCCGGGCCCCTCCTTAAAATTTTCTTTCGGCACTCATGTTGGCATTTTTTTTCTATATAGTTTATAATGATTCTCACTTTCCTGTCCACAGGGTTAATTAAATAGTTAGCAGCATACTATAGACCTGCAGCATCTGTTATAGTTTATTCCCAAACATGAAAGTCTCGTCTCACTCCACCATTCGAGACTTGGGGAGTCTTTAAGGAATGGTTTTACAATGTGTCCCCTTCTCAATGTACGCTAATCCCAGAGTCAGTCAAATTTTCTTCCGATGTGGCCTGTTTGGACATTTTTACACCTGGGTTAGAAAAAAGGACATATTATTCATTAACACTGCGGGTGCAACTATTGAACTTTTAGCTCTTATAATTATTATTATAATCTGGCATTCGCAATGTTGTGCTTTAAGTTAAGCTATAGAAGTGTAATGTAATAAAATTAATTTACAATAATTACATTAAATCGTTTAACAATGAGAATCACCTATTGTTCAGTAATTCTATGGTTAAGTAGCAGGGGGAAGTGTTTTCTGGGTAGCTCCAAGAACGGAGGCTTTCATTTATTGGAATGTACTATACCTCGCCGATATCTGTATCCATATGATTAGCTTGAAATACATCGTCGTTTTCTGACCCAAAGTTAGGGAGAACTGCAACATCTAAAGGCCGATCCAGCTAGGAAGATATTTAAGAGCACATGAGCTCCTTGTACCGTGCAATGCAAACGTCCCTTCCACTCACTCTTCCCCTCACCTTTCGTGGACGTCTTCCTAGCTGGATCGCTCTCCGCAATGATATTTCCACATTTGACTGGCTGAAATCACATGGATGTAGTGAGAATCTGACATCGTTTCTTCCAAACGCCAAAATTTCATGTAAGGATTTATGAGCTTAATTATTTACGTTATATAATGCCCTACTAGGTATGGTTCGCTTAATATTTATTAAATCACCTGCCACAACTCTCATTTTTGGTATACAACCTTCTTCATCTCAATAACTTATCCTCAGTTTAACTATGTAATCCATTTAATGTGATATGTAACTCATAACTCACGCAAATGCCACAGAACACACTTACTCCACAACTTTACTCCACCCCCTGAGTAGGAGTAAATATTGGCCTTATTTACTCCACAACTTACTACGTTAGTAACGTACTCCGTGATGGTGCTCTCCACCACTTGTGGAGTACGTTCATTTACTCTGGGAGTAAATAAAATTTTTACTTCTTTAGTACATTCCTCTATGTTGAAAGCCGCCGAGTTTAGTTTACTCCTGGTTGGTGCACGCCGTCCTTACTAAAAGAGTACGGTTACTAAAAGAGTAGCTTACTAAAGTAGTTAGAACTAAAGAAGTAAGGCTTACTAAAAGAGTAAATGGCATGAGTTTGGTGCACGCCACCCTTAGCGTAGCAATAATCTTCAACAACAGATTTCTTCAGAGTTGTCAGAGAACACCATGTTTGCTTGACAGATTTTCTGACAAGTGTTTTGGTCAATATTCGGTTCACAATTTTGTAGGAAACCCTCGCCTCCGGGAGATGCGCTGTAATCTGTCACTTTTTCCGATACAGCTTCTTTCTTCACTAAAAGCGTCTTCTCAAACAAAAGCAATACGAGATTTATAGGAATGGGAATCTCTTGGAACGTTAAAAATATTCGAAAAATAACGATGCCTTCAAATATATTTTTTGTCTGTGAACAGTGTAACGAAGGACATGTCACATAGTTTATATAATATTATGAGAATATTTTAGGACAAAAATTACCTCCGACACCGGGATTCGAACCCGTAACCTTCCTGTCGACGCGCTACCAACTAGGCTAGCCAAAGTTAGACTCACAGGTGGAATCTTTCACCCAAGATTAACCTTAATTTTCGACCCTACTGAGAGACATTTTCGTCATATTGTATTGTATTGTAAAAAACACTAATTTAACGATTTTTAGATGTAATGTGATGTAGGCTAATGTTCAATTTCATAATACCCGAAATTCCACAACACAGGCTTAATAAAACTACATGAAGTTATCGCTATGTAGGCTTGAAACATTCTTAATAAGTTACCACAAGTTGTAACCGAGTTCCATATACGCTATTCTGTAAGAGACTACATTCATAGCTTGTGCTAATCCATTTTATTCTATTTGTGAACTTACTGATTTTAATCCGTTTGCTATTGTTAAGTGATTGTACAAAGTTTGCTCTATATTTTATGAAATTATTGTAACTTTACCCTATTGACTTTCAGTCTTACTAATAATCCATGTGTAACATTATACACAGCAGAGAGAAAAAATGTACTAATAATCCCTGCATAAAAGACTAGTGTGTGCAACGCTTTACACAGCCTAACACCTTTGTATAAACTTGACGTAAATTTAAAGATGACTGATGTCTGTAACAGTCGATCGTTTCGTAGATGTCTGAGATTTAATTTTGAGGTTATGCATTCATTCTTAAGACAATTCTTTAGGAAGCATTCTGAGCTATTTTTGTGTTCCTTGTTTGCGGGTCTTATTCCTATAATTTTTACCCATGATTAGGGCTTTCTGAAAATAATTTAATAAAATGCTGAAACTAGATTTTATCAAACCAGATGGCAAACCCCTGTTTGTTCACTGCTCGAATATATGGCAACATTGGCGTTCTACAGTCACATGCTTCCTTCACAGCCGCGGGCGAGAAACGTCATACCCATCATGATCTGTTTGATGATGTTTCACGTTCGAACTCAATGTTACCCTTGGCAGTTATATAGTCTAGGGATTATTAGGAATACAGCTTATGTAGAACTTACGCGGTGATCATCCAAACAACCGTTCAACTCACTTATAAAAACTTAATTGAACTGAATTTAAATTAATTACATTGGAGAAAACTATATTCTGTGAATTCAAGGATACATAAAATTGTATATGATTATTCTTTGGCATCAGCACTTATACGAGTACCTGTGCTTACGTTTAATGCAAGAATTAATGAATATGCAAACCATTCATACAGAGGATAGAGGTTTCGTTATTATTATAAACGTTCTTGAATAGTTGTAAAATCTGTAAATATTAGTAGGCGTAATAAAATAAAAATGTTCTAGGGCATAATCTACTACATTATAAACGCTACCTTGTATCCTAGCAATACAATAACAATAACTTACTTCTAAAAGATAAAAATGCCTAGTCCACTCATCGACTAATATACCTGTAGCCTATATGATCCGGGCCATACGTTATTGTTACAATTTATGTTATGAACAATTAGGCGTACTATTTAAAAGAATATATGGAAGTGGCATGTCACAAAATTGACATGCAGTATACAGAAAACTGGATGGGTGTTGTAAAATTTTTATTGACCGTAAACAAAAACAAAATTTGTAATAATGCTAAAAGTTCATGAAGTCGCAGTACGGAAATGTGAAATTGCACTGAGCAAGAATGAACGTAATTTTATAGTCTAAAATACAGCAATCTGTTCAGATTGCAATTTATATGGGTTATTATGGCATAAAGATTCTACAAGAAATGTCTAGGGGACTTTCAGACAGGAGAAACTATTATTTGAAAAGGAATACTTTATCCGTTCAAACAAAATGGAGACGAGATAGGGTGACCTAGTTTAACATGATAATTATTAACAGCTCTACGAACCGCAAGTTTATGTCACTTACATCAGTTTTACTCTGAACTGAACATTCGAATTGGTTTCCAAGAGAATTGCAAATATACATTGCAGTAAAATGCAGGAAATCCAACCTATTCACTCAAATTAATTAAATACTGGAACTGTTGACGGAATAATTAAATTTTAAATCACATTTAATTAAACATTCTAATGATCTGGCATTGGTAAACCGCGGATAAGACTTCTAGCCACAGTACAGGTGATTTATAAACACAGCCACCAATCAATATGACCGCAAACAAGTGTAATCATATTGAGTACACAAATAATTCCTGGTGTTTAAACTTGCTTCATTAAGAGTATGAAAATGTCACTTAAGACTGGCATTCTCTCCGTCAACAAATACAAATTAATAGTTAATTAACTGATAGATGTACGTAGTTTAAGAATTAGTTCAATTTTAATCGATGGTCTATGGATTCCAAGTCCAAGCTATTTGCGTCCAGACATTTTATTGGCCATTATGTTAAATGTGCACTTTCCTTTAAGTTCAACAATTTTAAGTCCATTCCTACTTTAGACCAAAACTTACAAGTCCACTAATAGTATATCCGTTTAGGGTGGTTATACTTCCGTCATTGTGCCGGACAGTCCGGATTTTCAGCTAATTGTCTACCGAGCGGCACTAACTCATGCCGGAAGTTAATTTGTCCTTTTTTTTTTGACGTAGAACCATAATTATAACTACACAAAAATGACTTTTCTATTATGTCCACAAGCATGAACAAAATGTATAAACCCTTCGCATGTGGAGTTGCTTAGCACAAAACAACAATTTACCAGAAAAAAAGCTGAGCCATGTAGAACTATATGCCATGTTTGAACAGTGCTACGAAATAAACAATAGACATTCATATTAGTCAATTCTTACAGATTATTAAGAATTCTGTAAGCTTCATTTATACTAATAATTCGAGATAGAGATTTATCTTTTAGTCTTCACCATCTGGTTCCCCTCTTATAAAATCTATTTTTAAAATTTATTGTTATCAAATCAATTGTTGCAAGAAACCCCGGTAACGCTGAATTAAACTCTTACAGTGAGTGTGAAATTCCTAAAGTATTCGTGTGAAGGAGGAAGAAGCAGTGATAGTTCTTTCAAAGTAAAGTAGAAATTTGTTAAATTACGAACTATTTAGCACCATCCATCGGACAGTAAGAAGGGTGACGAAGGTATGACAGAATACAAGAAAATAGTATGGAACTAATCTGGACGGCATCACAAATTATAAAGTTGCGAGTTAGAACATATTTAGCTCCAGCAGACAGCATTCGTTTCTAATTTCAAGATATAAATTATTGGATAGTGAAATATTAATGCCAAATTTGAAACTATTTAAATGAAATAATATTCGATCTCAAGTAAAAATTAGTGTAACGTACGCTTTCTTTAACTTTGAAAACAGATTGTGGGTATGCCTTTAACTGGACATCCTCGTCATGGACGTTTTTTCCTAGACATACAAGTACTGGAGATGAAAGAACATATAACATATAACCAATTTGGGCATTCTGGAATGTGGCCAACACATCTCTGATCAATCACAGTCATTTATCAAGGTAAGATTTTCTTTTCGCCCTATTTAATAATTTTCTTATCTACATATTCTGATCGGCAGGTTATACTTAAGGGGGTTTCTCTTTCTGATAGTTTAATCTCTCCTCTTGTAGAAATGTTTATCCGGCCCACGCGCCCAGGGCCTGACAGGACCGAGACCTCTCGGGAGAGGAATTACTTTTGGATCATAGACATACGTTTTTGCCCAGACAAGGACATAGGTAGCGTCCTAGGGCCCACCTCCAAGACAGCATGAACATATAGAACGAGACACACCAATCAAACACGCTCATTCCGAAAAAGGTGCAGATCGGATGAAGATGTTAATTACAGTCAGATGATATCCGGGTATTAAAATTACCCAACATTCTTCTCACAGCTGAGGATAAGCCTTCACATAAGTAACCTATCCTGACTGGGAATTGAAGTCGGGCACACTGCGTGATGGGAGCGAACGCATCCCTGCGCGGGTTCAATATCTGGAAAATGGATGTAAGGGGGCTTGTATTTCCAAACTAAACGTACTAAAACTAAAAAGAAAACTCTACGGATAAAACTCCTTAATTTTAATATCAACGTGCAAGTATCAGTCGTGTATTTCAAAGCTTGCAGAAACAAAAGTAAAAAGAAATATTTTTATAATAGCTTACACCTAAAGTATTGTAGTCCTAGTGACTTCCGATACAAGTAATTTTGCATGCTTTCATAGATGAAAAATTTCTCTCTTTTTTCGTATTACTGTAATCGGAATAGGGTTATGAGACGGCAATTTGATTACTTTTTTGGTTACATATATGTAAATAGTGGCACTAAGCAAAACGATAGGCCTATTCTGTGCAGTATGGAAAACGATGATCTTGGTAATTAATGCGCTGAGTTGAAAGTATTTTGCACATTACGAGCTTAGATAGCCTATAGCTGAAATGAAGTTTGGGGTGATAGGTAGGCCTAACAATTTCTGCTCAGTCTAGTTAGTAAGATGTATCGGATTTCGTTATAATGATCAGGGCCCGGATTCTAATGACATGTCATCTCTTTATTGATGCTGCATAGACATTGCCAACTTGTGGATAAATCCTAATCACGGCCTCTAGATTATAGAAGTGCATTTTTATTAGGTCATTTTTTGTCATTTTTTGCAGTCTTATATTTTTAGGGAATTTATTTCAATTTGAGGTAATTATTTTGTCATTTTCGTGTCATTTGCTTCCTTATTTAGTCATTTTCATGCATTTAAATTGAGTGTATTAACTTTATTTTCGTCGCTAGCGGTGCTGTCTTTGTAGTGTTGTTTGCTTAATGCAAGTAGGAAAAATTCGGCGTTAAAGTGTTGACATGTCTCAGTCGGAAGTGAGAATCAAAGAAACGCCAAAATTTTGTATTATATTACTATTATTATTAGTAAGGGGCGGATTTCTATGGCATGTCATATTTTTCCCTTTTGCATTATTTCAGGTTTCCGACTAATTTAAACCCGATTCCAAGCATCCTGGTGAAAATATAACAGCTTTTATTGTCCATATAACTGTATATTTAGGAAATTTTCAACTATTGTAGCATTTTTAGTATATTTAGTATATTTAGGTCATATTGTTTGCATATTTGTGTGCATATTAAATAAATTTTTAAGTTTCATATCATATTTTGCAGATTTAGCATTAAAATGATACGTTTTCAGAATTTACAGATATTTTAAATAATGAACACTATATTTTAATAAAATGTATTGAAATGAAACTTAAAAAAATATACATAATGTGTAAGTGGTAAAGTCATATTTTAAATTTTATTGGTCATATTTTAATGTTTTTAGGTCATAAATGCATGCATATATCCTATTTTTTAGGTCATAGAAATCCGTCCCCTAATTATAACTAATGGCAGCGCTATGCTCCACCCTGAAATTCTGTACCCACTTTTCAGGTTTTATATACTCCTGAATATTATTAGGTTTTAGTTAAAATTAGTTTTTTTTTTATTCATATCTCTAGTGTTACAACGAAGTTCTTTTGTTCTGCTTTTTTTTTTTCAAATGTTAGAAATCAGTGGCAGCCATGCCCTTGGAAATTTTATGCTGTAACAGGAAAAATTGAATGCCTAGACAAAAATCTCCTAATAAAAATTGCTTGTATATGTCCTCTCTATACACAAGTAAAATATTTCGGTGTTATTCATTAGCACTCTGTATACCCATCGTGAATAATGAAGTCATTGAACCACAATGTTGGTACATGTAGAGAAAGGAAACATACTGTATAAAACCCCTGAAAAAATTCCTACAATAATTTAAATTAAGCTAAGTCACGTTAATAAATGATAATTAAGCATTGAAATACAATATGCTATTCATATTCCAATTGAAGAGTCATTTTCTCAAAGCTGTTCGCATGAAATCCACTATACGAAGGGAAGCGCCGTACAGGGGCGGACACTTCTCCGACATTGGTGTACTGCGTGCAGTATCCAGGCTACACAAAGGCGCTAGTCCATAAACTTGCATTTATGCATGCAAACTATAACTAGGAGGCGGATTTCTGACATGTCATATTTTTCCCCCTTTACATTATTTCAGGTTTCCGAATAATTTAAACCCGATTCCTAGCATCCTGGTAAAAATGGAACGGCGTTTATTGTGCATATAACTGTAGGAAATTTTCAACAATTGTAGCATATTTTTTCCATATTTGTTTGCATATGAAATAAATTTTGAAGTTTCATATCATATTTTGCGTTAAAATGGTACTTTATGAGAAGTTACAGATATTTTAAATAATTAACACTATAATTTAATAAAATGTATTGTAATGAAACTTAAAAAAGATATACACAATGTGTAAGTGGTAAAGTCATATTTTAAATTTTATTGGTCATATTTTAATGTTTTTAGGTCATAAATGCATGCATATATCCTATTTTTTAGGTCATAGAAATCCGTCCCCTAATTATAACTAATGGCAGCGCTATGCTCCACCCTGAAATTCTGTACCCACTTTTCAGGTTTTATATACTCCTGAATATTATTAGGTTTTAGTTAAAATTAGTTTTTTTTTTATTCATATCTCTAGTGTTACAACGAAGTTCTTTTGTTCTGCTTTTTTTTTTTCAAATGTTAGAAATCAGTGGCAGCCATGCCCTTGGAAATTTTATGCTGTAACAGGAAAAATTGAATGCCTAGACAAAAATCTCCTAATAAAAATTGCTTGTATATGTCCTCTCTATACACAAGTAAAATATTTCGGTGTTATTCATTAGCACTCTGTATACCCATCGTGAATAATGAAGTCATTGAACCACAATGTTGGTACATGTAGAGAAAGGAAACATACTGTATAAAACCCCTGAAAAAATTCCTACAATAATTTAAATTAAGCTAAGTCACGTTAATAAATGATAATTAAGCATTGAAATACAATATGCTATTCATATTCCAATTGAAGAGTCATTTTCTCAAAGCTGTTCGCATGAAATCCACTATACGAAGGGAAGCGCCGTACAGGGGCGGACACTTCTCCGACATTGGTGTACTGCGTGCAGTATCCAGGCTACACAAAGGCGCTAGTCCATAAACTTGCATTTATGCATGCAAACTATAACTAGGAGGCGGATTTCTGACATGTCATATTTTTCCCCCTTTACATTATTTCAGGTTTCCGAATAATTTAAACCCGATTCCTAGCATCCTGGTAAAAATGGAACGGCGTTTATTGTGCATATAACTGTAGGAAATTTTCAACAATTGTAGCATATTTTTTCCATATTTGTTTGCATATGAAATAAATTTTGAAGTTTCATATCATATTTTGCGTTAAAATGGTACTTTATGAGAAGTTACAGATATTTTAAATAATTAACACTATAATTTAATAAAATGTATTGTAATGAAACTTAAAAAAGATATACACAATGTGTAAGTGGTAAAGTCATATTTTAAATTTTATTGGTCATATTTTAATGTTTTTAGGTCATAAATGCATGCATATATCCTATTTTTTAGGTCATAGAAATCCGCCCCCTAGTTATTAGATTGACTTGGCACCAGAGTCTGCCACCTGCTTGGATTTGAGAGTGCAAACTATTGTTTACCCTCAATAAACAACAATATAATCCGGCAGACCACAAAAGGATGTGCCGAATTTTTACTCATCAGTGCCTCAGTGCCATTATAAATTTCCTTGAGAAAAGAACATTCACAACATTACAGTTATTTACAGTTTTTACAATTATGTACAAACTAGTCTATAACTTTGTGTACAATAATTTTTATAAATAAAATATCAGTTTTTAGGTAACTTTTTATTACTATTAAGTCATTTTCTTTAAAATTTAGGGTAATTTTATAGGTCATTTTTCAAACAAATTTAGGTCATCAGAATCCGGGCCCTGTTAATAATAAACTTTCTTTTCTGGCGGAGTTAATGCCTTGAGGCCTTCTCTTCCATTCAATCAGACACCGAAATTTCATTACATAGTTCAAGTAATTATTTTACAATAATTTCAATAAATTTCACAACACCTTTAGAAAATTAATACAACAGTATTTTTATTTGAATATCAGTACAATAATATGAGGTAGGGAAATAAATGAAAAATTATATAATATAGGCTGTACAGCAACCACAGAAGTAAAGAAATACTAATAAAAGGAATTATAATAATTAAAATTATTAATAATAATGCTAATACACTAATAATGTTCAAGTCAGTAAGATTAGTAACTTATGAATTACCCTACACATTAGATTACATAAAGAGAGAGCATTGACGGATATGGGATAATTTACGAATGTTTTAATGGAATTCATTTTTTAATTCGGCTGTATTTATACTCCTTTCAGCTTTAAGGCCATATCAAAGAGTTTATGCGGAATTCGGTAGGCCATTAAATTATTGATTATCAATTATTTCCTATTGTTGGTGTATTTTATTCAGTTCAGTTCAACTGACAATAATTTTATGATTAATAAAGGATATATTAAATAGGATGTAGCCTGAAATAGCAAGGATGATTCACGGTATGTAAATATCCAATTGTGTCGGTTCACGAAAAAACTTTTCCCGATAAATTCAGTGGGAGCCTGGGGGCAGAGCCCCTAACGAGCGAAGCGAGTATTTTCAAATAGCTATATGTTTTTATAGGATTATTGTGTGTGTGTTTTTTTTTAAATCATAGTGATACACAAAATGAATGCACAAAAATAGGATATTAAACAAGTGAAATTTAAAACACGACTTTCAGAACAAGTTGCTAGTATAACTACATTACTGCAATTTTATGATTTCCACTGGATTGATAAAGCGACTTATTTTTATATCAGTGACTAAGTTTTCTATATTTCTATTGCCATGAGGAAATATTTGTCTCTGAAACCATAGTATTTAATTACATTATCTTTTTACATCGAATGGATGGCCTGAAAATTTGATTTTTCTTTTTTACTATAATCTAAAAAGAGCATTTCGCATCAAGATAGAAACTCTTGTGACTAGATATCTAGACAAAACATTTGATTACAGGACTTGGTAGGCATTTGATTTTATAGTATCATGCAATGTAATTTTTTTAAATTTGGTTCTGAGTGAGTCATTACCTTTTTTAATAAATTAATAATAAACCGCATAATAATCAATCCCTTTAATCGACATATTAAATGAAAAAGAAGTGATGTGCCTGAATTAAAAGGATTCTCGTGATAGGATAAATCATGTAATATTTTTACCACCACTATTACATTTAACAGAAACAAAATGTCCCCCAAAATATAAAAAAAATTCATGTACCCTACACCAAAATGTATGATATTAGAAAAGTAAGCTAAATAAAGCTAAATGTGTTCATACCCCATTTATAGAAGAAGAACCTCTCTTCTCTAATGTTCAATAATTCCCAAAAAATCCTTTTTTCCTAATACTCCTGCTAGGAATACTTATTACAATTTCCTCTAATTCCTGATTAGGAGCTTGAATAGATTTAGAAATCAATTTATTATCATTTATCCCTATCATATCAAACAGAAATAATATTTTCCTGTATAACGATTTTTTTCTGTTTTCAGGGTGGCTGGGGAAAGAGAGCATGGGACGAACTGAGGCCCATGTGGGGAAAGCGACCCTGGGATAAATTCCATGGTGCTTGGGGCAAGAGGGACTCTGACTTGGACTACAACGTGGATGACGACGTTCCTGTTGATGAACTTGCTGAAGACGAGGATGGTGAAGATATGAAGAGAGCGTGGAGTTCGCTAAAATCAGGATGGGGAAAAAGAAACGCAGACTGGGGCAATTTCAGAGGTGAGTAGCACAAAAATCATCACAGACAAACATTTCCAAAAATTCATTTGGATGAATCCGAAAACTAATCATTTCAGTAAACTCCATGTTTTCGGTAAAATAAATTTGGCACTGTTTTGAGGAAATGCGTATAGTTTCCAGTTATCAAAGTTCTAATATTTTTTGCACGACGTAACTAATTAGTGGTACTTACGAATATTGTTGCCGTGGATCGTAACTTGACATTCCCGCACGCAATCTGGTTGCTATGAAAACAAAATAAATCTCCGTGCGGTAAAGATTACAAAAAAGCACAAGTGCCGTAAGTAAAATCATCATAATTACAAGCCTTTATGGAAGACCGGAACCAAGGCCCCCTAGTTTGTGGCGACTTTAACAGGACTAATATTCACTCCCCATAACAACCAACATATGCGAATCACTTTCTGAAATATAACATCCATCTTCAAAAGTGTATAAAAATAATATTTTCAGCTAATATCTAAATTAATATAAATAAATTGATATAAATAATCATCGTGCCTTAAGCGCATAACGGATCTCGATCCGTATGCACTGCTTACGGTACTTGTATCGCAATACACTATTAACTAACTTTTCCTTCGAATCGTTGCAAAGCTTTCATTTACAATATAAACCACTAGCTTTTCATGCTCAAAAATACGTTGCAAATTTCAACTTAATAGAAGTTACCAGAATTAAATTTTAAACTTGCAAAGTAGCGAGAAAACGAAACCCAAAGTAAAGAATGTCTATAGGCTACTCAGAAATGCACTGAAACGTCTTAATTACAGTATAACTATGTGAAAAAGCTTGATAATAATTATGAAATGACGAACGTAAAAATAATTTAATAAATACTGCACTATGAGATTTAAAAACAAGCAAATCCGTAACAAGAAAACGCTTACGACTATGCAGGAATTGCAAGGGCTTATGTAATTTGAAATATTTCCGCTAAATAAGAGAATAAAAATGTCACAATTATTTGAAATCAAATAAATAACTTCAGTATATTTATGGGCATAACAAACTAAAACCTTTCGGCCATTTTCAAGTTTTTCAATGGTAACTGGCCTTGCAAAATTATTATAGTTTAGGAAAGTAATAATAGAATATATTATGTAAGGAAGGTGTGTAAAGCATAGAATCGCATAGAAACAGAATCGAATCGACACACATACTAGTGGAGCCTAAGCTCGTTGTACATACAAATAGGATCGAAATTACACATGTTAATGAGACAAAGCTCTTTAGACCTATACATATAATCATACGAGCACGAAGACTATACTGAAGTGCGGAAAGAAAGAATCAATTACTGAAATATTAGCTGTCTGAAGTTACTTACCAAATCCACTGAATCAGGCAGTTCTTGTGGAGTTGTCTCTCATTTCATCTGAAATATAATAAAATTTACCTATTACTTAACACAACCATACTATTACAAAATAATTATTGAAATACAAATGAGGCAATAATGTGCTCGTGAATATATGAAAAATTGCCTCAACTGCGTTATAACTGAATGATCACACTAGAGTATAATATAATTTCGCTGTTTAAATAAATTGCTTTATAACATTTAAAATAGCAAAGAAGTACCTTAATTTATTGTTCAAAATGTAATTTTAAAGGAACTAAATAAAATATCACCTACCAATATGTGTAAGTTCCAAATCCTGTATACTTGAAAAATTTTGCTTTGAAAATTTATGCTAAGCAACGTCATTAATTGTTATGGAAAACCAGGGTTACATCGTTCAAAAGTAAATCTGAATATATTATCTGTTATGTTATTTACACATAAAATGTAATGCACAGTCACCTAATTTACATCATTATGCACTAATATTAAAATTGTCAACAGAAAGGGGTATATGCAATACTGTGAGGCACACTAATTAGTGTCACAAAAATCAGTAATTAGTGTGCCTCAAAATCCTGCATACAGCATAGCTTGTCATTAAGTGAGGTAGACCATTAAGGGTAATCAGTCAAAGGAGAGAGGTTCCATCTTGCGCTGGGAACCGAACTCTGCCTAACTCACTTGGTAGAGCAGCAGCACAGATCGCTGAAGGCCCTGAATTCGATTCCCAGTGTCAGAGGAACCTTTCTCAAGGTCCATTCACCCCATATGTGTCACTTACCCATCAGTGGCGGTGGAGTCGTGCTAGAGAACAGTTTATTTTTGGAGCGGTCCATGGTTACATAAGTTTTTCTCCCCCCCTTTTTTTTTAGTTCGTTTACTATTTTGTGAATAACAAACGGCAGGAACCATCAAAAACTTTTAGGCCAAGAGTTTTAAGACTGTATGATGACAATTATGATGAATTATTTCGGTGATATTTTGCAGTGAATGTTTTGAGCGTTTGACTGTAGCCTATTTCTCACTTCTAAGGGAAAAATATTGTAAGTTAAGCTACTGTAATTTTAAACACAACTACTTAATTTGGTGAAGTTTGATTAATATCTAGTTTCGAGAGATGTGAATGACGATGGTAAAAATGTTTTCTGTATTTTCCTATTCATTTGAAAAAATTTCACATATCTTCTAAACTATGCATTTCATTGCATTTGTGTTGCAGTGACTTAGATGTGTGCCCTAAAAACCCCCATAAAATGATGGCGTAAGAAAAATTCTTCGTTAATTAAACATTAGTAGTCAATTCTCTTGAATAATAATTAATTTTCACATTTTGTAACTTATTTCGTTGTTAAAAGCCCCTTAACTCCTATCGGTCACTCAGACCTCACGTCCATGTTAATTTAACAGAATAATCATATCCAACGTTAAGAACTTAGTAATATGTATAACTGAGAAAGTTTGTATTTAACAAATTTTGCACCATTTCTTTTACGAAGGCATATTAATGTATAGTCTTTCTTTATCTGACATAACCGTATTCAGTAATCACAAGTACTACAGTATTCATGCTCTTGTTCTTAGAAACTGCATGGTGAGCGAGACGATTTCACTTCCCTCAAATTTCGTTGTCGCTTGCACGTGTGCTTTTCGCAGAATAGACCTATCAACTTCATACACTCAAACGACATAAATGATATTAGACGTTATACGAATTCTATGAATTTTTACACTTTATTATTAACGACAAAATTGTTACCTAATAATATGACACGCTACTGTTATATTATGCACGTTCTCTTACATTGATCATTGACCGCATATAGCATGGGCTCCTTCAGAATAATGATCTACATCACGGTCTAATCACACAACACATCATGCCACATAAAAGCTTGTGGTTTTAGACTCAGTTACCCTGGACACTTAACGCTGAGCACTTGTGTTAACATGAATGACGAGCAACACAATTTACAATTTATAGCCTCATCTCTTCCCCTTAAGATTCTTCCTCTATTTTATTGATAAACCTAAGGCAATGAGCTCTCAATCCTTAAATACATAATTTATTCTGTAGGAAATAAATAGTGTGTCTTAAATTCGCAATAAAATAATGAAAAATAACTCGAAAGATAATTTATAGACCTAAATGCATGTAAAATTTACAAAACAGAGTATAAGAAATAAACCGAACCTATTAATTGTGTTAACTGTTTTCTTTGCAGTCCGGCAAACATTTATAACTTGCATAAGCAGTTTTCTGGCTGTACCATATATCATTTTTGTGTTGCTAGGCAACTGTTTTGATGTTCATTCCATAATAACTCAGTTATGCACGATTAGAGCTTCATAACAGTTCGGTCAAGGGGATAGGATTGCATACAATATGTCATTTAACAAGTCTATTAAGATGTATTTAGAGGTCCGTATCATAATAAAAATAGTGTTATATTATCACCAGATTTTTTCTCTTGATTGCCACGATTACGCTCTACAAACTAATTTAGTCCCAATTTATAAATCCAAGAGTGCATAAAACGTTTAATGTTTTTTTCGGATATCAACTTCAGGCTTACGGGCCCCATGAAAATTTGTCATAATCCTTAATAATCTTGTTATAAATAATTATCTCAACTGTGTTGTGTAGAACATTCCGGAAACAGCTGCAGTATTTAAGTTACAAGAGAAGTGAGTTTTTACCTATGAGGGGAAATGTTATAGGGCCCGCCCGGAATTTCGAAACCGAATGCGTAAATTACTTTCCTTCCTTGTAGCATACAATATTTTGTTTCATCCTATGCTGAATTCATATAATATAAATAGTAGTGAATACAGTACACGGATATGCCCAGAGATCTCTGTAGAGGACCCAGTCAGGGTCAGACATTAACTTCCCGCAAAGTATTCTGGGTGAGAGCCAGTTATAAGTTACCACTATAACTATTAGTATACGAGTTTTGAATACCTTTAAAACCACTATCACTATCTCAGACTTATTCATAGAGGGATTATGTACTATACAGACAGGGGAGCTCAAGGGATTCACTGTAATGAAAATAATTTACTTTGCAGGTTCTTGGGGAAAACGGGATCCTGGATGGAATAACCTAAAGGGGCTGTGGGGCAAGCGTGCTGATGGAAGTAATTGGAACAGACTGTCCGCCGCATGGGGAAAGCGGTCCATTGGAGGTAAGTACAACCGACAGTAATTAAAACATTTATTTCATAAATGCCTGAAACTTTATTTTTCAACGATGACATTTAACAAGACCACAAGTAAATATAAAAGATCCGTGGCTTCTACGTTTAAAATCGTTGAATTTCAGTAGAATGCATTTTTAGGTAGATTTCCAAGAAAAATCTACCTATTGTAATCGATACCATGACATGATTTTCGAAAAATTATTTCATATCTTTACGTTTTATGCTTTCCTAAGTACGAAACCACCGCCCGTTCAATTTTTTTTTTGGTGATATAACATATCTTTACACGCTAGCGGCCGTAATTTTGAAGACATTTAAACCAAATTTTATTATGTTAATTATAGGCCCAATAGTTCGGAAAAGTTCGTTAATGGGCAAAATTAGCCCAAGGGGGGGGGGGTCGGGAAGGGGGTTGAAATTTTGAAAACTTTATATCTCGGCTCCTATGAAGTATAAAGAGAAACTTTATTTGAATAAATTAGAGGACTCCCTATGGGTTCACAGTGACACCAACGATTCAGGGGTTTTGGGGGTACGAGTGGGAATGGGGGTGGGTGGGGCGGAAATTCGAAATTTTTGAAACCACGTCTTGCGGGGTATCGTTGAAAAGCTCTTGATGAGTACTCTACAAATCAATAATTAGTTTCTCCATAGCTCTCATATAAGGCGAGATTTGAATGTTTGAAAAAGTGCTCTTTCCTCTTTTTTGCAGTTATTATTGCGGGTTTGTCATGCCAAGGCTAAAGAAGAAGAGTGCTGCGCAGCGACAATAAACTAAACCAAAAGCACTTCGAAATCTACCTCAGCCTGTATGCCTGCCTAAATGGATTTTTTTTCATAATTGACAGTAATAACATGTGGATAAAAATTCTAGGATTTTACATAAATTCTACTGAATTAATATTGTTAGGAATTATTATAGGTGACGCATTTATACGTCAGTAGCAGTGCACACCATTCTTAAAAACGATGCCATGCACGGAAACCAGGGAACTCTTTTCGATTTGTCTCAAGTACCATTTGCAGAAGAAATAGAATTCGTCGAAGAATTACTGATCATGACAGAAATAAGTCACATATTCAACATTGTCATTATCATAAATTTTATACTCTTCACTTGAGTGTCAGCATTTAAGTACAATGTAGGCTATATAATTAAAAAATCGATTGTGTTTCTATAGTTTCAGTAATTTTCTCTCCATGTTCTCAGTCATTTCACAATAATTAGGAATAGCGAAATTAGATATAAACTGAAAGGTATTGCTGTAAGCTGATTTATTTATTGGATCGACACCATTATGGATGACTTTTGAGATTCAAAGAAATTTCCGCGCTTTGTATATAACTCGTACGAATGTTTTAGAACCTATTGTGACATTTTAGTCTTAAAACTATAATTAATAATTATATGTCATGGCTCTAGAAGCGTGAAAATCGATCAACATTCTACTACCAGTACCTTCCATCAAGGACATTGCCCATACGTAACTAACTTGGTCACACTTGATAATGAAGTTGATTGAAACTTAAGGAACAGTTCTCCTTTATTCACGATGTTTCTGCACGGAATATAACAGGACAGAGAAGCAAGCCGTCAGGATACAGCGCAAATCTCTAGTTTGGAGTCTTCCTCCTGATATTTACCGAACAGCAAACTCGTGATGGATTGCCTGACACCTTCATCTTCATAATTATGTATCCAAGCTAACAAATATGAATTAATATTTTAACTAAGAATTAATATTCTCTCCTTCCTGTGTTTGTTATCTCACGATAACTGATTGACGACTTAATTAAATGAAAATGTCAACACAGGGATCTATTTTGAAAGTATAATCATAAACGAACTTTCCTTAGCTTAACAGAATTGCAAAATTACGGCATTCAGTTCATCTAACTTTAACATAAAATATTACTTCTCTACGCTTTTATCTGAAACGTAAATTTTCTTTTTATTATTATTCAAGGAAAATGACTTCTAATGATCGAAGCATTATTCTTACACATTCATATTATGGGGGTTTTCATGGCACACATCTGAGTCACTGCACCACAAATGCAATTAAATGAAAAGCTTATTTAACACAGACATTAACATCACTCCTAACCAGACATGAATCACAGTTCACCATAATGAGTGGTTGTGTTCGAAATTGTCACAGCCTAACTTACAACCTAACTTACAATTTTCCCTCAGAAATGAGGCATCCGAATATTCTATCAAAACATTCACTGGAAAATTTCACCGAAATAATTCACATCCCTGTCACCACATAAGTTAGTCTTAAAACTTTCGGCCTAAGATTTTTTAATGGTCCCGGCCGCTCACTCGTTATACACAAAATAGTAAACTGGAAAAAACCTTACGTAACCATGACATGAGGTCTCAGAGACCGCTACAAAACTTTTCTAGCTCCTCTAACACTGATGAGTGACACATATGGATTGATAGATGGTCTTACGAAAGGAAGATAGTGTAAATAACATACTTGTGAAGACGATACCCAGACAGTTAGTAGCTGTGAAATATTTTTACTGCGGTCACTCATGGTTACGGGCTAACTTAACAGCCGAAAAAATGAGTCACGATAACATTTCCAATAACATGGTTAATATTCATGATTTACGAAAGTATCGCTGTTACTTACTTTTATGTCTTCTGATAAGCATTTTTTTCACTCTCTACTCATGGACACTGGTGCGTCGCATATGTAGCTATATTTTGCTAAGCAACTTCAACAGTGAAGGAAAGAATGCATTAGGTAACATACATTAAAAAGATTTGCTGAATGGAATAGCGACATTGTGGTAATGGACGCACGTACTAGATGACCTGTTTGTTTATAAAATAAACGAAGTAATGTGAGAAAGAGGGCCCTCTGATATGTACAGAGGCTGAAATATCCAAGTATAGAGTATTCACTAACTGCACATCTGGGGAGTAATTCGTGCGCACTATATATCTGTGATTCTTCTATTCTTTCATTATTCTTTACGATATGTTATTGTCGGCTTTTTCTCTTCGCACAACACACATTTATCAGCATGAAATATTTTCATCATCATTTATATTTTTCACAATTTCTCTATTCATAATTTATTATGTTTTGGTTCCTTCATGAGTTAAACTTTTATAAGGACTCTTCTTAAAGTGACTAAATATGGAAAACTCGGATGCATAACTCACTAAAAGATATCTTTCCACTGCATCTGACGTATACATCCGTCCTATTAAAATTGCCTAAAGGCAGATATATATGATCTATAGAGCAGCGATTTATACAAAATGTGAAGATTTTTTTCTACAAGTTAGAATTATCATTTATAAAAAAGCAGCTACTCCACTGAAATTTTCTTCGTTGATTTCACATTTAGAGTGCTTTGATGATTTCACTCGAAAATTACTTATACTAGGACATAAATTCAGCTCTGAATTCTGAAAGGGTTCATTCAACAATTATATTATGGATACTACTCTTTTACATAATATAATTACTTAAGTACGGTACAGGTTCGCATTTAGGCTATGTACCGGTACCGCATGATATGATTTTTGTTCCTTCATGAGGTTTATATGCTGTCTTTTGTTATGACTACACTTCGGACTTGAGGTAAAATCCTGTTTTAATCCTAAAAAGATATACACACAAAAACTTGTACATACGCGTTTCATAACACCTGAAACTGATGCTTTTATAGGACCTAAAACTGACTATTTTTGATGTTAGAGCCTGATATTGCCTTTTTGCGTGTTTTTTTCTCTTAAAGTTCCAAATAATTTTTTTATAGATTTTTCTTATAAATTCTACTATTTAATTTCAGTTCATATTGAATTTTTGTAACTTACTCAACAGTACATATTACTGAATGATATTTCTGAAGAGCAGCAATATGAAAATAACTCCTTTGACTTTGCGGGTAAATTAGTAATTTTGCTTCCAACTCCGTTATCCACGAATAACAAAAAGAAGTGTAGTTCTTACCGTACTTCTTTCAATGACTGAGGAATGTTGTAGGAGAGGGGTGAAGAAGCTAGCGGGCCTAGCTACTGCATAATGGTAATTTATTAGGAAGCCAATTACGGGCAAGAAATTGGAAGAAATTAATTAATGTTGTTCATAGGCATATCCTTGATGAATTTTGTCTTTAAAAAATATAAAAACTTAACTCTGGGACGCTACATCCCTTTAAGGACTAATCCATCCGATCGCTGCGTCATCTACCATAGGTATGGCCGATAATGATGGTCCGAAGCCGTTACTTCTTAATTAAGTAGCTCCTCAGTTTGCATCACGAGGCTGAGTGCAGCCCGTTCCAAACCTCCCTCACTCATAAAAATGCGTCGAGGTACCGGGAATCGAACCTGGGCCTGGGATCCGCAGCCACCGATGCTAACTATCAGGCCATAGGGGTTGTATGATATTCTTGTGTAAAATAGTATACCAGATATCAGTGATAGCAATATATGCCCCAATAATAGGCCTGTCCATTTGTGTGGCCTGTATGTCTGTGTTGTTTGGTAAGTGGGCATATTCATAAATATAACACTGTATTATAAGAGATAATTCTGTGTCTTGGTTCTAAAAGGGCCAATGTGATAAAACTTGCTTTTGAGATAACTAACTTGGAAGCCTTTATAGAAGTAACTTTTTAATTTTTTTGTGCTGAGAACTTCCGACATTGGCCTCTAAGGTTTCTGTATTATGTCTATTAATAGCATCAGACATTGGTACTTTTAGTATACGAAAGATAAAAACTAGTTGAGCTCAATAATGCATAGATCTCATTTTATGCAAGAAATTGACATTGGCTCTTCTAGAACCAAGCCACAGATATAAGAAAATTGGCAACTGAAATCAAATTAACGATTCTTATTCCTATATATATATATATATATATATATATGAATATATGTACATATATATAGCCTATTTTGGGCACCTAAAACTGAATTTTAGCACCCTAAAAGTATGAAGTCTGGTCGATTTTCGACCCATTGATAAACGATATTGGTCAATATCAAATATGCGACGTATGAATGAAATAGTCAATACGAATAACTCACACTTTAATCCGTCATGTTTTAAATGTAGGCTACATACGCTTGATTAATGAAATGAATCTCAGTGGACAAAATGCCTGCTACGTGCAAAGTACATGGTGCACATTAAGCCCTTTGTGGCGAGGGGACGGAGTTGAGATACTATACGGCCAGTCTTGCCTGAATACTCAAAGGACAGTCCTGAAAGCACTTTGCTGCTAAGACCATTGTGGACGCTGCGGTCATTTGATTTGTATACCTTTACAAGTAGTCGCTAGTTGTGCCGATGAAAGCAGCCATTCAACTTAAAGTGCACATGTTCATTTTATTCACGTGTTACATTTAATCAGCCCCACTCTTTTCTCTAATGCAAAAACGAAACAATCTTAATATAACATACATTTGCCCTACGAAAAAAGGTGCGTACCTAAAAGTCCAAACCCTGGTTATTACTCATCCTTCCCATGTACCTTAATATTCCCACTTTATTACCACCCAAGTAAACATCTGTAAAACATTTCTACAATCTGCCAAATAACTGGGAATATAGAAAAAGAAGCTACTGTTTAGAAAAAATGGAAATGGAAACCGCTGAGAACAGACTTCTGATTATTATTAGCCTAATATTGCATTATGAATAATTTTCAACAGAAATTAATAATTTTGTGTGTTCTGTTTTCAGGGGAGACCGGAGTAAAGGAAGAGCCGAGAGCGCCATCTAGTAACGAAGAATAAATTGCCCTCCCTCTCACCGGTCCACTTCGGAATGCATTGAGTCTGTCCACTCCACTCTACCGTTCACATCACTACGAGGACAGCGTTCAGAAAAAGAAGATATTACTGTTTTCTCTAATGCCTTCTGTTATAGTTTAACCTCCTTTGACCGATAAGCACTGTATATAAACACAAGATTATTTTATAAATAGCTATGAGAATGAAAAGATGATATATTTTGCATAAAGAATTATAGTAATTCAATGACGATTGGCAAATAAAGGGTTGGAATAAAACTATCAAATATTGTTTCGTATTATGTGAGATTATCAGTGTGACTGGAATAATGTAAAATTATAAAGATAATCATATCATACATGTTTAAATAAAATATTATTATACATGTACATGCTTTATGGTATATGGAATATTATAGCAAAACAGTATAATATGACTGTAAAGTTTCATCGAAATTAACATGGTTATGGGAAAACGAAATGTTCCAACAGAAAAGGACGAATGCATGTTCATACTGTAGTTCTTTACTTAATTTTCCATCTATAATTATATTTAAATTTTAGGCTTGTATCTACACAAATAAAGTTTTTAAAATATTCATTTAAACTGGATGTCAAAGAAGTTCTTAAAGAACTGGCCATACCGCACTTGGGTACTCCATCCAAATCCCGTATTGTTTCAATCAGAATATTATGCAGAGTATAAGGCAGTTAGTGGTGGCCTATGGCCTCCATTCAACAGTGATTAAGCAGAGAATAACAGGTTTAATGTGAAGGATATCAGGACGTGTTCTTAGGAGCTTTCTATAGGCTATTGATTCTTATAACCAGAATATTATAATGTGAGAATATTTGTACCCCACGGTTTGAGATTTTTATTTCAAATTTATTTAATTGATTATAAGTAACATTTTCCCAAATTCACACGTCTACGTCATATCTTTTATTATTAACAAATCACCCAATAGATTGCTGCCCTCCGCTGCAGCCCGTGTTCTGTGTGACCACGTCTTTAGTAGCGGTACAACCCCGCCGATAAATAATCATAGTCCCAATCAAACCAACATTCAACAAGAGAAGCCTAATAAACAAACATTCAGATAAACTAATTATTTGTCTGAAATGTGCGTTAGGCGAACAACTTCAACTAGCATTAAAAATGAAATATCCTCTTTACGTGCATTTTTATTTATATACGTTAGCAGTAACAATGGTATTATACCAACGAATTACATCAGGTAAAAAGTCTTCAGCGACGGTATCTTTTGTCTGTAAGTTTATCAATAACAATAATAAATGTAACTTACTAAGGCTTTCAATATTAATAGACTCAAGCAAGGTGTAGGTATACGTACCCAAAATGAAGGTTATCTTTCCATTCAGGTATCTATCTATTTGTAAATACAGTACTTCTGTTGTTAGGCAGGATTAGAAACATACAAAAAGTGATATCAAGTCTTTTTGAGCGCTGTCGGAGTTACGATTGTGTTATGATCCCCCATGCAATCGGCCTTTAAGTTCTATCCTTTCTTCTTTATCTATTCAAAACTGTAACTAAATCTGTGAAATAAAAGTTTGATGTACTGGGCATCTTACCTTATGAATTAGAATACCACACACACCATGAACAAATTTCAAGTTATATTTTGTGTTAATAAATATTTATAATTAAAAACAAGTTTACTGTTGTCATGCTTTTATTTAAATTGCCTGTACCACAAGAAAATAAACAGCTTTATTCATTTCGAAGCAAGTTTGGGTGTAAGGAATTGAAAAATACGACAGCATGCTTAACATAAAATTCCGTTCTATATAACCTGTTTCTTATGAGTCATTTTCCTCGAGAACCCTAGCCCTTTCCTGTACTTCCAGTAGGCAGGAAGAAGATCTGCTATATGACATTTCTATGTATAAATTACTATGAAAAACTGCAACAAATATAACAAACCTTTCGAACATATAGAACGACGTTTGGGGTAGGTAAGAGATAACGATTTAAATGACTATGAATTATAGTATAACGATTACGAATGAAGAAAGACCAGTCACCTCCCTTAAAAACAGTCCATACATAATAGCGCTAAATTTAATTCAGATGCTATTTCCTGGGATATTGACAAGAGTATCTATATTTTCCTATGTTCGGTGCTACGTTAGATTTCTTTCCAATTTGGCATATATGTTCCTTGAAGTAGGCCTAATTATAAACGACATATGTACAAGATGGCTATACTCGTATATGCATTAATGAATCACAGATTATTGTCTCTGTTGGGCATTACATGAGAATATTATAGGAGAAAAATTCCTCTGACACTAGGACTTGAACCCAGGACCTTTGACTATGCGTGCCACTGCTCTACCAAAGCTAAGCCAGATTCACTTCACAGCGCCAGATGGAACCTTTCTTCTACGACTGATTGCCTTTAATGATCTACCTCACTGATAGACAAGTTATGTCATATACAATATTGTGAGGTACACTAATTAGTGATTTTTGTGACCGGGCTTCCACTGTTATTGTACAGTAGGAAATTACATGAGAATTTTATATGAGAAAAATTCCTCCCCAGTTGGTAGAGCAGTAGCATGGATTGCCAAAGGTCCTGGGTTCAAAATCACAGTGTCAGAGGAATTTTTCTCCTATAATATTCTCATATGTACAAGGATTTTTTATTTTTCATTCCGTTTTAAGATGGTGGTCACTTTACTGGTTTCGTTCCAAGCAAAGTTCGGATTCTTTAAATGATTCTGACATAACTTAACGGTTCCCCTGGAAACGACATAATGAACACTTACATTCACGATCAATTACAATTGATTAATTAGTTTGTAAATTACAACCCTAACATACCTCTGTGGCGAAATAAGGTTTCCATTTCTGGAGATTAAATAATAATAATACTAATAATAATAATATTAATAATAATGAGCACGCATACACACTCACACACGCACACAGTCCAAGAGTACGAACACACAGAAATCATATCGATTTCGCAATAGTTGTTTTAAATTCCTGTAAATCTAGAAATGAATATTTACGCTGTCACATTTAACGACACATAAATGTAATCCACCTTAACTGATTTCGCATACTTGAGATCAGAACATGTAATGAGCTTAAACTTGGCTGAGTGCTTTCTTTAAGCTACAAATTTTCATAGTAGTTGGTGTCTTTGAGCCATACTGCAGTTTCACAAATATTAGAAAACGAGCCTATAACCCAAGAAAGAGGGTATTTTGGCTAATTCAATTCAACACAACACATTCCTTCCTCTCTTATGAATGTCCCCCCAGTAAGCTATAAAATGACATCATGACTACGAAAAACAGATAATGACCCTCTAAATAACAATAGGCATACACAGATTCTTCCAAATTTTTCATACGTTATGTGCATAAATCAGTGTAATGAGCAGCCTTCGAACGTTTATTCAGAGACTGAAGGCTCAAGTTAGTGGGACATATACCTAGCATTACATTATTGTATACGGACAGTCACTCCATAGCATAAGCAGTGCGCGCCTCGAGTGCGTCTACTGCAGTCTACATGAAGATGATAAAATCACAATTTATTTACATCCATAAACATCACTGGTCACTGTTTATGTGTAGAATATGAACGGGAGAAAATTTATTTGATCATGCCTTCGTTATAAAACAATATGGAACGTGTTCATTTTTTATCTTTACCTGATTATACCAGAGCTCACTCTTGTTATCACCGCTTGTTGAAACCGCGTGATACACTCCCCCACCTCTTCCTATAAGACAACCGTTCCTTGTATGAACATTTGAAGCCTAGTAATGAGCCTTGAGTTTCATAAGATGGGCTTAGGAGGTACCATAGTACCACAACAGACCACAAACTGGGTCCCGAAACGTAATTCCTTCTCCAAGATCTCGCCTTCGCTGGACCGAACGTGGAATGTGGCATTTACAGCCTGCTTCAAGCATCAAAACACCTCATCAACACAGTAAGTACATGTGTAGCAGTAGTAATTCAGACTTAACGGGAAAAAAGGTTAATTCAACTTAAACTTTTTTGTACCAAATGAACACAACGGCGTCTAAATCCGTATTCGGATCCTTAAGGCAATGACAATCGTCATGCCAAATTCAGTCGAGTTTTAAGTGACTAAACACATCGTCATATAACAACAAATATAAGCGTGCATTATATCATTATGTTTATCAGAAACCTTTCACAAAATTGAAATGCTGTCAGATACATGATGCATTCAATTATCTCAGCCTCATTAAATATTGCATTATTCACGAGGCAGGACGTAACCTAAGTTTTTGCACTCCTTAGCTAGTAAGTGTTACTTACGAAAGTTGTTTACATGGATCGTAACTTGACATTACCACACGCAATCTTGTTGCTAGGGGTGACGGGCAGAAAGTGACTTGTTGCTAGGGGCGACGGGCGGAAAGTTACTTTACCGCCCGCAAATGCTTATTTGCGAGCAGAAATGACCAAGGCCTCCCCGCTTTATAAATATTCGGTTGCCATAAACAATAACAAATGCGAATCCCTTTCTGAAATAAGCACCATTCTTCAAGACTGCATATACATAATATTTTCAGGTAATATCACAATTAATATAATTAAATTGATATAAGTAACCGTCGTGCAAAAAATAGCATGCAACACACGGAACGTAAAGGCATTTACGGGTCTCGAAAACTTAAAAACCCTCTGCTGCGCCTCGGGTTTTCAATCTGTTTCCTCGACCCGTAAACGTGCCTTTCCGCCCTTGTGTCGCAATATACGAGTATCTATTGAGTATCACTGAGTGATTTATAACTGCCCTTCGGGGAATTTACTGTGGAATTTTTTTCAATTAAAACAATGTCTAAATCCACATTGGTATATATATATATATATATATATATATATATATATATATATATATATATACCAATGTGGATTTAGACGATATAGATCAACCATTGATCAAATATTTTGAATTCCCTAATCTTGTAGAAAAGGCGGGAATGTAATAGGCCTAAGTCTGTTCACCAGCTATACATATATTAAAAAACATATGCTTCATTTAGGCGAGAAAAATTGTACAATATCCTCATTGAGTTTTGGATAACAAAGAAGTTAGTTAGGTAGACCAAAATTTGTCTAAATGAAACCTACAACAGAATCAGATATCGAATACTAAATCAATGCATAGATTCGATTAATCGAGTTCTCAATGCTACCATAAGTGCGTAACACAAGATGAAGAATCTTAGCATCAGAACGTTATAAAAGCGCATGATCAGGACACGTTGATGCCTTACGTGTCCAGTAACGAGCAGACTTTTATCAGATAAAATTACCTCCTTGCAACCCTAGGAAGCATATTACAAGATAAACGATCGTGATTGGTCTATATCTGAGGAACTGCTACAAGTTATTGGTCAATAACAAACACACGGCGTATGAATTGAATATTCTCCGAAAAGCCTCTACTAAGATAAGGCGCAGATTCTGGCCGTGTCATGAAAACGATGTTTTCCTTACCGATCATTAAACTATCAGCTAGGAGTTCATATCAATCAACGAACCATAAATATCATAGAGTCAGAAATAAAGCGGGTACGCTATACTCTGTGCCCTCAGTGTATAATTTTTATACCACGTTTGTATTTTTCATAATTGATCATCTTCATGGTAGTACAATGAAGGATTAAAAGGAGAGAAAACACATACCCTCAATATCAGAAAAAACTCAACCTTTCAAATTATTTTACCTGTGAATTTGGAATGCTATATATTAAACTGGTTTCTCAAAGATAAAAAATTTAATACTAAGCAAAACAAAATTTTAAAAAAGAAAAAAACTCCTTACTAATTGTTACTTAATGGTAAGAAAAAAATGTATTAAACCATGACTTTAGATTTGAATGAAAGATCTCTCACCGACTGAAATGAAATAATTTTCAAAGCGTATTTTTAAACGTGATTGAATTTTTAATAACTAGGGCAAGGCAGACAATTAAAAAAAATGAACAATAAATTTGCCACTATTACTTACAATTAGTTTTTAAGTAATAAATTGCTAAAAGCAATGGAAAAGGTCCTCTCTACCTCCACTGAAACATGACCTAAAAATGCCGAAAATGACCTGAAAATTGCAACAACAACAAAATGACCAATCTCTTGAAAATGACGAAAAATGCAGAATAAACAAAAACGCAAAAACAAATTGCCCTTACTTAATAAATTACTTCATGATACATATTTAAAATATATATAAGCTATCTATTAACCTTCATATTATAAAAAAGATTCAAAATCATCAAATGCCTTGCCTATTAATTACACATCAAATCAAGGCCATATATACACGATACAGACCTATAGAAAATCAAAGTTTCAAATATACTGTATTAGACTAGTATTACATGTATAAGTGTGATTACTTGAATATAATAAATTGTTAATTTATGGGGATTCTCTGTGATACTTCTCTTACTGAGGGTGAAGGTGGTTTCTCCCCTATACTATGTTTTTTTCAAAATTGTTTTTGTTTTAATGCAAGGTTACTTGCATACATCATGACTCAGTTTTGACCGAGGTACCTGGTCTGTTTACAACTATCATTCTTTAATCTTTTATTTAGTTCCATTGAATAGAGCTGCATAGATCGGTTTCAGATAAACAAATACGTTCAGCAATTGAATTTGGTTGGAGGACTGGACACTGTGTACTTAGCACCGCAACTGTTAACACTCGAGTGAATGCGGATTGTGCTCAGTGTGTCATGTGGGCTTTCAGACTGGTGCTTTCCCAGTGCTATACACTCCACAAGGGCGTGCTTGTGAAATTGTTATTTCACTTCTTTTCACTTCTTGCTAAGAATTAGAATTAGAATTAGAATTGTTTTATTTTACCTGGTGGAATTAAGGCCATTAGGCCTTTTCTTCCATTCAACCAGGATTAATACAATTGAGGGGGTCAGCGCAACAGTGGTCTATCCCACCTTTTTATAGTTTATAGAAAAAAAGCAAGTTCAAGTTCTACATTGTAGTTTTTCGTACAATTTTAAAAATGCAGTTTTATTGGTAGTGGAGTGTTCTATGATGCTTGGTCAACTTAACTGCAATGTTACATAGTCTACTGTTCAGAGTGTTCAGAGATATTATCAATTTTATGAGACGCTGCAACACTGTTTTCTTGGTTAGACCACTGTTGCACTGACATTTATTTCAACTTGACAGAGGAGAAAAAAATTATTTCAATAAATATTGGATTTTTACATGCATTAAAACATTTTAAGAGGAAAGGAGTTGTATTAATTTTATTTCTAAATTCCAATGATTATTCAGTTCTACACACGATGAAATAAATGAAAAAAGCTCACTACCATTCTCCCCAGTTGCTTCAACACTTACCTCATTTACAGAAATCAGATTATCATGAAATTAATTATAAATGAACGGTACATATTTCTGAAGACAGTTAATAGTCTCTAGTTATTTTGGATTTATTTACCTTGGTTTCAACATTTTTGGTTGCCCTTACACAAGAGGAATTCTGTTTCAGGGAACAGATTATTGACTTCAAAACTACCTACAACAAACTTAATTTGTCCAACCTCTATATAAGAATAAAGTTTACCTCCAAGCCATGCAAATAGCATCACTAACTAATTTTCAATCTCGGAGGGGTTAGACCACTGTTGCGCTGACCCCCTCAATTGAATTTTATAATAATGCAATAGAACAAGTATGATAAAAGTACAATACAAAGTTACATATACACAGAAACACGAATATACGACTAGAGATAACACAATGCACAAAACCAATATGTTAAATAGTTTGCTACTTACTAAGATTTAAACTGTTACTAAAATGTTAACTATTAGTAAGAAATATAATGTGAAAGAAAAATGAAAATGATAATTGGAAACCTTACAGTGTTTAGATATGTGATGATTTATAGTTGTTATTAAGACGAACAGGTCAAGAAAAATAAAAGTATAGAGAGGTTAAGAGACTTACCAGAGGATTGTGATAAGCTCACGTCTGGATGGAATAACGTGACTAAATTATCTTTGTAGGGTTGTTATCCAAAATTAAATCTGATGTATCAGTAAACTTACAATCACTAGATATTTACTTCTGGAGATTAAATGTTCGATATTAAAAAGACTGACGTGAAACACGTAAGTTCGTCTACCCAAATAAAACTTTTGGCTGTTGGTAAAACTTATTTTATTACATAATATACCCTACAATATAATATATTGTGCATATTATGGAATTCGTGTAGGAGACTTAAACAAAACCGTTGAATTGTTCAAGAAAATTCTCTACATATAAGGTAGTTGCAAAAAGTCGTTACCACTTTTCGAATCGCATCCTCTAAGGATACACAACCCAAATAAAATCTGATGTAATGCACTCACGTTACTCGATCGATGATCTAGCGATTTTTAGCAATGTCCAACTTTTAACGTAAATACAAGTTTTTGAAGTCGAAAAGTCGAACACAATACTTCCTTCGTCTTTAGCATTTAAGATTTATAAATGTCAGAATCGGCATTTGCCTAGGGCGGCAAACCTAGAAAGATCGGCTGAATTTTAAGGGGGAAATTTGTTTATAATATTAAAAGATTTCATTATGTTATTACAAAATACTAAAGTCCGAAAGCTCAGGGTAGAAAAGGATGGGTGGGAGGGGCAGGGAAAGTAATCTTTGTCTGTGTATTATTATGTACTAGCTTAAAAGGCCCGGCATCTCCCGGGTTTTGTATTTTGTAATATGAAATTAACTTATGGAGGACTTTCGATGTTGAAACTCTAGGTCCTTATATAATATGTATGTGGAATTAGAAAAGAGGAAGAACGACATATGACATTCAGACTATTCCCTCAGAAAACGCTAGATATAGCTTTTTATGGCTCATAGAGGATGTCGAATGTTGCATTCCATTGCTTCTACACACCATGCCTGGGAGGAGTGCAAATAAGAAGAAAAAGAAATTCCGGTTACATAAGATTGTATTGTCTTGACAGAAAATTGTATTTCTCACTCTCATATTACCATAAAACCGTTTCGGGGCTGAAGTAAAAAAGAAATTCAGTATCACTTTCATACTTTCCTTCCCAGAAATCTGGGACATAATAAACTGCGCGCGTAGGACTGAAAATGTTCCATCCCGTTTTGTCTTCTTTTAGATGCTTAGAGCCTCTGATAAACGTCCCTAGGTCTATTTCTTAACTAATAAAAAGCCTACAGCTATGAGTGACTATCAGTGGATAGGATTTGTTACAGACTTCTGATATAGCATACTAACTGGTACACACTTAAGTTGTCCCTGCAATACGACCGCTTATTCTACATCAAAATGTGAAGTGAGAAAATGATATTTTCCATGTCGAGGGTAGAGAAAGTTATGTGACTGCTTTATTTTCTTGGATTTTATTCGTCAAGAATTATTTTCACAATTATGTATTAAATACTTACGCAGAAATATTGTGTGTGGATTTTATTCTTCAGAATTATTTTCACAAATGTATTACTTACATCGATAGTATCAGCATTTGTTAAAGCCCACTATCATAATATAGTATCCAAAGCCCTATGTAAACATCGTAAACAATACTTTCGTTATGTAAACAATTGACATCAGAACTCTCTAACTTTGCCTCATTTCACATTTCCGACTTTTCCCGTGGATTTTCCAAAAATTTTCTTTCACAAGAAACATTGTCGTGACAATTACGAGCACAACAAAAAAGGAATCAGCCAAATCGGTCGAGCCGTTCTCAAGTGATGCGGCAACAACCCTTTTGTAAATTCATTTTTATTAATATAGATTATATTGTATTATTATTGTCATATCTTTTCTGTCATTGGTACAATTTTTTTCTTTCTTTCTTTTCTTAATCTTTTTGTATAGCAGTACTATATTATAAGTTTTCGTATTATATTATTTTGTATTATTAGTGTTATATTTTTTTTTCTTTGTCCTGTGCATAGTAAAAGCACGGACGGCCGTCTAGGCCCGTGCGTTGGATTTATTCTATGGATAATGTATTTAATATGTATATAAGAATAAAGATGCAACTTACCATACCAACAAAATACTGTATCTCAAGACTTTTAGGGCGCTGTGGTTTCACAAAGATCGGGAAACAGCCCTGCGATGTAAACGAGCATAACTAACATGCTATTTGTAGGATCTGAATGACTTTCCTCAGCGTGGGAGGTTTTAATATACCTTAAACGTATTTATTTATGAATGTAAATATAATTTAGGACATGTTTTAAAATTACCTAGTGTGTGAAATATTTTTTTGTAAAATTTAAAAGATTAACTACATTACACATTACAAGTATTTTTATAATTTTTGTAAATGAAACTACAAAACATGCTTTTTTCGCCAAAGCATAATTACCATTATTTTAGAAAAATATTTTTACATTTTTGTTGTCTAGCCTCGGTAGTAATTGGATTACTCGCAATAATAAGATGTTATCGGAATAGGCCTACTATTGGTTGATTCTAGAGTAAAACCCAAACTTAATATTGAAACAATAATTTTGGGTTAAAGGGTGGGAGGGGTTAAAAGTAAAAACGGTTATACAAAGCTTTGCTCAGGGTGCATATAATAAAGGTTGTTGAGCTAAGGTTTTAACTATACATTTTATTTTAATTTAAATCCCGAATATAAAAGCTCTTTGAACTAGACAAAAACTTTATTTAATAAACAGATCCGATGACTCGCCCTACGCGGTCAGCTTTCTATTAGACTAATTAGAATAATCTTAAAGCTGTATATTAATCCTTACATAATTATCTGTGCACTTTATTGGTTATTCTTAAATATAATTCTTTAATTATCGCCAAAACATAACAAAAGTAGAAAGGGATTTAAACTATTTCATTACGTAATACAGATTATTATATATTTTTTTAGATTGGATTCAAGAACATTTGATTATGTCTAATATTCTATGTTATAGCTGTAGGAAATCCTCTGGTTTTTTTCATATGAATCGGATATTAAGAGACAAAAGAGAGCTTATAGCCAGGAGGAATAAACATGCGTATTTACTGAAGCTTTTGAACCCATTCATCCCGCGGCCATTTGAAAATTGGTATGTCAGAATTGTATGTTACCAGCAGGACTGTGGTATAATCTGTGGTTCGTATTAACTGTTTGCAAATCTTCCATATGACTCGTTAGCAATAAATGTAATTTTTTACTTCACTCATGCGTAAAAAGTATTTAATTTTCGTACACTTTATATATTAATATAAAGAATTGTAAAATTCTATATTAATGCACTAAAGTGTGCATTAGTATGATAACTTATATTCTCTTGACAGCTTTTTAAATTAAGTAAAATAATAACAATTGTAATAGTGATAATTATGAGAATGGCAATGATAACAATAATAAAACAGTGGCTATAATACATATAATAATATTAATAAATGAGTAATCCGGTTAGAGCGAAAGGTAGGCATATAATGTTTATATTTTCTCGAAAGGCATAAGAATAAGAATAGCATAAGACTAATAATAGAATGATAATAGAGTTTCTGCTAACTTGGGGACAAAACATAGAACTAAATAAAATCAGGCAAACTGATAAAAGGAAGTGCCCGATAGATTTAATAGGCCATATTTAAGAAACTATTGAGCTTTTGACCACGGTTTCTTGAGGAACTTTGATCTGCATAAGTGAAGGAATAAGTGGGATAACAAGAATAATAACAGAACGAATTTTCAACAAATTGCTCAAGCCAACAATACCTCATTATTTTTGCCAAAACATCTGAAAGCGTACAACTACAGTCAGTTCCCAACAGCATATTCAGTTCTATCGGTTGATGCAAATTTGGTAATTAGAACTATGTGACCGTTTATAAAACGATCGTTATTCCAATAACAGTCAACCGGTTTGGTCCAAAATCAATACGGTTCTTTCTATGGACTTTCATTAAAATCTGATAAAGCGTATTCGATTTATCGAGCGTACAGACACAGGGGCGAACAGGCATTTTTCCCGTTAACAAGTAATCGTAGAAAGTACCATTCTGGTACTTAATAATACTACCGTGTTAACAATAATAACAGCTATTATTCTACAATACATAAATAGTATTTTAGCAGCTAAAGGCTAGTTTACAGGATGACACTAGGTTTCGTAACCATTTTCATGAAAGTGATTTCGTGAAACTAATTACACACATTTTCTTTCCAATGCAACCACACATTTCATGTTATTTCTGAAGTTCAAGTTGTTAAAATCCCATATAAACGTTTGGGGAAAATCCAAAAACAGGGCGCACCTCGGGATAGTGGTATCCCACCCAACACACTCAAAATGGTGCACTTTCTTTTATACCACGATCTAGCGAATTCTTCTGTCCTCATATTATGTAGAAACTCGTGATTGGACGTTGAAGGACTGACGTCATATCGCTAGACGACTGTTGACAGGCTGACAAACCTCTCGGGAAATATAATGAAGTGGGTACAAGGCACTTGCGACAATATACAAGGACAGTTGGTATCCTTCTTCGCTAAGAAACAAAATACATCACACAGTCTGTGCAAATGTGAACATCGAGGGGGCGGAGCTTAAGAGGCCACCTGTTTTTGGATTTCGCCAACGTTTGAAACACGTATGAAAACAGGCATTTCACAATTTCCTCACTTCCCCATTTCATTTTACGAAATGCGAACAAGATAAGTAAGCGTAAAATATCAAAATTACTATTAAAGTTTCGTGAAAAGTTGGAATCAACCGAAACTGCGTAGTGTCGTAACTCATTGTCGCCAGTACATCTCGCGCTTGCACATTCAAGTAAAAAAACAGTTGCGAAACTCAGTTACGAAACATAATTTCGTCGAGTAAACTAGCCTTATTATACAAAACCTACAGCTATTACTATGGAAACTTACAGATGAATACCTTATATTATATTGATATTTATTTTGTACTGTTCTTAATAAAATTGTTTGCGTTTAATTTGCTTGGGTATTTGTGAAGCAAGTGTTTGCTTACAGTTCGGTTCGTTAATATTGATTATAGCTCCCCCATTAAGAAAAGTAAACACAGAGTGGCAGGTGTCAAAGCGAGGATAACAAGCACAGACGACCTATGTATGACATAAGTTATGGGTTTTATATACGAAACTTGCCGTTGGCTTTTAAAGTAAAAGTGGTCATAATGTAGTAGAGAAGAAAATATAATTTACATAGTCATATAAGTCGTTAGTGTATGATAAAACAACCGAAACTACCACACAGTCAAGTGTTACAACAAGCTTAAGTGTAGTCTATTATTTACGAGGAATGGGGCTAAGTCATGAATTTTTAATTTATTTATTTTTGAAAATATGGGATAATTTTTAAAAATAAAAATGAAAGGGCAGGATATAGAGTGTTTTTATGATGCGATTATGGGTACTAGATGTAGGATAGAGTAGGGGACAGTCACCCATAAACTTCATACACGACGGCATCATGCCACTGTACTGTATTAGAGTAGTTGGAAGCATGAACGCAGGAATTACCCAAACTATAAAACCTTCTTAGCTCGGTACGGAAGCTCCTTATTCTCAAAGTTTCCACCAGCAATCTGTGGCATTATCTCGAATTTCCGCTCAAAGAAAAACATATTCTGACGTAAGAACGCTACTCATATCTTGTCGTATCCATTCTGCAAGCCGCATGACTCTATGATCAGGTAAACTGATTGAATTTTATACACACAGAGGGATTAAGATAAGTTAAAACTTTTCTTAAGTTAAAGGTATATAGGCTAAATAGAAAAAACTACTCTAGAGTGTTTCTGACAGGTTACCTGTTCTGATAATAAGGTTTCATTGACGAAAATTAATTGTTAATTATTTTGACAGTAATATGCTTAGAACATTTATGACATGTTAAAATAGAGCGTTATGCACTAAAACTAAAGGTTTCATTCATCAAAGAAGACCATTGTTCGTTGCTGAACTCCACTTTAGCAGAGCTAAGTTCTCAGTAAAATTAGAAGGAAGCTCTTTATCAAATTACGTTGATTGTGTTTGTGAAAATGAAAACGTAATGCCAGAGGCAACTGGTAAGCTTCTTTCGCTGTTAATTAGCGGTGACATCAGAGGCCAATATCAAGGTGCAGATATGCTTTTTACAAAGCCCTCTATGAGCAAAGCTGCTTTTCTATGAAGGTATTGTGCAATATTATCTCTTAATTGTACGTCCTGAGAATCATTTATCTGACAAAGAGCATAATAGTATAGGCATACACTTCTGCAATTGTTAATTACTAGCAGGTGCTCGCGGCTTCGCCCACGATAATTAATTGAAAAATTAAGAGTATAGTAATTATTAAAACATTATATTTATTAACACTTCATTCATAAATTAAACCATTAATAATTAATGAAACAGCTAAATTTCCAGCTTTAGAGTACATTCCACGATTAGAAAGTGCCACCTGGGAATACGATCTCAGATTCGATTATGCAGTTCCAAAGTTAACTGAACACTGCCTTCCCGACTGTATTACTCGTGTGTAATTTTCGAGACAGCGGTGGATAATACGTATCGTTTCTCAACTGTTTGTTGACAGGTGAATATGATTTGAATTTTATTTGATAAATTCAGTATAGTTTTCAGAAATTATATAATTTTTCAAGGGAAGGAGTGGTTTGTTTGGATTTTTATTATCCGCGATACTTCCAGGGTTAAACTATCAGTATATTATGGCTGGTGCCCGCGGCTTCGCCCGCCATTATTAATTGACTCCAGGATTTTTAAGAAATTTACACTGGCAGTTTATTAAAAATGTTTGTTGTTCAGAGCTATGAAAATTGTAAGTAAAAATAAAATTAGAATATTTGTTCATTGTGTTCATTTCACTTAGGCCTTATATATTAAAGAAACGGTTTTCCTAATTTTGTACTCTTCGTGAAAGTTTAGACTGCGAGAGACTAACATCGTCGAGTATACCCGATGTCTCACGAAGTGAGGGAGTGAGCGAGCACGCTATTTAGGGCCGTTGAATTATATAAGAGTAGATTTACTTCAGTTATTTACGTCGAAACAAACTTGAGAAACAATTTCTAATTTTCTATTAATATTGCATGTTTGAATGCCTCATTATAAACTGGCTAAATTCGTAAATGAAAATGAGGCTAAATGAAATGTTATATCACTTGTAATAAGCGAATTATAGTAGGCTATGGTCGAAAAAAGAGATAAACTTATCTTTCATGAGCTCACTAATTCTGTTGGAGACGCTGCCTTATTAATACCGCCAAGTTTATAAGTGCTTGCGTTCCACAATGTGGTTTTAACACTGTTCCGTAATCTCGGCACTGTGAGAAGTTCATTATATTTTAGTTAAGGGGATATGTCTGAAATAGTAGCATGCCGTCTCATTACATGCTTCAAGTACAGTACCTGAGCTATCTCTTTGGATATTAAACACATAGCACTCTGTAGTGGTCATTCAATGTTAACGGGTTTATGTTTTTAGAGGCAATTTTAACCAAAACAAACGTGGTGTGAAACACTGAAGTAATTTTACATTTAAACGCTAAGATTACGGAAGGTAATATATATTCATACGCTGATGACACTGTTATATTCTTTGGAAAAGACTGGGAAAATGTTTACAGCAGAGGAATACAGAAAAACATTACAAAAATAGGACCATAGTAATATTCTCGTTCTAAATACTGAAAACCATTTTTCTTTAAATAAATCTTGAATGCAATCGACAAAATATATTTACAATGTACGAAGAACTCCAATTATCCAAACTAACTGGGGACTGACGTGATCTGGATATGAAGAAATCCGTATAATTGAATCATATATGGAAAATGCTATTGTGAAAGTGCAGAGCCATAGTGTATATACGAGTATTAAAGGAACAAAAGTTGCAAATATTTAAACCAAAATTGTGTTTAAAGAGTTACAAAAGTCTCAAATATTTAAATCCAAACAGCAAGCCTATAAAATTGAAGGCCTGAAATAGAAGGCCTAGAATGCAATGTTAAAAGGAAATTTTCGTAAAAAAAATACGTACCTGGATAACTAGCGATTTAGGTATTTGGCGTTCTCATAATTGGAGTACTACCGAATTACCAATCCAAGTAAAATATATATGTATTATTACATATCAAAACATGTATTCGGATACTCTTATTAATTCCTTGATTTCAAAATTACGAAATAACTACATATGAATTAACTCAAGACAGTGTTAAGATTAATAAATTTAGGTCTACATCAGTTCAGTTTGCAATCAGAATTAGGGTGGAGAATTCTAACACGGACTTCATTGCTACCATTGACATTATTCCAAAAACAAATAAAAATGGTTTAATCGTTCAGTAATCCTCCAATATTTACTGATATAATTTGAAAGAATGGTAGTAATTTCTTTGATATTCTCCCCACCACATATTTTTGGATTTGTTGCCGTACTGAATTTACTATCATTTCCTTCAGAATTTCCCGTTATAAACAGCAACACAGGAGACCAAACATGAACAATTGAAATGCTGATGCAAGAATATTTTTTTAAAGAAAATTATAGCAATAGACGACCAAAATAGCTATGGTACAGCAGCAGTAATATATATTATTTTATCTTCAAAACGTAAGCCTCTACAAGAGGATATATAAACTGTATATTCTTGCTTCCCAAGTGAAGAGTACTGTGCACAAGGAAACGAAATTTGTGGGTATCCAAAAAACAGAAATTTTCATTCGAATCTAAGAAATAATCTCCAACGTCATACAGTAGATGGCTATTATTTTTCTACTGGATGTTTAATTTCTTCAGCTCCGTTTAACATGAATTAGAGCCTAACGTAAAATGAAATATTAAGCACTACGAAGTCTTCCTGTAATTATTACATAAAGGAAGTTAGTTACGAATTTTAAACACAGATTGTTGCATACAAGCTGCAATGGCAGATGGCAGTACATAAAAAACTGTCAAGTTGGAAGTTACTTCGCTAAGAAAAACAATCTGTCGTTAAAATGTTTCTCCTAACTCTGCGTCTGAAAGAAACAGAGAATAACTCCCGTAATTTGCATAGAGAAACTTTGGGTGTTCTAGATAAATAAACTGAGAACAACTTTACGGCGGTCTTATTCTGACAAAAAAGTATATTAAGAACATTGATCCTAAATTGATAATGTATCATATAAGATAGAGTGGACCAAATCAGGCCCGTGCGCGGAAATAAATCAGCCCCCGAACTCCTAACTTTTAAAATTTCTTTGAAATCGACAGGTAGGCCGTCTATTTTCAACACTGTTCACTGTCATATAACAGTACCTTCTACGAGGGGAGTCCTCTATTTTCCCCCAGGAAATCGAACAGCAATGGGGGAAACAAGACATCGGCTGAACGCGAAAGACACCCATACACCATCGTGATGGCAAAGCAATTGCGTTTAAAAAACAGCTGTGGAACCTCAAGACTACGGTACGTGGCGTAGAAGAAGAAATAAACTAACAAAAATAAAGAAGAATAAATTAGCAATTTTGCAGGGAATGGAAGGAAAAGAGGAAAGAAAGAAACAAAGTGAAACAAAGAAAGTGAAAGAATGAAAGTGACAGAAAAAGGGAAAGTGAAAGTGAAAGTATGTAGGAAAAATGTGCAGAAGGGTAGAAAGACAGGAGACAATCAGAAAAACAACACGAGAAGTAAAGTAGATAAAGCAAGAAAAACTTAACCTGAATGGGCAAAAATAAGTGGAGAAGAAGATAACATAAAAACGGAAAGTTAAAAATGTATGAAGGGAAATGAAGAGAAATTATATGTTCACGACAAAACGAAAACACGGTGAAGAGAAATGGAAAGTAAGGAAATAGTGCTAGACTAATGACAGAATATTTGGAAAATAATTTGTGAGATTATGAGTACATCCGTTTGAAATCATGTCTTGATCTTGCAGATGTTAATAAAGTTTAAAATCTTAACACCAGTGTAAGAACATCTTGTTTTAACACAAGGCAGAAGCAGACAATGAGTTTCTAATTTGTAAGATGGGGCTCATCCCAGGTGAGGAGAGGATTTGTGAATGTAAGAGAGGCTTAAAGTCACACAGCTTCTTCAATTTCAAGAATGCTGCCATGGCTATTATTTTATTCTTCATTGTACGATCCTGACCACCGGATTGTCCAGAGTTATTTGCCTATTACGGCACTTAAGAAATTTAGTCCCTAAAATATAATTAAATAATGCTTATTAAGATTTTTTCAAAAGAACTATTGCTTTATGGTAAATTATTTATCTCTGGGGTTTCAAAAGTTCTCGGCTTACAAAAAAAAAATTAAAAAAATCGATACGATAATAACAGGCTCTTGTTACAATGCTCACTGCAGGCTCACAAGAGACATTCATAATTATCACACAATCTTACAAACCAATCACCTGTAAAACTGACAAAATCAAAATACTGGTAACACACTATTGCAATTACAATGTTTAATTAACTACCATAACATGACTCTCATTGGGTTTCACTAAATAGATTATAACTGGCTCTCCAAACATCTTTTTTATTATTACTAGTGTCTTTATTGAACTACCTGAAATAGATATATCATTTTGTATTCTGTTTTATATTATATTATATTGCTTGTTATTTATTATTTATCTGCACTGATCTTGTAGTTTGTCTGTTTTGGTTTGTATATAATAAACAAGTGCGTAAAAGAATGACCTATTCGTAATGAAATTTATATCTGTCGAAGTTATAGAAAAGACAAATAACGGACTAATATTGAAAAATCCTTCGCTGTGATAAGGAATTGCTAACTTCAAATGAATGGGGAGAGTGATGTTTTGGGCAAAACTAATTATTGTGTTGGCTTATGTTCGTCTTTTGTCAAATTGCCGGTTTATAGTTTATGGACCAAAATTTTGTCGAAATAGTTATTTATATTATTTTTTATTGTAAATGGTTAATAGGCAGCCTACACGATAATAGCAGTAGGAACATAGGCGTAACGAGGGGGGGTTTTGGGGGGTTTGAACCCCCCCCCCCCATTGATTAAAAAAAGGAAAATTGTATAATTTTTTTAAGTCTGCCCATAAATTACTTAATACAAGTATAAAGTGTGGGAAGCTTAAAACTCGTTATTTTGCGTGTTAATTTTAAAAATTTTCCGGGGATGGACCCCGGAAGCTTAAAACTCGTTATTTTGCGTCTCAATTTTTAAAATTTTCCGGGGGAGGACCCCCGGAAGCTTAAAACTCGTTATTTTGCATCTTAATTTTTAAAATTTTCCGGGGGAGGGCCCCCGGACCCCCCTCTCCCTGGGGGATATTCCATACCCCCCAGACCCCGCGGATGTTATAACCCCCCCCCCATATGGTCGGCCTGGTTACGCCTATGAGTAGGAAGAATGGTTTTCGTAGTGGATGAAATGAAGGAAATGAATAATAATTTACATGTACGAAAGGGAAGAGAACTACAGTTAACAAATAGTGATATCCTCAATATAACGTATACCACCTTTTCTTAACCCTTGCCTCGCTCAGCCCGTAAAATGGAACTTTCATAGACGGCGAGGGTTATCTTAAACAATGTTTACGATTCAAAATAATATAAAATAATTTTATACCGCATCCCACGCGTGAAATAGCCAAGTACTTACAAATTACGTACATACAGGCCATTCGGAATATTTTATTTTCTTTCTCCATCGCCGTGGTAACACATTTACAATGGAGCTCGTTATGTTCAACAAGAAACGTAATTTGAAGACGTCAAACGCATTCAACACTTTTCTCCTCATTCTATAGATGTAATTTTAGAAGTCATAATGTGCTAAATACAACAAACAAGAAATTCAGAGGTTTATTTTTCCATGACGTCAATTCAATTTTAACAAAAAATGCTATTGTGAAAGGGAATACACAAAGTTAGTAGATAGCATCCGCAATGTCTTAGTTTTGACAACAGGTAAATCAACCTATCAGTATTTTATTCAACTTAACAAGCAATGAGAAAATATTTTACGAAGCGGGATGCTCAGCTGCAAGCACCGCCTGGGGCTTACATTAAAGAGATTCCAGCGATTCATCGCCGTTGTTCGACGGAATAAAAAAATATCGGGTGCCTGGAACGCCACGCGACAGAAGTGAAACTTGATTTTTTTTTCGATTTTTCAATTTTGAATTATTGGATTTTTCAATTTTGGATTGTTGGACTTTTTAAATTTTGGATTTAAGAACTTTTTAATTTTAGTTTTTTTTAATTTTGTATGTTTGAATTTTATAATTTTGGCATTTTGGATTTTTAATTTTTTTTTAATTTTGTATCTTTAATTTTTTTTATTTTTTGGTTTTAAATTTTGAATTCTGAATTTTTTAATTTTGAAATTTTTTTTTAGATTAGATGGATTTTTTATTTTTGATTATTTATTTTATAAATTTTGGATTATTTATTTGATAAATTTTGAATTATTTATTTGATAAATTTTGGAATATTTATTTTTTAAATTTTGGATTTTTGAATTCTTTAAATTTTGAATTTACTTTTTAAATTTTGGCTTGTTATTTTTTAATTTTGGAATATTAGATGTTTTAATTTTGGATTTTTTAAATTTTGGATTTTTGATTTTTTAATTTTGTATTTTTAGATTTTTAGATTTTGGATTTCGGTTTTAATTTTGGAACTTTGGATTTTTGAATTGTTTAAATTTTATTGAGTTGTTTTCTTTGCAGTCCGTCACAGCCCCGCTACTTTCGTGACGATTTTCTTCGTAATGCAACTATGGGTTAGCTCTCGATTTACTTCTAGCCGCCTAAAGAAGTTTCACTTAAAAAATTAGTGAAAATGGACACACCATTACACAACGATAGAAACGGATGAACGTAAATAGTTATAAGGCCTACTGGCACAAGTTACTAAAACCTTATACGACGAACGATTAAATGAAATTTTAAATTTTAAACTTTAAAAGGATAACTCGATTTTCCCTAGGTTCCACAAATAATATTTTGTTAAATAGCTGGGTATAAAAATTTATATTTACCACATAATTATGTCTTCATGAAACAGCTCTTGCCCCTGCGACTGAACACATTAAGTCTAGTTTTTATTATAAATATTGGGATGTAAATCCATAGGCTTACATTTCGTGCATAACTTGACAAAATGGCGTCTGAATTTCCAGCATGCGTTCTATGGATGTATAACTCATTATCATCATTTTGAAGAGCTTTCATAAAATCACAGAACACCAATATTATTATTAGAAGTGAACAGCGCATGTCAAAACTCGGAAACAAAAAGCGATTACAGCGCTCCAACGGGTCGGGCAGTTAAGCTGTAAGAATGAAAAATTTGCGTGCCAGAACACATGTATGAAAATGCATTCCAAATTCTGTAAAACCATAGCCCACTAGTATTAGCGGGCGGTAATGACCATAGCCCACTAATACCATCAGGCTATAGTGATACAAACAATTATCTTTTAAAAGCATTGAACACAAAATGCACTAAATGATAACACCTTAAATAAGAAAAAATAATAATTTGCAAACAATATGAGTCAGATCTTATAAAAACCGTAGTGTAGAATACCTTCTAGAATTTCTGCTACTCACAATATACATGTCTCTGTGATTGATGAAATATGTATTACTTTAGATGACTTTATAAATAAGAAACAAACACCCTTGATTAATGAATTATATTTATAAAAACTGATTTTAAAAATATTACATTACCATAAATATTAGTAGCTTCCTGTCACTTGAATTTCTTTTACCTCAGTCATACACAGAAGTATGAATTTACTTTCTATTTTCACAAAAACTAGGCGAGGCTTGAGATCACTTCCCACATTTGATTGGGAATTCACAGGGATTGGGTCTCTGTAAATCACGAGTCGCAAGCTGCTTTGGGATAACTTGTCTAGTATGGTTAACGAAATCTTTCTCCAGGAAGTGGTCTTCACACATGAAATAATTAGCACAATTCACATTATCATCTAAATTGCACTGATGTTTCAGTTGGTTCACGTTTGATTTTTTCGGAAACCTGTAGAAATGTTTGGTTTTGTAGTTCACGTTGGATTTCATACTTAAGTATTTACTTCCGCAGCCAGGGAACTTACAGGAATATTTCACTCGTTTCTGAAACAAAGAATACGAAACATTAATCTTAATAATTCGTAGAACATGGAATAAATATTAATTCAGGATTGTTTTAAGTAGTTAATGTATTTTAACTTACCTTCGCTACTTGACATCTTTATAATATGTTAATTATATCTCCTCCTTTTCCAAACACTAATGCATACAGATCGTTGCAGAAAAAAACCAGATATTACGCCTTTTCGTATATTGCTGTCATATGTTTCGAAACAAACCTGCCGCCATGGCAACAGCGATCACAGTGCACCAAACCGGTCGGGCAGTGAACTAATGAGCTGTTGCTATTCTTTCAATGTTACTTTCACCCCCATGCATAAACTATAATTTGCTTTGAAAATATGATAGTCCATTCCATATTTATCACGCAGTTTATGAACACGTGCCGGACTGCATAGAAAACTGTTAATATAGTGACTGGAATGGGCTCGTAGTTTAGTTTATACCGTACACCATTTATATGCCATAAACTTTGGACCTCAACTATATATATATATATACATATATAATTTATATATATAAAATTTATGTCTAAAATATGTTAAATTCAAAAAGAGGACGCAACTCTGCATTTTTAACACCAATTTGATGCATGCAGATAATGTTAACGGTATTCCTTACGCACAGAAGCTCGAATAAGTAAGTAAAAGGTGGATGCTTTGTGATGTACAACGCACAAATCAATACATCTTTTAATATCTTGTATGATGATAGCCTGAAGGAGTTAATTTTGAAGCTGTATTTGATAATGAAAGTGATCTTATACAATGGAAAAATATAGGTGGTATTTCTAATTTAAATGAAAATACTTTATAAAAGTAAGCCCTTTAGGGAACGTCCTACGAATTGAAGAATAACACAAACCTAGAAAACTCAGAAATCATTTCCTGCAGGTCTCAGTTAAAAAGAAACAAACTACTTGTGGTTGAATGGCGGATCAGACAACTGAACATACAATTTGTATTCACTCCTCTACCTAAACTGGCAACAAGATTTAATGAAATCAGGTCAGGGCTGGGGTAAATATTATGACAGAGACTGGGATCGAATCGTACTTGGTTCGTATTCATTAGGTGTGCAGAATATGCATACATGTCGTATTCATGCAATACTAACACAGTACTGTCATGAACAATTTGTAAGAAGAAATTGAATTGTAATTTACACATTTATAGGACTACTAGCTTAAAAGACCCGGCGTCGCCCGGGTTTTGTATTTTGTAATTGGAAATTAACTTATGAAGGATTTTCAATTTTAAATTCTAGGTCCTTATATAGGCATTTATAATTTGAAATAGGAAGAACGACTTATTACACTCAAACTATTCCCTCAGAAAACGCTTGATATAGTTTTTTTATGGCTCATAGAGGATCTAGAATTTTGCATCCCATCGCTTGTACAGTGCACAGCAAGCCTGGTAGAGGTTTAAATAAGAAGAAACAGAAATTCCTGTAACATAAAATTGTAATATCGAGGCGGGAAATTTCCCACTCTTATGTTACCATAAAGTCGTTTTGGGGATGAAATTAAACAGAAAGCATTATCACTTTCATACTTTTCTCTCCAAAAACCTGCGATATAATATAATAATATACACATTACCATACCTCGTTTTGTTTTCTCTATGTCCAGGGTAGAGAAAGTTATGTGATTCCATTATTTTAGTGGATTTCATTCTGTAATATTTATTTATAACATGAATTATTTTGATAACTTCTCTTATTTGTCAAAAGTGCATTTCATTTGTCTTTTTCCAAGCCCACCTGATACCATTTGGCAACAATATATTCTGTGATTTGGAATTGATAATTCTATGTAAAAAGGGATTAAGTATTTTCAAAAACATTTAATTTTTGGCATTTAGAATCAGAATTTTTCAAAATCCTTTCTTAGTGAGCACCTACATTATGGAACGAAGGTACTGTCAAAATTCCAAGTCTCTACCTGTTATAGTTTAGGCTGTACGTTGATTCCTGTCATTCAGTCAATCAGTCAGTCAGTCATTCATTCAGTCAGTCAGGACAAAGCCTTTTATATATATATATAGAGAAGAGAAGAGATTGTGTTTTTTCTTCCTTGATGTTATAGGTCAAATAATAACAATACACATATGAAATCATGAAGGACAAAATGGGCTGGACATGTCGCGCGCATGGGGAAGAAAAATATATCTAAAGAAATGCTGAGTGGGAGGCCCGAAGGAAAGAGACCACTTGTAAGATCTAGACGTAGGTGGGAGGATAATAAAATTTATTTGAGGGAAGTAGGATTTGCGAGGGATGGTTGGATGGAGTTAGCACAGAATAGGGCTCATGTAAGCGCGGCAATGAACTTAGGGTCCCATAAAATAAACAATATTAATTTAGCTTATTTAGAAAAGTAACATTACCCACTGATATTCTTTATATATAATAAATAAAATATCAACTAATACTTTCTAGCATTCGTTTACATATTTAAATTAATAAAGAAAATATACAGAAATCAGGTCGAAGAGTTTTCTGGAAGGATGCTCTGTGTCACTTTTGCAAAGAAGGAAAAGCATTATTGGGACGCATTCCCTGGAGACACGGGCTGAGAGGCGAGCGAAATGAAGATGACATCTGACATTGTCCCTCTCCGTGCAATTAACTACCTGCGACCGCTATTCAATGATATTACATCACTGCTCGTGTTGCATATACCCAGCTTTTTTATTATAATTATGTCTACAGATAAACTACGGAAGAAAATTCCAATTATAAGTTATGTAAGCTCTATATATCTATGCAGTAGCGTACTTCAAAAAAATTAATATCAGTTCCTGGTGTTTAAGACTCAGTTTTCACCTGCTTTCGAATTTGCTTTCGTATAGCCTTTTCCAAACACTACCGAAAAATCAACTGTGTTTCTATGCAGAACTGATTTTAGCTAACTTTCACCAACAAAATTTCGGGTTATATTGTGAAATTCCAGGTTTCCCTTTTTGTTACAGATTTATTTCTCTCATATATGTAGTATAGAAAAAAAGAATTGTGTACGTGATAAACGTCGAAATCGAAATAATACCGGGAAATCATGTTTCTCGATACATAGCAACCAAAAAAAGTTATTTTGGAATGACGTATATCTGTCTATCTGTCTTTCTATCTGTGGACAAGTGTTGAGGGTAAAGGGTTCATTGCATTTACTTATTTTTTTAATTACGAAAATAATAAGATTTTTCATGAAAACGTTTTTTTCAAAATTATGATTTAAAAAAAAAAAGTCTAACGGATTTTGAAACATTTTAAATTTTGAACATCTATTGGCCTATGTGGCTAGTAAAATGTCTATTTAGACTATCTCCATTATAATTTGTTTATTGTGCAGTGTGAATTGCTACTTTCAAGGTTTTGAACATTCTTCCACGTACAATGTAATCAATACTAATCAATAATTAATATTAATAATAACAACAGCAGCAGTGCTACGATGAAATTCTGTACTTTAATGTGTATCATTAATATACTGTTACAACACACGTAATAAGTGTATTCAAGTATGATTGAACAAAATAGTATATTGCGATACAAGTGCCATAAACGATGCATACGGATCGAGGAAAGAGTTCAATTTCCGAGATCCGTTATGCGCTACGGCACGAGTATTGAATGCAATTTTTTGCACGATGATTATTTATATCAATTTGTTAATATTAATTGTGATATATGTGATATAATGTGTGATATAATGATTATTTATATCAATTTAATTATATTAATTGTGATATTACCTGAAAATATTATGTATATACATTCTTGAAGATATATGTTTATTTCAGAAAGTGATTCGCATGTGTTTGTTGTTATGCGAACCGAATATTTGTCCTGGGGGGCCTTGTCCATAAAGGCTTGTATTATGATGTGCCGTAAGTAAATTCATAACCGCAAGAAAGCACTTACCGCACATAGCAACAAGATTGCGTGTGGGAATGTCAACTTACGATCCACGGCAACAACATTCGTAAGTACCACTAATTAGTTAAGTCGTGCAAAAATAATTTAACGATATGGTTATGTTTAAATTTCAGGTAAAGCAGGCAGGTTACTGTGGGATGTAACTGTCTTCCCGAATTCTCGATTCGATATTAGTTTCACAAAACTAAACTAAACTCCGTGGCGCTACATCCCTGAAAGGACTTGGCCTACCACCCGACCGCTGCGTCATCTACCACAGGCCGATGGCAGGATTGGTGGGCATATGGTCAGCATGCCGACACCTACGACCGTTAATGGTGGTTTCCATGACCGGAGCCGCTACTTCTCGATCAAGTAGCTCTTCAATTTGACTCACGAGGCTGAGTGCAACACGTTCCAGACCTCCCTACCTCATAAAAATCCGAGGACATACCGGGGATCGAACCCGGGCCGACGGAACTGTAGTCATTGACGCTAACCACAAGACCACGCCGGAAGTCAATAACATATCCATAAAACAATCTCACTTTTTTACCCTTTAGTCATTATTAGGGGGCGGATTTCTATGACCTAAAAATAGGATATATGCATGCATTTATGACCTAAAAAGCATTAAAATATGACCAATAAAATTTAAAATATGACTTTACCACTTACACATTGTGTATATATTTTTTTAAGTTTAATCACAATACTTTTATTAAAACATAGTGTTAATTAATTAAAATATCTGTAAATTCTCAAAAAGTATCATTACAATGCAAAATTTACAATATGATATGAAACTTTAAAATGTCTTTAATATGCACACAAATATGCCAAAATATGACATAAATATGCTACTATGCAGTTATATGCACAATAAAAGCCGTTCCATTTTCACCAGGACGCTTGGAATCGGGTTTAAATTAGTCGGAAACCTGAAATAATGCAAAGGGGAAAAACATGAAGTGTCATAGAAATCCGCCCCCTAGTTATTATTAATCTGCATCTCATTGCACCATCGCCTTACTTTGAGGGGGATAATAGTTGTCATGACTTATGCTCCATCCATGTTATATCTTATCAGCATATCACTAAATCAGCACATTACAATTATTAATCTGCACACCAAGCAGTTTTCGAAATGTCTGTTTCATGACTTTGCTACGAGGTTCTATGTTCGCTGTTTCTTGGGATTAATTTGGTGTTCTTAGACAGTCTTAATTTACAACTTCTTGAAGTCCTTCAAATAAAAGTAGCGGAGGAACAAGAAAGGGAAGTTTGTTTCGGAACTGAAATTAAGTAAGATGGTCTGACACCTGACCTGCACTGCAAGCCATTCAACTGTTTCTGCATGCGGTCTAATTAGAAGTGAAGTCCCATCAAGACTCATCACGGCTCTGTTAGATACTGCATTCATCCGGGACACAGTAACAAGGCACTTCTCATACCACAAGAGTTTGCTATAGGGTGCTCTTCAATTCCTGCATGTGAGAACATAAAAAGTCATCATGTAAGCGACTTCTAAGTTATCATCTCAATTCCTCGTTTTATATTTAGGCCTATTTACTTTCTTTCTTTTTCGTAGTTTTACCTCTCCCTTTTTAGGATTTAAGCGACCCAAGCCGCCCGGGCCTTACAGGGCCGCGACCTGTCGGGAGAGGGATTACCTTTGGATCACATACATATTTTTTTGACCAGACAAGGACATGGAGGGCCTCCCCGGATGAGTGATCAGCCCAATGCCGGAGGCCTATTTACTTAAGAATAAAATCAGGTAAACTGATGTAAGAGAGTGACAGAATGCTTTTGTTTAATCAGTAATAATTGCAATTATGATATGCAGAAAATAAGTTATTTCTTTAATCGATTTCCGAGTTAAGCTCCAGATCGATTCATTAAGCAGGGCTTACGGAAGAACAAAGGTTTAAATTTTGATCAGATTAAAATCGTCCAGCATCAGCATATGTGAAGGCATAAGTGGGTAGTATTATTTGTCAAAGCTATCTATATTGCAACTTCCAAAGCCGTTTATGAACACTGTAAAACAATATGATTTGCATTTGGTAAATTCTTTCTAATATATTATCATCATCTTTGCAAAGCATAATTATAGCGTATCGTATTATATTGTATTGTATTATTAGTGTTACATTTCTTTTCCTTTGTCTTGTGCATAATAAAAGCACGAACGGCCATATACACGCACTACAAATCTCTAGAATACGTAACTACAAGTCACTAAAAAAATACACTCGGGGAAATATTGCACATAAGACCTATCCGCACTTAGCTCTATCCTGCGCCAACATACAAAGACTCAAGTACACAGCACAAACACGTCACACCATCAACATCCCCTACGGATGTACATAAGGTCACAATAGGTATACACACATCACATATGATTTCCAAGATTTGGTTTGTCCGGAGGTTTAGGCTTAATTGATTGGCACTCCGGGGATAAGGGCGGGCACAAAAAAAAAAGTCCCATGCCCCGGATTTGTTCTATTGAAAATGCATTTAATATGTATGTTACGTAAGAGTAAAGATGCACCTTACCATACCATACCATACCATACCATACCATACCATACCATACCATACCATACCATACCATACCATACTTAACCCTCCAGAGGGGTCCAGTATTAGATGAAGATAAGGTCAGTACGGAGGGAACCTCATACAGGAGCCTGAATATGCACCTGAATCGCTGCTGAACTAAGATGGACTAAGTGATTTAATTAGAGACCTGGACCCACCAAAAGACGGAGCCAAGCTTCTAGGTTCCAGGTTTAAAAAGTGGATTCTTCTAGATCGTAATGGTAAACTGCCAGTATACAGGAATCGGCAGAAAGATTTGCATCTATATTTTATAAACGTTGCTTATTGTGATATGAACGGCTTCATCAGAGCAAAATTAATTTATTTTATAATATTCTATAAAATTGTTTAAACCCTAGAATCTCTATGTTCTATGTGCTAAATGTAAGTATGAAACAGCAGTAAAAATCAGGTTAACAGGTTTAACACTTCTGGAGAAAAATATATCAAAACGTTAACAAATTTAACATTGTTTAAGAACCCAGAGGTCTGAGTCGATTTCAGCCATTTCTGGACACGACAAAAGAGGAAAAATCCCTGAATGCTGCCAAGGATCCAACAAGAATCCAATTCAAACTAATGTCCCAACTTACCTTACAGATCCTGCTACCCTGCTCGAAAATATAGATTTTTTTAAAAATAAATAAGCTACATGCTCTACAGTCTATGTTAGTAAAATATGTATTCCGTATCTTTTATAATATATTGATCATCGTTTGCTACTTCCAAATTTATATACAAAGAAAATAATCCTTGATACAAAAACTCATAAAAAAGCGAAATAGGATGTGGTTTTTATTTTGGAAATATTTTAGCAGTCAGCAGTCAACTGTCAACTGTCAACTGTCCAGGTTACGCTTTAATCCCCTGCCAAACACTATGGAGCAGAGATAGTAGATATAACTTACTCACATTTTTAACTTAAGACTGAGTCTTAACAGAAAAGATGTGTTTATTATAACTGAGAATCGATCTTTCCTGTAGAAAAGTCGAATAACAGTCAATTGCAGTACATTTTCATCCTCTCAACTTCAATAAATAATAGACATTTATGAATAAATTATGTTTTAGAAAGCAAAATCCGTACTTCTGTAACTGCTTTTAACATCTTTTCTATACTTCATAAAAAATTTAAAACAAAATGTCGTATGGATGCGATTTTACTTTCGAAATATTCAACATGAGTTTTCACTCACATTTTCTATACTCCACTTCTTGTATTCAAATTGCATTCTAAATCTAATATTAACATTTCATTTGCCTAACTGTATACAAACATTTAAAATAACAATAGCCTATAGGACTATTTTACTATCGAATATTATTACTATTTTCACTGGTAACTTACTTACTTACTCAATGACAATAGACAATTCATAAGCAAGCTAAATTAATATAATCTATTTTATAGAAACCGAAGGTTTATTGCCGCGCTTACCTGAGCCCGCCATTCAACCCTGTTCTGTGCTAATTCCATCCAACCATCCCTCGAAAATCCTACTTCTCTTAAAACTATCGTAATATTGTCCTCCATCTACGTCTAGATCTTCCAATGGTATTTTTCCTTCTGGTCTCCCAATCAACATGTCCACTGGTATTGACATTTTTATTATTGTTATAGTCAACTTTATTAATATGAAGATTATAACTGTTATCACAGTGCTAATAATAATAATAATAATAATAATAATAATAATAATAATATTACATCGTATGACGTTCCGGCAGAAGTCATTAAATTCAAATGTTAGTTTTGAGACAACTATTTTAAAGTATGAATAAACCATTTCATGGACTTTGTGAAACTAGAAGTATTAGTTACTTGTAAATGGGTCAGGGCAGTAATTAGTGAATTCTACCTGCCTATAAAGCATCATTTCATCAATGTAATAGTATAGGCCTACATAACTCAAAATGGTAATTTTTGTACTGACTTCTGCCGTAACGACGACGATATAATGTAAATTATTTAATATCAAACCCGGCCGCGGTCGATGGATTTTTCAGCACGTAAAACTCCTGGTAACGGAGTCCTCCGGGAGGGACTTTAAGCTGGGGGGCCCGTGTCATAAAATTACAGCACGTAAAATAACTCCAAGCCTAAATTAGAGCCTCTGGACAAAATTTATCGGCCCTTTCACGTCAAAGTAATACCTTAGTTTCCGGAGCGAAGTTGAGAGGCGAAGAGCTTACCACCTGTCCCTCTGCCCTCAAGCGTAACAAAATTCACATAGGTAACATAAGTAACAGAAACCTTCACTTGGAGGCCCTTCGCCCCAACATAGGCGATATAGGACCGATACAGATTCAATATCTTCAATGCTGAAGAAACTCAGGATATTTATACAGAAGCTTCCACGATTATCGTGCATTCATGTCTATCGTGCATGTCTGCCTATTTGTTCGCGATGCTCAGTGAAATTTATTGCACGCAGAAATGTGAAATTTTAAGCGTAGATAGCCTGAAGGGTGGCCAAATGCACCTTGAAACCTGATTTCAATTTGAGCTTTCATTCGCGAGTTTTGCGTAAAAAAAACTGTCAAAAAACGTTCTTATTTGTGCGCTAATTCACCATCACCATGACAGGGCACTGGAAAGCACTTCATATGTTACATTTAGAAGTGACATATTACGTCGTTAATAAAAATGTTTTTAAATATTTTGCTGTTAAATAAATGATTTAAAAAATTAGCGGTCGAACTAATAAGCTAGGGCGAAATAAATTAATAATAAATATCCCGTGGTATACCCTGAGTTGGTATACCCTAATACACTGGTAGTATTACTTCTGTAAATAAAAAATAATAAAAACCATGCTAGTAAGATATAAATACGGCATCGATCATTTAGGACTACGTTACTTATTTTCGGGATTATGAACAGAGATGTGTTTATCTATTTGCATAGTTTATTTATCAAATTTTAGCTGGTGAGATTATTTTGTTTTTAACTTGATCAAGTTTCCTTATTTTTTACATCAGCATATTTAACATAAATTACGACAAATTAAATATATTACATTATTTTACACGTCTCTAGTGGTCACTAGCGAATCAGATGCACGCTGACGTCTGAAGTGAACCCAAGGGCCGAAATTATTTAGGATGAAGATTATTCTGTAAAGAATATCGTCCAGAAACTTTAAGATTCGATACTGCAAATCTAAGTAACACGATCGTAATGGGTAACTTCGAAGTGAAATTTTCACTTTTACTTTCTGGCATTATAAATACCTAGTCTGATTACCTCAAGACGTAACATTAGCCCCATCACACTCATCTGAGAGAGGATTACAAAACAATTTGCCCAATTCTAGAGTGTTAGGGGAAAAAGCGAGTAAGTCAAAATTCCAAAGTTTCAGGAATGACAAAAAAAAATTATTTTCACAGCATTGTTACGATATTTAGTTCAGTCCACTAGATATTTTTATACAGTATCTTATACTATGTAAAAATATCTAGATGGACTGATTTAAATATTACAAAAATGCTGTGAAAATAAACCGTTATTTGTTTCCCCTAAAACTTTGGTATTTTGACTTACTCGCTTTTTTCCTATCACTCTAGAATTACGACAACAAATCCAGATAGATGATTTGATTTATAAAATGCTGCTTACTGATTTATTCTTCACTACCCAAGATTATCTAGACATACGATTATTATCAAAATAAGGAATCTTAAAGATATGTACCCTTAAGCAATAATCTAACCTATCAAGTGAACACAGATGGCTTAAAACCAAGTTAACACGATTTTGTTTTCAAAAGTTTACAATGCAAATCACGATGCCATGTCGCTAGAAGAAGAAAATTCCACCGCTAGAGTGTGCTGTATTACAGAGCATAGAGTGAGTGAAGTTCCTATTCATGCGCAGAGATGACGCTAGTGTTCACACTTTGCGTAGAGGCATACGAAAAAGTTTTAAAGGACTTTAAAATGGTTTTTATTCTACTATGTAGGGCATAGAAGCGTGTAATTTGTTTTTTTTTTTCTCTATCTTCCGCTTGAATAAAACCGTCAATATTAATTGACCTTCTACCGAACCTAAATTCAACGTAAATGCGATCACAATGAGTTTAACAAAGTCAAATCTGTGAATACTTTTATTCTTAAATAAGATGTGCAGTGATAAAATCAGTAAGCCTATATTCGATTTTCGTATAGAGGTATGTCAAGAAATGCTTATAAACGTCGGAAATAAGTTAATGACGTTTATCAACAAGTTTTCACTTATCGTAATAGTCAAGTATCAATTACGTTAGACTCTATTCTGCGGACAAAAATGTACAGAGTGGCAAACGAATCCGTATTTTTAACTTCAGAAGAACCCCACTCGCCTTTAACCCAGATTAAAACAGTACTTAGTAAAACTGAACCCATTCTACATGTTTAATATCTAAGTAAGAAGGATTAGGTCAATGAAAAAATCCGAACAACCTCAACGCTGATTGAACCCGCGATCTTCCAGTTTACAAAATTTACAATAGTAATCAAGTAAACTGATAAAACAAAGTTCCACTAAAAGGTCATATTTAAGGAACTGTTGGGTTTTCTTCAGAAAATTTAATAGGCACGTGTGAAGGAATAAGTGGAATAACTAGAATATTAACAAAACGAATTCACAACAAATTCGTCACGTCAACAATATTCCTTTAATTTTGGCAAAACATCTGAAGGCTTACAAATACGCAGTCAAAACCTTTCATTGTTTTAGGACAAGACATTAAAAATGAATACTTTTTGGAATTTTCCCATCGGTTATAGGTTAAAAACTATGTCACCTAAATTTCAAGTTTCTAGCTCATGTGGAAATGGTTGAATATCAATGTTAATGAGCTGATGATCTGGACTGTCGTAGAGGTGAATGTAAATGACGTCACAGCTATCCAGCCAGTTTTTCCATACTTATAGGGCAGCTAAAAACATTTAAGTTTGAATGCCTATGGCAGTTGGGTTGCCACTATTTCTGTCTAATTTTACGATTCTAGCTGTCCTATAAGTGTGCCAAAAATTACATAAGTGAGGAAAATATACAACATTTATTTAAAATAACATAATGTCGTTTTCTTTACTGCCAGTAGGTCGTATGTTAAGTTTCCACTAAAAATGAGTTTATATGAAAATTCACTAAAAAATCTTATACGAACAATCTTGTGCCTAAAGGTTGTATGTTGAAAACCACTCTAACTTAATGTAGTTGTGTATTCCATATAGTTTTATGTCATTTTTTTTAATAGTTCCAGAAGTAAAAGGTCTTAAGTTGCGTATAAAACTTTCTTGCAGAAATGCATATATGATTTTATGGGAGTAAAGCGACGATATTATAGCACAATGAGCACTGAATAATGGGTCGTCCATCGCGATTTGCAGATTTATAGCTTACTTCCCTCCTATTGCTTAAAGAGAACAACACAACACTTCATTTGTCTTGAGAAACTGACATGCTGTACTCAGAGGACCGCTTGTTCATGATCACTGAACAATAACACAAATTGGATAGCTTAATTGCAAATTTCCTTTAAAGTCATCAACAGTAATTACTGCTCTTTAAAACAAGCTTGGTTGGAATTAGTATCTTTCCTGTACAGTCCACCCCTACTTAACACAGGGAGCACCTAAAAAATTGTAACTCTGCCTACGGCTAAATAAATATAAAAATTCGCGCCTTACTCCATTAACACGTCGATGGTTCCATAGAAAAGTTACCGGTACAGAATCTATTGATCGGATATGCTGTAGGTATTGCATTTCATTAATATTTTATTAGTATTTTTTGAAACATTTTTTGCTTCCTTTAGAGCAATGTTTTTCTAGATAGGTAACGCATTGGTATTCGGAGGTTATTCAGAAGACGTTAGCCTATTCTCAATAAACCCTAATCAGAGGTAGAGGTATTATAATGAGAGACGACGGTTTATGTAGGCCTACTATGTACCGGTAACAAATGAATGAACATTCTATATACAGTATTTATATAATATACTGAAAAATTCTTGCTTATAATTCCCTTCAGAGAATTTCTGCGAGATGTTAGGTCTTTGTACAATCAGTTATACCTACTATACAAGTTTAAGGAGAAACGATGGTCATTTTCAATAAAAAGCAAACACTATTATTTAAATTTAAATTTGTATAAATATAAAAATAAAGTTTACGGCATGTTTCGTGTCACATGTTGGGACTAAACTCAAATATAAAAATTCGTTCATATACGATTTTACTTTTATGAGCTAGTTTATTAAAATCTTAATTATGTTAAACTAACGAAACAAATGTCTCCTTTAAAAAAATTCTCTCTTTACTCATGATTTACAATTCTTTGTAAATTTAGTTGAATGCAAGAGAAATCCTTATGGCCTTAACTCTACCGGCTAATAATAAATAACAAAAAATGAAGCAACGTACTGTCACGTGCGACAAACGTGGCATGAGACATTTAAAAATTGGTGAGGTTAAAAGTGGTGAAAACAAGGAATTTCTAAGTTGAAGAGAAAATTCTTAATAACAAATAAACAAACAAGCTTGACTAATAGTAAGCTGCAAATAATAAACTTATGATGCTGGTTATTTTTAAAGATATTTAGCGACGGAAGTGTACTGCAACTTAGGTTTTTAACCCTCGCCGGTGTGCCAGAAATTTTCCCCGCAGTTCTTTTACACACCTGTAAATCTACATAAATGGTTCTATCATTTACGCACACTAATAACATCGATCTGGGCCGTGATCGAACCAGCGACCTTGGTCTAGGCCGACTTGTGATGCTGGTAGGGTTGCCACCTTTCTGTAAGGCTAAGGAGGGACACTTATCGAATATATGCAGATCGCCGATCTTCATACCTAAATTCGTACTTGGAACAATGTATTAGTAATAGAAAGATGGGATGTATTCATTACAAAGCCAAAAAGCTGTGTAACAGTAACACTAACATTAGAAAAGAAAAGATTAGCATGATAATAAAAAATAAAAAAATTTAAAAAAAAATTAAAAAAAAAACCTGGGCAAATTCACGACTTGAAGCTGTATTTCTTTTTTGATTTGGCAGTTCTAATAGTTCTTTGTTCTGTGTCACTCTCACTACATAGTGTTTACAGGTACCTATTAACATTTGTAGAAATTATTATTTCACTCTTTACGAGGTCAGCTGAGCACTTGTCTCTGGATTCTGTCCATTTTAGATTCATAAGAGAACAATCTATCCACAAATGCATTGCTACCAGGAACTAAAGCAGAATTCCTCATGTAACTCATCCAAATTAACATCAGATTCTACATTAAGTGCCTTCACAGAGTCTTTGACGGTGATTTCACTGCTGCCAACACGATACATTTTAGCGATGGAACAATATCGATATCTTGATCATGAGTCGAAATTCACAAAATATGCCACTAAGAATAATTTACTGTCTCATATTTTGTTTTGGAATAATTTGGCGTCCCGCAATATAATGCGTCCCTCTTAGGTATAATTCGGGACGCTGAAAATGTTCTTAAAATGCGGGATGTCCCGCCTAATTCGGGACAGGTGGCAACGCTAGATGCTGGTAAATTCTGAAAACTCAAGTACTAATTATCGTGTCCTTCGAGTTGTAAATTCATAAAATTTATCTAGATTTTTAATGACTAGGGCAAGGCATTTAATGACCATAAAATAGTGAAAAAATGCAAAATAAAAAATGCATTTATGACCTAAAAGTAGTGAAAAAATAACTCAGAATTTTAAAAAATGACCAATAAATTTACCATTATTAGGCTACTTATAATTAGTTTTTTCTTAAGTATTGAATTGCTAAAACAGTTTATGACGAATTTATATGAATTTATATTATAACACTTATTTTGTTACTAAACAAGTAAATTTATGCTACATGGACACCCTTAGCGAAAAATAAATTCTCTCTGAACTGGCATGCCCATCAAAATGCTCATAGCAAATATGAGCCATTTTAAAAGAAAGAAAAAATCTTTATTGCTACAAAACAGACTGCTTTGGTGTTTACAATAAATCTGATTAAAATGAACTATGAACACTTAGAGGTTCTCAAATAAAAACGATTATCCGTTGTCTGAAACTAATGATTTGTACATGGAAATGCTCCTCTCTGTCTCCACTGAAACATGACCTAAAGTGCCAAGAATTATTTAAAATGCCGAAAATGGCCTAAAAATTGCCGAAAACGACCTGAAAATTGCCAAAATATTACCTATCTCTTGAAAATGACGAAAAATGCAAAATAAAGCAAAAACAAATTGTCCTTATTTAAACAATTATTTCATGATACAGATATATATATATATATACAGTAGGCCTATATATATTCTGCTATCTTTTAACCTTCATATTAAAAATATGCAAATCATCAAATGTCTGTCCCTATTAATGACACTGGATAAAAATTGCTAAAGAGGAAATATGCGGTGAAAAAAATGGTTTAGGGAGAAATGTCCGACAACGGCATTTCAAAGGAACAGCGCATTTGTAACTGTTGTACGCTGTATTGTATCTTGCCATGTATTATCTTGTTAATCTTTAAAAAAGATTTGTTTCTTATTTCGCAAGATATTAATATTTTATTCTAGTTTCAGCATTTCCCTAATATGGATATGGCGTCTAGCCTGCCTATTCTCATGCTCTTATTTCAGACATGTAGTCCTTGAAAAATATTTTCTTTGAGAACATCATATTGCAGTCTTTTTTGAGTTGTATCTGCAGAGACAGAGATCATAAAGCTCTTCAAGGTCGCACCTCCATGACAACCTGCAAAGCAATGTTTCATTTGTTCTCCCTTTTTCTTCATACATTACAGTTATGGCGCTAATATCAATTATATCGAACATTTCAGAGAGTATGCGTGGAAAAGTGAAGTACCTGATTTGTTAGTAACTTAAGACATTAATGTAGGCGATTTATATATAAGTTCATTTATAAAAATCTGTCTTTATAAAGTTGATCTTGTATAATCTTCGTAAAATATTTACATTGTTCAATCGTTTATAATTTACTAGCTTAAAAGGCCCGGCGTCGTCCGGGTTTTTTATTTTGTAATTGGAAATTAACATAAGAAGAACTTTCGATTTTTAAATTCTAGGTCCTTATATAGGTATTTATAATTTGAAACAGGAAGAACGACTTATCACACAAAAAATTATTCCCTCAGAAAACGCTTGATATAGCTTTTTATGGCTCATAGAGGATGTAGAATTTTGCATCCCATCGATTGTACAGTACACAGCAAGCCTGGTAGGGGTTCAAATAAGAAGAAACAGAAATTCGGGTAACATGAAATTGTATTGTCTTTGCGGAATATTTATTTCTCACTCTCATGTTACCATAAAACCGTTTTGGGGATGAAATTAAACAGAAATGCAATATCACTTTCATACTTCTCTCCCCAAAAACCTGCGATATAATAATATACATATTACCATATCTCGTATTGTTTTCTCTATGTCCAAGGAAGAGAAAGTTATGTGACTGCATTATTTTAGTGGATTTCATTATTTAATATTTAATTATAATATGAATTATATTGATAGCTTTTCTAATTTGTCAAGTCCCGTTTCATTTATTTCCAAACCCATCTGAGACCACTGGGAACAATATGTTGTCATGTGAACTGTGATTTGTATTTGATAATTCTGTGTAAAAAGGGATTAAGTATTCTCAAAAACATTTTTTTTTTTGGCATTTAAAATAAAAATTTTGCAAAATCCTTTCTTAGTGAGCACTTACATTATGAAACGAAGGTACTGTCAAAATTCCAAGTCTCTACCTATAATAGTTTAGGCTCTACGTTGATTCTCTGTCATTAAGTCAGTCAGGAAAAAGCCTTTTTATATATAGAGAGATTCTCCTGAACTAATAAAGATAAATACAAGATTATTATTCCATATGACAGTAAATAAATTGTCTACTGGTTGCCAAAGTACTATGTTAGCCTACATTACTCTTATCAGTCTGAATACGAAGTAATTTCTGATGATATATATAATGATAAACAAGAATTGAAATTCAGTTTAGAAGAAAAATCAAATACAAAAGTAAAGTAGGCAACTGAAGGACACTTCAAGATGCCCAACATTCGTCCCCTAAAGTTTTCTTGCCTTTCGTGATGAATATATAAGTTATTAAAATATGACGTGAAGTGGATGACAAATTATATCGTTCCTCGTAAAATTACGGAAATTAAACTAAGTTTTTAATTTAAAAAAACAGAATATCGTCAAAATACTGAAACATTTATTTTGTGGACGGTGTTCCTAAATCCGTCCTTTCAGTTTCCCGTGTAAAAATAAGGCAAACCTCAATAGAGTTATGACTTGAATGAAACACACATTTTAAGTAGCCTATCTAAACTAGACAGAGCTCATAGCTATTAGTATATCATTCATTGGGCAGTTACCGGCACAAAACATATAAATGTTAATTTGGGGTTAAATCGATTTCGCGCACATGCATCCAATTTTTACTCCCAAATTATAAAAAGTAATACATAAATATTTTAGATACTGGCCACTAAACTAGGGCGAACCATCTTTGACCAGTATCGTGAACATCCACAACGTCATCCGTTCTAAATTAAAGTGGCTGTAACAGAAGGGGGGATGGATGATTATGGCTATTAGAATTCCGTTTTAAGCATTCAAACTCTTGAAAACACCTCGCTAATGTATTGAGAACGCGGTCAAACCTATAATTTATCAATTCAGTAGCATTGAGTTCACTCACAAAGGTAAACACACATCAATAATCCAATATTTGCATAAATAAGAACACTGTGTTAGTCAGTGATTAACTTTTAAGTTACGACGTCTGAATAAACCAAGCTGTAAGCCTCGATGTGTAGAGGTCAAATGAGATGTGACTAGAAAACCCATGAATAAATATGTACCTCACTGACGGATAACCTCCTCAAGACCATAAGTACAGTGTCTCATTTTACCATTGTACGGATAACCTCAATGCATTCCCACAGTCACATTTTACAATAAATTATTGTACAAAGAAGTTGCAGGTCAATAACTGGTATTGACGTATATATGCGTCATCGAAAATCTGCATAATGAAGAGGTGAGACAGATGATGGATATAGAGGAGACAGTGGTGGAAAGAATTGAAAGAAGAGCTCTTCAATGGTATGGACATATTAGAAGAATGGAGGATAATAGGTGGCCTAAGAATCTTTTGGAATGGTCACCTCGGGGTAGAAGGAAACGGGGCTGGCCAAGAACAACCTGGAGAGGACAGATCCATAAACTGATGAATGATCGATGTCTGGAGGAAGATGACTGGTGTGATCGGGAAGGTTGGCGAATGGGAATACAGGGCAACCGCTGAAGAGTGGAGAGGCCCCTAAAAGTGAAGTAAGGAAAACTGCATAAAAGCAGGAATAACATTAATAAAGTAATGTTATTTATTACAATACTAGGAATGTTATCCACGCATTAGGATTTCATTTATGAAAACCAGCTAATCCATTGACATTTTTTACATTTATTTAAACCAGCTAATCCATGGACATTTTTTACATTTATTTCAAACTTATAAATAGCTAATATCACTTGACGAATGTTCATATCAATATAAAATTCAGCGCTGAAAGAATTAATACCAAGAGGCCAATAATGAGTTTTATCATTCGCTGAACTCCCATAATCGGATTCTCTGTCTTTAAAGGGTATATTATTGATGCTTATTAATCTTACTGGTAAATTTTATTTATTGTACAATTTTTAGTCTTTAACCTACGTTAACGTTTAGTCGTTTTTACTGGTTACTGTTATGAATTGAAATGATCTCTATTTGTCAGTAATGTATAGTAATGCCCGGGCATTTCGCTAGTTTCGGCAATATGTTTACAGTTCTTTTATCAGCGTTTGTGAAAATCTATACTCATTATTTTCAGACTGAAGTAATTTTTCTCTACTGATGTTTGATTCAACTTGAAGTTTATGCAATGTATACATGTTAAAAATGTAACGAATATGACATTTTTATGATTTTTTGTGTGTGTACTGGTGGCTGAGTAGACGCACTATGCAATGGAAAATAATTTCAAACTAATCATACCAACATTATGAATCTAGTTAAAATTTAGCTAGCACAAATCTATAGTAGTCTTAATAAATCCCATTACGTGTTACATCAGATAAATCCGTCTTGTGGGATTACCTATGAACATATCAATATGTGTTTGCATTTTCGACACTAAACAGCTAGTTCCAGAGAAACAAAATTGTTTTGCTCCTAACTATTTTTTCCTGAATCCTCTTCATTCTTAAAAGTGTGAAATACGAGCACCACGCACGAGTTACAGCACGGCGCCAGGGATACTAGTTGGACAAGATTTTTCAGGTTTAAATAGGCAGACGATATATCGACAAGCTATGGCGTCAATCTCAATCAACAGTGCAAAGACGTGGTGTCAGATCTGAGTGCAAAGCGACTTAACTCTAATAAGCAGTCTACACGCTCACCAACTCGCCGGGAACAACCGTTGAGAGACGAATTGCCAGAAAACCTACACACACAACTATTCACTCCCCGATCTGTCGGAGCAATTAGTCACACCATAATTGTGTCGGTATCAACTGCAAATTATCAGTCGTCAAAGAACTAGTAGGCTATTGCTTTAAAGGTAATTATATAAAACCCAAACAAATGGGAAAAGATTCGGTCAAAAATGGTTATTAAAACAGAAAATAATTCTGGTACGAAAGTCTTTTCGATGCCTGCAGAAAGTTTGCATTCGGAAACTAATACAGAAATAAACTAAGTATTTGGTCATAAAATAATAATGATCTGCAAAATATTAGAATAGCCTGTAAAACGTTCGAACAAATGCAGAAATTCAAATACCTGGGAGCTATAATTATAGATACAAATAAAATCAGGTAAAGTCATTCAACAAAGGTCCAGAATGCTTTTGTTTAATCAGTGAAAATTGCAATCATGATATGGAGAAAATGGACCCAAGTTATTTTTTTAAATCGATTCCGAGTTAAGCTCCAGATCGATTCATTAAGCAAGGGCTTATGGAGATCAAAGGTATAGTTTGATAAGCATATGTGAAGGAATATGTCGGTAGTGTTATATATGTTATAAATGCATATACCAAGTTTCATGAAAATCCGATAAAGCGTATTTGAGTTATCGCGAGTATAGACACATGGACAGACGAACAGACAGACGGACACACATTTTCCCGTCCCCCACACAATCTCATAAAGTACCATTCTGGCACTTAATAACATTAAAGGTCCATTTACACACAGCAGTGGGGTGAACGTGACGTGACGGCACGTATTCCCACCGCCCGTGATCCCGCAGTGATTTCTATTCACACTATAACGTGGCATATGAACGACATCAGTCAGTGTTTACTATAGTAACAAATGCCACGGAAAATGGCGAAATTCTCAGAAGCTGATTTATGAATGATTACTCTTGTTTGGGATGAAGAGGAGAAGGAACAAGTGAGAAAACGGAAGTGGGTTCATGAGGCCTGGAAAAAGAGAAGAACAGAAGGGGAATTTACCACTCTTTATAAAGAATTGATGGACGATGGAGCAAAGTTTCAAGAATACTTCAGAATGTCAGAAAATGCATTTTACATTCTGTTGAGCAAACTGGAAGTCAACCTGAAAAAGCAGGACACAAAATGGAGAAAAGCAATTTCTCCGAGGGAACGGCTTGCAGTTTGTTTGAGGTATGTATGGTAGATTAGAATATACAGTAGACTGTAAACTTTGAATTAAAAAAAGAAATCAACTCAAAATAAAGTTTACAAACACTTTCAAAGGCGCACAGTATAAAATTTGATCTTTTGTTTTGAAAAAAAAAAAAAACATATATTTCTACTTAAACTACGTTTAGAAAGATTTTCAAATTATTCTATTAAATAATTTTTTTAAACTTAAACTAAACTATTACACAATTTGTTTTAAACTTAAAGTGTTAATTTACAAATACTGGGTAACATAAATTATTATTTTAATAAAATTGCAAGAAAAACATTTTCATAGTTAAAAAAAGAAAGTTTCACTTCGAAAACTCATATATGAGTAAAAAAGTATTTGTAATTAATTTTGATAGGTATTTATTCCTGACCGAAATTCTCAAAATACCGTTGCACTGAATAGGTTGCCGGTTGCATTTGACCAGAAAATCTTGATTTTCATTCACTACAACACACTCATTGTAGCTTCCTGAAGGAGAAGGCTGTCCAGGATATGTTGGAGTAGCAGCAGAGTAATGAGAAACTGCATATGGTCCTGCATTTGGCTCTTCTTCCATGAGCATTTTAAGCTCGTACTTCTGCACAGCGGCAGAACAACCCCACTCGATTTTCTAGAAGAATATTTCAGGCTTGCCTGTCACGCAACAGTCACGTCACTGCTGAGTGTAAATTGAACTACCCGAGTTTCACTGTATTGCGACTGCGGGAACACTGACTGCACTGTCACGGCCAAGCGCCGGGCGAGTGTGAACAAGACCACTCAATTGCATAGAAGAATGTTTTCAGGCTCGCCGGTAGATGCACTTGCCTGTCACTCCACGGTCACGTCACTGCTGAGTGTAAATGGACCTTAAGACATTTATCCTGCCGGTTGGATTAGGCTATATGGATGTGAAATATGGCCCCTTACTCTTCGGGAAGAACACAATCTGACAGTGTTCGGAAACAGGGTACTTAAGAAAATATTCAGACCTAAGAGAGATGAAAACGGGGACTGGAGAAAACTGTTTAATGACGAATTTAATAACCTTCAACTCTTTGCCGAATATAGTAAGGGTAATTGAATCACGGAGGATGAAATGGGCTGGACATGTTGCGCGCATGGGGGAGGAAAGACATCTCAAAAATATTGACTGGGAGACCCGAAGGGAAAAGATTACTTGGAAGGCCTAGATTTAGGTGGGAGGACAATATTAGAACAGATTTAAGGGAAGTAGGATTTGAGAGGGATGATTGGATAAAGTTAGTTCAGAATAGGCTCGTGTAAGCGCGGCAATGAATCTCAGGGTTCCATAAAATATATAATATTCGTTTACCTTGCTTAGAAATTATTCAATGCCATTGATAGGTAGCCATATTGCCTGAGAAATAAAGAAGGTTCATACTCGTTGCTCAGTCTTCTCATAAAAATGTTATTAATAAAATTCTTTGCCGTCAAGTACCATGCAGACATAGAGTGAAGAATTGCGTCTACCTGTACTCTAGCTTGTACAGCCATAAGTTAAATCGCCTTACTTACTTACTCAATGGCAACAGATAATTTCTCAGCAAGCTAAAGAATATTATCTATTTTTTGGAACCCGAAGGTTCATTGCCGCGCTTACCTGAGCCCGCCATTCAACCCTATACTGTGCTAACTCCATCCAATCATCCCTCGCACATCCTACTTCCCTTAAATCATCATAATATTGTCATCCCACCTACGTCTAGGCCAATCGGCTACCAAATTGGTTATCCGGCTATTTTGGCAGGACGATAGCTAACATACTTGACCATTGGACGAGGAATATGGCCGGTTGGTTCGACAAGGTGGGTAGTGTGTAGCCGGCTCAATCAATCCTACCTCATATTCCCATCACATCATCTTTCGGCAGACTGTCAACATGATAAATATCAATAATGCAATGGAGTATCGGCCATTTGCTTAGACGTGAATAGATTAAGTTAAGAGGATTCTGATTGGATGATTTCCAAGAAATATTTGCTCATCCTTTTCTGATCGCCAATATGACTTCTTGTGAGAACTTGAGCGCGCATACATTCGCGTAGACCCGATCCCGTAACTCCAAACTACAAATCATCCATTTCAATGACTGTCAAGACATTCCGAGGTGCTCTATCTCATTGAGTGTATGCATATATGGAAATTTCTACCATGTCATCTTAATAGCGGAAGTTAATAAAATCGAAAAGGAATGAAACTGTCATTTTTTTCAACCAACCAGGACAGGAGACAGGAGATCTTAGTGTTTGTTCAGCGTAGGTTGCCAGAATTTGGGTTGAATCCAAAGATTCTATACTCCAATATTGAACTATTTCATTGGTTTATTTTTCTTTTTTGTTTTTCGCATCTTAAAACACGGGTTTACGTGGTTTCTCGCTGGCTTCCAAAGACTCCTCTCTTTAACTAAGTTAAGTTAGATGATTTTATGATTCCTTCATTCCCTCAATTTACTTTTGTAATGATGAACGCCTACACAAGGAACAGAGAAGGAAATGGACAGGCGCCTTCGAGGATATAGATTTAAGTAAGGTCCCGTAAAACTATCATACAAGAATTAAAACCTCTCTCTTCCAAAGAAGTAATGCTCTAGAAGCCCTTCGCTCTCAGCCGGATTTGAACTTGACATTATATAGACCTAATCACAAGCATGGGGAATATTGATCACCTAATGAAAACTTATAATAGTCTACCAGTAACCTATATTATAACAATATTAAATAGCTAACTGCTCATGTATAAAGTAAATTCTTACAGATATCGTATATAGCATGGTTTGTTTTCCCTTACAACTACTGTAATTTAAATAGGAGAAATATGAAGATAAGCTTTAACTTGTACATTTTTAAATACATTTATACCATAGCAACTTATATTAATTTTACATACCGTGGAAGCATCGATTAATTGCTTAACATATTTTTGTCGATTTCGTGTTTAATGTAATTAGGCCTAGTTTTCTTTCAATTCGTAGTATATTTTGGGAAAAAAAGGTTCGCGATAATCGATTTCTGCAAAAGAGCCCTTCGGCATTTTGGTTTTGAGAAATTTGATTCGGGAAAATGGTCGAGAACCATTTCACATATATATTTTTTTAAATATCTTCATATAATCATAATTACATATAAATGCAGTATGGCTATGTAAAATTAACTCGTTTTTGTAGGCCTAATAATGCTTTTACGCAAAGAAGGGCTCTTTCCTAATGACGAGAATACATAATAACACCACCATGTTAAAAAGGGAAAAAAGTTTATCCACAGAAGAAAGTCGTGTGGATACTACGTCCCTTCTGTATCATTCAGGCCTGATAGCAGCTGATCAGGCAGTGTCTCATTTGAACCATCATTTATGCTACAAACAGATTTCCCTCGAATTCCAGTACCGATATAGTTAAGTCATTAAAATATTACATAAGGTGTGGGTTGTTCCCTCACGATCTTCTCACACATGATTTCCTATTCATTTCAAGATGTGAGTTTAGTGATGATAATCTAACCTTTGCCCTACGTTAGTGGCATATGGACGACTATATTTCGTTTCCAGAATGACGTAATAAGACACAGTCACCTCATCGTTTGTGATATTTTAATCTATTGTATATTTACAAAATAAGGGCTTGTAAATGCGAGGGAGAATATATGAAAACAGCAATTAATTTTTTCCACTATTTTTCTGCAGGAAGAAAGTTTGCTTGTACATTATTTTTCTACATAGTTCCCTCCCAGTTCAATGCACTTATGCCATCAGATAGGAATTGCTTCAATACCGCATGAGAAAAATTATTCTGGTAGACACTGTAGGCACTCAAGCACCGCCGATTGGACGTCTTCATAAGACTTGAACTTCTGCCCTCCATGGAGCTCCTTTAATGGACTAAAGATGTGGAAATCTGAGGGTGCCAATCCTGGCAAGTATGGCAGATGTGGGAGGCACTTAAAGCATATGTCGTCGATGGTTTTCCTGGTTGCCTGACAGCATGAGAACGGACGTTATCATGTTGAAGCAAAACACCTGCTCTCAGCAACCCCCTCCGCTTTGTTATCAACAGATTTCCAAATCTTTGGTCCGTTAAAGGATCTCCTTGGAGGGCAGAAGTTCAAATCTGATGAAGACGTCCAATCGATGGTGCAGGAATGGCTACAGCGTCGACCAAAATCATTTTTCTCATGTGGTATCGAAGCTCTTCCTATCCAGTGGCGTAAGTGCATTGAACTGGGAGGGCAGTAATGGTTGGAAACACCTCTACAAAAAATTATTAATACTCCATTTAATGTTAGTTCCGATTAACATGTGACTGGGCTAACAAGTATATTTTGTCGCTTAGAATTTACTTTGGTTTTCTTTTGTTCAACTACTTCATTACCTCCCATGTATGAATGTGACTACCTGCAAAATCATTCGTAAGCACAACCTATGATTTTAATAATTAAAATATTCTGCAATAAATTTCATTAATTGTCCTTTGTGGCTCTCATGAGAAAACAAATGTGACCCATATGACCCTCGGGGGACTCTCAATTTGACATGCCTGCTCTAAACTAAGTGTAAGTTAGTTGCTTACTTTTACAATTCGCTTCTCGATAATATTTTCTCAACATTAAGTATTTAGAGAATTATGTAAGACATGTTTGGAAGACAAGTAAAAAGCTACTATAGGAAGGATATACCCAGTATCCTTCAGCATAAACATGATACTAAAAAGGTCTGCATGGATGACAATGGTAATCTCCCGCTTTGATACGTAGGCTATTTTGTCTTCTTATTTTGTTCTTGAAACGAAACAAAGAAAATCCTGTATCCAACCGACCTACTTCTTTCAGCATCCATCCAGTGTGAGTTAAAAATTTTCCCAACATACCGTATAAGGGAGCACTAACATCATTCATAAAAATGCAAACAACGATTTTCAATTAAATAATGCCGCTGTTAATTTGATGTCTTCCAATCACACAATGACAGGAAGAAATTCATAAAATTTAATGAAACAATACATAGTCCTACAACAGACATGAGTTTAAAAAATATACAGCTTCATTGTAGAAAAGTTACTCGAACACTCGTGTGAACAAATAACAAGAGTTGGTTTTCTTAATTCACAACAAAAAAAAACAAACAAACAAACAAAAAACAAAAAAACTCACCGATGTATCTCTAACAACTTACACTGATCTTTATATGCCGACATTTGGGTGTTGCTACTAAGGCGTTAGGCCTGTAACTATCGTCGGTTTACCAGAAAAATTTCCCGATGCTCTTTTACATGCGAATACACATCTACAGACGCCCAGCTTCCTGGCCGAAAGTTAGCGTATAGCGAGGCTCCCGGCGTCGATGCCCCTATCTTCCCTGGGAGTGTTTGACGCTGCAAAATTATATAATTATGCCTTATGTGTAAATAAAAGATTTTTATTTCATTTATTATTCCAAATTGTAGTCAAGAATTGTTATTTAAATTGTAACGCCAACCAAGAAGTAAAGTTTGTGCTCTGGAAAAGTTCAATAAAACACACTTCGTTAGCCTGTATTATAATAATTTAATTTCAATAATAAAGAAAATATTATTAAAATCATAAAAGGTATGAGGTAAGGAATTAATTGTGAAAGTTGAACAGTAATAATTGTATCAATATTATGTCAAATATCACATAAAATTTTAATGTAAAAAGTACGAACGTAGGAAATATTCATGTGGGAGGAAGCAGGCATATTATTAATAGACTTAAATTTTCTATTGTTCAGATTGATTGGTGAACATTTACTTGTATTGTGCTAAGTCTAGTAGTTGTAAAATTAATTGTCTGAATATAAAATTGGTTGATGTCTTATTATGTTCCTCACATTCTTGCTGTAGCATTTGTTTTATCTAACAACACGAATTGACTGTAGTGTGATTTTAGAAGCTTTCTAAAACATTCGATAGATCGTTTTTGAGCGCTTTCGATGAAGGTTCATGTATAGTTGACCAAAACATGTTTTTTGTACTTTCAATGTTACAATTATTTTAAAAATCTACCTTTATATAGTTATCATGCCTGCCTGCTTTTTGCTAACTATTCTTGAGCTATAAAGTCGCAAGCACACTTGTCATAAGCTAGTCATCTCGTCAATAAATTCGTTCTTTTTCAATATTGCCTACTAAATAAAATGGCTCTGAATGCGCAATCCCACAATGTGGCCGCGTACTTTACGTCACAATATAAAGGATAGGGCCTAACCAAAGTTAGTGTTTCACGTAAGATTTTCATGGTGTAGCTGAAATTTGGCTTGAAAGATCGATTTCATTGGAAAAAAACAAATCTACTTATATTATTGTAATAGACTTCAATACAGGCTAAAGTCCATCTGGTTGGAACAGTCACTAGCTTTCTGCTCCGGCTCGGGTTGATGGAATTCATACGTGCGAAAATTCGACAGCTCTATGTCTGTAGATCCATCGAGTCACTGCCGACTCCTGGCGATCCCGTAAGAGAATTCTCGAATATTCTCGGAGGATTTGATACCGAAAGCAATACAAACACCCAGTCTATAGTCATAACACACTCGGGAAATATTGCACATAAGACCTATCCGCACGTAGGTCTATCCTACGCCAAAATACAAAGACACAAGTACACAGCCCAAACACGTCACACCATCAACATCCCCTACGGATGTACATAAGGGCACAATAGGTTTACACACATCACATATGGTTACCAAAATTTGGTTTGACCGGAGGTTTAGGCTTAATTGCTTGGCACTCCGGGGGCCAGGGTGGGCACACACACAAAAAAAAAGTCTATAGTCATTTGGTAAATATCTAGGCATAATAAGGTCGCGGGTTCAATCCTCGATGAGGTCGGGATTTTTTTCAATGGACTAATCCTTCTGGTGGCACTATGAGGTCGACTCAGCCTTTAACAGAAATGAGTACCAGGAGCAATCCTGGGGGTAAAGACTGCCAGATCGTAAGCCTGACTGACAACCTTACCACCTACAAGTTTCGAATGACTTAAAATCTGGGAGCCCATCTTCCCGGTAACAATGACTTGTACAGAGATCTCTTATCTAGGCGTAATAACTGTGAAAATTTAAGATTGGACGAATTGCCCACTATACGTTTTATGCAATAGTTGGAATGAGTCAAACTACTTACAAATGTATTTTTTATTTTTCAATCATGCTTACCACCTCACGTTTTACCCACGGGTCAGCTAACCTTAATGACTCCATTATTAATTATGACATAAATATTCATAAATCAGCGTTCGAAGATTTTGGGCAAAGACCTCTTGAAAATTATAACATCTCTAATTACTGGAGACAATTCAAATATCACCATGACGGTTACATACGACATAATACAAGCTATTCACTACCGCAAACTCAGAAAGTGTTACCAACGATCCTATTTCGTATGAAGAAGTTTGTAATCAGTTATATGAAATGGATAGGCCTACTGTTACTATATAGTTGGTAAGTTCGATTTTGTATGAGTGGACAATCCTAAGTCTGTTCAAGTGGGAATGAATATTATTATTGTGTTATTTTCCTATAATTATAGTGGTATGAAGTAATTCTTAGAATCTAACCCATGTCCCGAACTCGGCGACTGTTAAGTTAGACTCGATACCACCTGATCTAGCCTACAATAACAGAACTGAAAATAAGGAAAGAAATGCGTCGCGAAGCAATACTATTTTTTAACGTGATGAAATACTGTACATTCGCACTATTTTTTTGCCTTAAGCCCAAAAAAATAGCGTTTTCTCGCACACTGAGCAAGAGGCAACATTGTGAAAGTAAGTTTTCAGTTTTCTTAGTCACAGGCAAAGTTCAATATTGTTTTCTGGGCAAAACAAAGACTGAGTTGGCCTATAAGGAAGGTAACAGGCATGTTTGGCTTTTATAACTACCCTGAAAATTTCTATAAAAATGGTTCGAATAGAAGTTTTAGTTCCTTGTATAACATGCAATTCATATAAGCTAGACATTTTAAACAAGATTGGAAAAGTTCGAAAAAAATTACATGGGCCTTATACAATGTAATATGTCTGCGAAATTTGCAACAATAATTATAGAGCTGGATTTTTATATTTATATAAGCAATCATCAAGTAAAATCGTCTCTGGGCTCTAATCTTGGGATCGTCAAGGAAAATTGCAATATAATAGCTGGTATCTACGAAAGATAGTTATAATAGGAGGATATTAATAGTCATATTTTAGCATAAAGCATTACTCTATTAATCTTATACATCCGCTTTTATACAATTTTTTTAGGTGCCAAATTTGTACATCAGTAGCAGTGAAAATGTTAAGAACTTAAGATATGCTGCTCATAGACACAATCACACGAGGGTATACACACGTAGACCTACACATATACATAAAGGTATTCCTCAGGTTCGCGAGCGACTCCTGGTGATCCCGTAAGGGGATATTCTCAGCGGATTTGTTACCGGGGTGCGCCAGTCCCCTACCTACTTAAATCTAAGGACACACACATCCAGTTCTGAACCCGGGTAAAGGAATTTTTCACTACGGTACTGAAAAATCCCCAACCCGGCCGGGAATCGAACCTTGGCCGCCGGAGTGGAAGGCAGGCGCGCTACCAACTCACCCACGAGGCGGACACATACACACACACTCATACATAAAAAAGGTATTCCTCAGGTTCGCGAGCTACTCCTGGTGATCCCGTAAGGGGATATTCACAGCGGATTTGTTACGAGACTGCGCCAGTCCCCTACCTACTTAAACCTAAGGACGCACACACCCAGTCCTCAATCCGGGAAAGGAATTTTTCACTACTGAAAAATCCCTAACCCGGCCGGGAATCGAACCCGGGCCGCCCGAGTGGAAGGCACAGGACCTAAAAACATGAATGGTGTACGGAAAACTTTATTCCTCCTTACAGTATCCATGATACGAATAGAGAAAATAAAAAATGATCTGCAAGAAGAAAACAAGGAAGTTACTGGATAACTTACTTATGATATAATAAATCCCAAAGTTTAAACTAACTGTAGGCATAATAGAGTATGTAAAGAACTTTATGATCATTAATAGCATGTGTGTGTAAACGGAACTAGCTTGTCCAGTTCTAGAGCGCGGTATAAACTCCACAAGTCATATGCAGATGAAGTCTGCTCGGAGGGAGCATTCATATATCACAAAAAGCAACAAGTCCTGCTAGTATAGAACGCAGCCTTTGGATTTTAACGGTGTTAGCCGCCCATACCGGTAGAGAAGTGGTTCACATAATTGCAATTGTGCTAAATAAGTGCACTTTTCTGAACACTTATGGAGATAATTCACAGCACTGTATCCAATTGCATAGGTAAAACTGACATATGAGCATACGAATGTTGGAAATCGTCAGTAAAAAGCTCTCATTAACTCTGGCGCTGTAAAATAACCTGGCATAACAGTTCATTTATTTTGTGGACTTTCCTACCTGTTTCATTGGATCATTATTAAATGCAAAAATAACAATTTTATGCTGAATATCTTACTGGAGCAGTGTGAATCATTCTATAATGATGCCTAAGATAACTTAACTCTGTTTAACCAGGCCTGTCGAACAGTACTCCCAAGGTGTGAAGTTATTTCCCTGCTTCCTCTCCCTTTGTGAACACCAAAGCGTAGTTAATGGTTCAGTTGCCCAATCACTCACAAAGGGAGGAATGACTTCACACCTTGGAAGCACTATTCGACAGGACTACTTTAACCCTTCCAGACAGCCCCGTAGCCAGAGGGGTTAATTATTTTATTATTTATTTATACTGGCGAAGTTGAGGCCATAAGGCCTTTTCTTCCATTGCACCAGTAAAACTATACATATCGTAAATAATACATATTACAAACAATACAAGAATTGGCCAATTATAAATTAAAACTAAACATTACAGACGATAAAATTACAAGGATTTAATTACAAGTTTGGTAAACTAAACTAAAATAAAATTAATAACTAATAAAATGGATATTCAATTTCTTTCTAAATTGTGGTACATTTCGACAGTCTCTGATATGACAAGGCAACGAATTAATCTTCTATGTATAAAATTAACTGGCATTGCCTGATAATACTACTCATTCCTAGCCTAGAGTTCTTAGGATGAACGAGGGTTCAAGAAGGATTTCACATTTATAACTTATTTATAAAGCAGTCTTCAATCTGTTGAAACAAATGTATATAACAAAATACCGAAATGCATACTTCAAACTTTATAGAAGATATAATATAGGCCTACCACATGAAGATTTTAAGATTGTAACTAGTTTTTTTTACCTTAGTATTCAAACCAGAACTTAAATTTGGATAAACTTTGTAGGCCTATGTGTGCTTGCTTGGTACGTGATATGTTCAGTTGCATATTCAGGACCTTCAGTAAATTATTAAAAACTGAAAATTTTAATTTGGTACAGATCTAAATTTTACATCTTCACGGCTATGTTCATACACATAACTAGGATTTTTTTACAACTGTAAATACTGTAAATTATAATCTATATATATATATATACTTTAAATTTTAACATTTGACGGTGCATCACACGGCATTGCCATGTAGGCCTAAATCAAGAAGGACCCTTATTACTAGGGGTTATGTTAGACTCATTTATGATTTAAGGAATGAGATCTGACATAATTATATTCATACTAGTAAACAACCTCTCATCGAAAAAATGAAATACTGTAGGCCTACACAAATAGGCTATCTGAAATGCCAGCATTACCTAAAAAAATAGGGTATTATTGTGCTCAAATTGAACGAGATGCCATACTTGTTGTCCACCCTTCATCACATTTTCGTGAAAGCTATTAAAAAATTTTGCATTTAGGCCCACACGTACAGATTCATCTTCAGTGAATCCTGCTTAGTTCAGATCTGATGCTTGTTCTAATCTCTCTCCTATTTCATGAATCTTACCAGTAGGCACATTTTGATGCTTTCTTGGTTATTTATCGACATATAAACTATTTCCTTAAAGTTATTTACAAGTTTACGTACAGGGATTGGAACACTGGGATATTATCTTGTGAAATTTCTACGCACTTTTCTACATTAACTTTGCATACTAAAGTATAATACGCTTTACGTGTGAGGTAACGGTATCATAATGACATACATTCAGGCCATTGTCTATTTTCCAGAGCCCTCGACCCTAGGCCCTACTCTGGGTTCGTTCTGTATTTGTATTTCCGTGCTATTTTGCTTTAAATCTTCTATTCACTTCGTTCTGGCAAGTGATTTGTCTTCTATGGGTATATGTACGTGAACAACCACAAAAAGATAAAAAAACGCAGGTTCTAAAATATTAAAATTTTACAAGTTAATGAACTCAGAAGTGGACAAAAATTACAGGATCCTATAACAAGGCTTACTAGAACATAACTAGCAGATAAAAGTATAAAAAATTGACCATGATAATGTTAAATTACATGTTTTATAGGAGCATGAAAAAGATTAATTCAGATGCACTAACCACTTCCTATAGAGATAACATTTTTCTGGTTTGTCTGACGCCTTTTATTTTTTAATGTATATAATGAACATATTTTTCTACAAAGTAGACTACTTTTATACAGCTAAAGTTGTTATTTTTAATGCAATTAATTTTTATATATCGCTTATAAAATATCTTGAAATTTGATCAATATTTCATTACACATTTTCTTTAATTTTATACCTATGGGCATCATTGTAGTCTACTTTATGCATATATGCATGTAAAATTAGTGTAAAAAATTTCAGCCTTCTATCTCTAATGGTTGTGGAGCTAACTAACAATGTGTGTGAAAAATAAGAGTTACCGGGAAATTCAATTTTAAGTTAATAGTGAATAGTAGCTCAGAGCATGTAAACATATTTAAATGTCCATTTAAATGGCACAAATAATTTCTAAACCTATAAAAATTAAATATCAATGGATGCAGAAAATTCAGCACAATTTTTTAGTGCTATAAACAAAAAAACAGAAATTTCAAAATAATTCACGTACATATACCCTTGTCTTTAGCGACTTTTGTGCTATTTGAGTTCATTCTGAACTTTGTGCTGATTATTTCCCTTCTGGAAATTTGATCGTACTAATTATTCCATTCTGGATCTACTTGGTCTGTGTTGGTATCATAATGACAATCATTTCGATACTGATTTTCATTATGCCTTCGGTGTGGCATCGATTATTATCGAACACGGAGCGAACTTGAGACCTTGAGAGTAGCAGCTGAAAACTGCGTAATAAACACCCTGTATTTAAAATAAAACCAATTATGTGGGTTTATTCATTAATTCATACATTTCGCATTGTCGAAGTCCATTCGTTTCAAGAAAATTACCAAAAATAAACTGCGATTTAACCGACGCCATGAGCTGCTATCTGTCACAGAAAACAAGAACTACAACAATTAGCTTACGGTGTGGCTGTTCTTTTGAGTGATTCTAAAAGCTCAAAACATAAACATTTAAACTGTTAGGTCGAACAAAAACAGTCCTATACAACTTGCCTATAATGGTAATTGAGATACTCATATAAAATTTGCATAAGCATAGCGCGAGCGCCTCGTTTTTTTAAACTCTTTTCTCGATCCGTATGCATCGCTTATGGCACTTGTATCGCAATATACTATTGTTTAATCAGTAAAAATTGCAATAATTATGATATGCAAAAAATAAGTAATTGTTGTTACTGATTTCCGAGTTAAGCTCCAGATCGATTCATTAAGCAGGGCTTACGGAAGAACAACGGTCTAGTTTGATAAGCATATGTGAAAGAATATGTCGGTAGTGTTATTTATCAAAGCTAATTGTATTGCAACTTTCAAAGCCGTATATGGACACAGGAAAGCAATATGTCATGAGAACTAATGTATTACTTTAAAATAGGCACTAAACTGGACATTACATCTTTACCGGTCAATTGATTGGATTCTTCCCACGGACGTTATAAATGCGTATTCCAAGTCTCATGAAAATCCGATAAAGCGTATTTGATTTATCGCGTGTACAGACACACGGACACACACACACGAACAGACATTTACCTGTCCAACACACCATCTCAGAAAGTACCATTCTAGCACTTAATAAATGTCATTATAGAATTGTAGCATAATGTAACCCACGATTACGATTGAATGTTTAGATGAGTTCCGCCTATATACCACTAAATATTAAAACAATCAGCTGAAGTCTACATGAGATAAGGAGAACAGTTAATTAACAACACATTCAATCAATAAATAAATTTTCTTTTCTTTCTTTCTTTCTCGTAGTTTAACCTCTCCCTTTTAGGATTTAAGCGACCCAAGCCGCCCGGGCCTTACAGGGCCACGACCTGTCGGGAGAGGGATTATCTTTGGATCACATACATACTTTTTTGACCAGACAAGGACATGGAGGGCCTCCCCGGATGAGTGATCAGCCCAATGCCGGGGCCACCTCCGAGACAACACGAACACATAGGACGAGACACACCATTCACACACACACACACACACACACACACTCACTCCAAACAAGGCGAGGATGGGATGAAGATGATAATGACGGCCAGATGATATCTGGGGACCACAAGGGCCTAAAGTTACCCAACATTTGTCTCAAAGGTGAGGAAAAACCCCAGAAAAAACCCCACCTAGGTTACTTGTCCCGACCAGGAATCGAACCCGGGCCCGCTGCGTGAGAGGATAATAAATAAATTTAAAAAATAAATCTATAATTATACCACTGGAGAAAAATGAAGCTAATCAACCACGATTACGAAATTCCTCCAATTTCTCAAACATTCTCTGCCATAACTTATACTTGTGTAAAGACAATCATTGCCGCAGTTTTTAAACATATTCTAGTACTGTACTGTAACATAAAGAACCATATAAGTATTGCCCCTTGACCGAGAGTACGGGAGCCACTTTGGCGGGCGAAGACATGCACACATCGGCTTTCGTCGGCCACATACGCTCGGTGCTAACTGCTAATGACACGTATAGGCCTAACAGGCCTTAACAACTGACCATTTGGGTTTACTTTCAGTCCGGCCTATTCCAGATTCAAAACTAAGTCAACTCCAAACAAGTATTTGCCTTTTAGCAAAGGAAAAAAGACGAAAATACAAAGGTAAATACGAATTGAACCAGCAATTTCCAAAATGTGAGTAGGCTATCAGAACTTACCTCCTCAGTTAACTGACTTAGACAAATTGTTTATACGCTAGAAATATTGACAATCAGAATAAAATCTATATATAAAGAAGTTAGTTATTGGTTTAAGCTCTCAACCACAAACTGTTTTTTGTACGCGCCAATCTAAAATTAGACTTATCATACTTAACCCACTCTGGGTTGTGCTGTCTCCAAGTCAATCTGAGATTTGCCGAATTTCTCATACACATTTTTCCCCAAATTTCTATTTAAAATTGCCATATATATTTGTATTTTAAGACACTGAAACATTGTTAAGTGCCAGAATGCTCTTTATGAGATTGTGTGGTGCACGGGAAAATGTTTGTCCCTCTGACTGTTTATCCGTGTACCTGTACGCGCGATAACTCAAATACGCTTTGTCACATTTTCATTAAACTTGGTATACGCATTTATAACATCTTTGGGAAGAAGCATACTGAAAATGGACCAAATCGATTGATCTACACCGGAGTAATGCCCAATTTAGGGCTAAATTTTATGGTAATATACAGTGGGTCCCACGCAAGAGTTAGCCAACGACGCGGGTTTCTGTCTCGCGGCGGACACAGCTCCAACTCCCGGGCGATCGGGTGAAATATCTACGCTAATTAAAGCCGCGATCGGTGTAATGATACAGGTTCTCACATTTACAGTTAAAATTACAATGAAAATAATCACGTACCTCATCACAAGAGATGTTAGAAATGTTCTCCTTTTGCATACGCACAACACTGACACCTTTTTAGGGAATTTTCTTTCACGCGAGTAAGTTCATCTTCCGAGATAGAGTTAATTTAATTTCTCTTCTAATGTTCTAATGTGTGAGGAATTGACCTATACACTTTATTTTTCAAGTCCCCCCATAAATAATAGTCACATAGGCTATTGTTAGAAGAACTTAAAGACAGTATCACAAGAGAAATTAATTCTATCTCGGAAGACGAACTTACGAACGAAAAGAAAACTCCCTAAAAAGACGCCAGTGTTATGCTTTTGCAAGAAAACATTTCCAACATCTCTTGTAATGAGTTAAGTGGTTATTATTATTGTAATTTTAACGGTAAATGTGAGAATCTGAATCATTACACCGATCGCGCCTTTATTAGCGTAGATATTTCAACCGATCGCTCGGGAGTTGGAGCTGTGCCCGCCGCAACATAGAAACCCGCGTCATTGGCCAACTCTTGCGTGGGACTCACCGTATAATTATTGTATATGTCATTCTCTTCATGTAAATTGGTTGTAAAAATTAAGAATGTTGTTACCTCATCATATCGCATTCCCGAAGGCTACATAACCCAAATAAAATCCTCGTAAATCTCTTTACTTTAAGCATGGCCAATACATTTTCTCGCTTCACATTCTGATATGGAACAAGAGGCGATATTGCAAAGAGCACATATTCAGAGTGGGTGGCTTTATAAATACCCTTCAAAGATTTTTTTTTCGAAAAAAGTTTCAAATAAAAGTTTTTTTATCTCTTGGTATAAACAACCTAAGTGCAAAATTTAAAGAAAATCGTTACAGCAGTTTTCGAGAAAATCGCGAAAAACAAAAATCTATTCATGTAAAGACCCCTTAAAAATAAAAAAAGTTGTCGACAATCCGCAGAACGTGCCTAATGCAAAAACAAAATTTTGTTCTCATGCAATTTTCCGTTCTGAAGCTAGGTTGTTCACAGACAAAGACATACACACAGTCATGTTTCCGAAAATAGTATTTTTGGATCGGTGGACCTCAAAACTTGTATATATGTTAATACACAACTTCGAATTTTGGGGTCAAAAACAATAGCCTACTTCCTCTACTGATAGCTGGCCTAGGTATGGGCAGAGGAAGTAATAATAACTCAATGCTATTATTTCGCTATATAACTTAAATATACAATTTCCTACTTTTGTTTCCAACGTTGCTGCATTTTTATTACAAGCAACAAAGGTTGAGGTGAAGAAAGGGCAGCCAGGTACACCATAAAGATGCATTCTAGCTATCTAGTGGCGTTTTTAACATACACAAAGAAGATCTGACATATTATTGTGGTATCTGAGAAAGAGACATTCATTTAAGTGATGCTATTCTTCGGGTCATCAAAATCACAATGTTCATTCTCATGGGTAAAGCCCTATTCCATTAGCCATACAGTTTTCCTTCCTGACGCTGAAAACGTAATTTAATGTACTTATTTTTATTGAAGGAATTGATTCAGGGGTGGAACTAGTAGTTTTTAGAACTTTGTTGTATTTTTACCCCTTGCAATCAGTTCATTTTTATTACGCATAAAACACGGCTGCCATATTATGGTTCTGAGTGAACTAGGATGATCAACGGCGAAGCAGGATGACCAGCTGATCTTCTTGCAATAAGGTAAGTAGTGGCAGGTAGATTCTATTTTAGTGACAGTTAGGTTAGTTTAGGTTTGTCTGGTTAGGTTAGTTTAGGTTGGTTAGGTTAGTTTGGTAGGGCATACCGAATTCACGCGTTTCGGAAATGTGCCATATTATGTCTCCAGTGAGGTTTGTCGTGTTGGTTAAACGGTTTACTCACATAAGATGGCCGTCAGTTATATGATATCATATTCATATTTTTTATTTATTCATATTTATTTATTTTATCATATTTATACACATACAAATACATATTTATACAAGCAAAATAAAACAATTTTCAAATTTCAAAAGTAACTACAACTAAAAAGAGGAAAAGAAATATAGGCTATATCTTCACAAGAAGTTTTAACATTTAGTAATACACACGAATGAGCAAGACTGATCTTGCTCGGGTGCAGAATTACATATTTTAAGGTAAGAGAATTACAGGATATATTCTTATATATGAACCAATTTTGCACCTAATTATAATCCATGCATCTAGGGACGCATTTTAAACGTTATTTCTTTTTGTAAAAATGAAAACTGTATGGCTAATAGAATAGGGCGGGTCCCCTTCTCATTTTACAGTCATCATTCGTGGGCTTCTATGGGAATCTAACCTCTTTGCTGTACTTTTTGCCAACAGTGCGCACCAAAGATACGATGTTGTTTACGTAAGACCAGAACCCCTTAATTATATACATGGAGATAATACTAAATTTCGCCTAGGAAGTTTAGAACTAGCGCCCCAAAAATAGTGAAAGGTTTTGATAGTATTGGCAGTCCAACACTTATATCATGATACATTTTCAGATGTGATGTTAGAACAAGTAAGCCTACTTAAAAAAAATGTAATATATATGATGTACTGCTTGAATAGATTTTTTATTATTTTAAATGCTAAAAATCTAGAGGGGGCAAGGAACAATTTGGGGGGGGGAAGCAACATCTAGCCTACTCCTGGCTACGGGCCTGGGCCTCCGGTAATAGGTAGACATATAATGAAATATGTATTTTCGATTTACTTTCTCTCAAAGCATTGTACTTTTGTATATGGCGTAAGGAAATAAAAGAAATCTTGTAAAGCATGAGTCTGATCCGAGCGTACAGCATTCCGTAACTTATGGCTTCATAACCTCAACGGACATCTTGGGAAAATACCCTTTCTCTATTAAAGGCTTCATAAACTGGTGAAGTAGAGTATAAAACAATCTAACCAAGACCATACCGACTCAACTTTGGAATATGTCCCTTCAAAAAAAAGTTGCCGTTTCGAAGTTTATCCGATCATACCTAATGCAAACGGTCACTAGTTACTGAACTACACAAACTATATTTGGGGTAAATCAACGCGTTTTCCTGATACAAATATCTAGTAACACTGACCTTGAACTGCATGCCAGCTGAGACGAAGGATTCCGGCAATGTTTCATTAAACACATATCACTAATGACAGCACTCGCAAACACAAATATCCATTTATGTAATAAATTAACACAAGAAATGAAGATGTTAACCTAACCGAATACACACGGATACAATTCGCATTTATCACTTGTTGAAGTAATCCTGCCCTCACACGCATCAAACGACCCGACACTATCATAAAGCTTTTCTGCATCACACTGACACAGTCTAGTGTCTATCTATTTCCGGTTCCTCCAATCAGGTGCGTTCTTGTCCCAAGGGGTATGGTTGTTTTTCTATAACCCCTACCCACTCTTATCGCCAAGCAGGGCTAGCAATCAAAGGAACAAATCTCACAGCTGAATGCCATGACTCAAGGAAGTAATTCTTATTCATCATAGGAACGCATCGAGCAGTTCACTGTTAACATGATTCACTTTCTTCCACACAGCCCAAATAATTAGAAAACAAGTTTGGCAAAAGGCACTATTTTTTTTCTTAAGTTTGTATTTTCAAATTCTGAAGGCGGGAATGCATAACCACAGAGTCAATGGAGAAATGGTCTTAATGAGATTTTATTATAACAGTAAATAAATGTTTAAACAAGCAAGATTATTATGTTATCATCTTGAACGTTTCACATGTATTTTAAATGTTATATTTATCTGTAAAATACAATTTGAACATTATTTGTCTGCCATTTCACTTCAAAGTTAATATCGCATTAAAATACTTTCTCTATTGACTTTTCTGTTGCGATTATGCGATCCTATCTTAAATAGCTAGAACCAAAAATAAATAAATTAAGTGCCAAGTTCGAAGTTCATTAAAATGGTGACGCGGTAATAAAGAGAAAGTTTGCAGAATTCAAACTGTAAGTTAATATATTTCTATAATCCATTTCTAAATAGATTGCGTATCTAATTATTATTAATACTAATAGAATTAAGCTATAAATGTTGTACGTTAATAATGTTTTATCCTCAGTATCTAGATTACTATCGTCCTTGATGGACGATACCATCCACATAACCCTAAATAGATTTTCATTTATACATAATGCGTTCAGTTATTAAACATTATAAAATTAATTAGGAATATTAGAGATTTAATTCATTACCTTCATACAATTACATGAGCATAAGTAGCCTATAAAACGAGTTTTGCACTATACACGACAAACAGCAGGCCTATTATTTCTCTATCGAAACATTCCTTTCTTTCTTTCTTTCCTTCTCTCTCACTCTCTCTCTTTCTTTCTTTCTTTAAATATTAATAGTAAAAGTAGCTCTAAGTTAACGCAAAAGAAGAAATTATTTTCTTAATCCTTAAAAACGCAAGACCCAATTTCTCACACAGTATAAAAGCAAAGGACTGCAAAGGGGGAAATCCTTTTAGGATAGCTGCCTTAAATTAAGGGTGCCAATAGGACACAGTCAAATCAAAACAATTCTAAAAACTATATATTTTAAGATTAGAAATTTAAAAAAAAAATTTAATATACCTATATTGAATTTTAAAGCATTTTCTATTTATTAAAAATTTCCTAATACAAATGATTATGTACAATTATATGGATCGAGTCTTGAAGAATGTTTAAGGCCAATTCCTGTGATGTGGCTGAAAACAGTATACCAAAACGTTGGAAAAAATGTACACAAAATTTCGAAATTATCCCTTTCGCCCCAAGTAGCAACCCAACTACTTCCCAAACTCTTATCTCATAGGCTATTTCTCCTTGAAGTATTGGCAGCATGGGTGATAATGAAGTTCCTTTTCCACGTCTACCTCTTTTGCATGCTATAGTTAACACAATACCATTAAGAACACAGTTTATTTTATTGTACTTATTCAGTAATTTCATGAAAGTTAATTTTTTCTTCCAATTACTTTTTCTTCATTTTGTTAAGGGTTTAAGACAAACTACTGTGTCCCATAGGATAAATTGTCAATTTAAGTGTTAAAACGTTGCAGGACTTGAATAAAACTTTTCAATTAGAAGAAGAAAACATCATGATAAGACTAAATTGATACGTTTGACTTATATTACGGGTATTAATCACTAGGGATATCAGTTTTGACAAAAATGTCCCAATTTAACTAAATCATGCGATAGGGAAGAGCCTCCATTATGGGCAATTGACTGTGATGTCTATATTTTTGTTCATAAAGAACCTAATTAATTAAACCTACTGCCATAAACCATTTTATTGTTAATTTCTGCTTCTGAATAATTATTTAATTTTATTTTTCACTGTTTAATCTCCCCTTTTATAGAACTTGAAAACCAATGCTCGTAGGAGTCGGGCAAAATATATTAGTCACATTCTTAGGTCTATAGAACGTACAAAAACTCTGTTACCGCCAGCACGACGCAGGGCCTCCTCCTATGACATCACAAACATGCAGACACAACATACCTATTTGGAATGCTTGGAGTAGTCAAATAAATCTCAATCCGGTATGTGCCTTTTCGCATGCTGGATCTGAATTATTTTTGTTCTAATTTTCACTGTATAATCTCTCTTTTGTAGGACTTGTAAAGTAGTAATAATAATAACTTATTTAGCCCTTAAATACGTAGTACAAAAGGCTAGGTTAAAATTAAAAATTATGTACATCACAGAGTAATTGAATTTTCCATATAATCAGTCAAATTGTAAAATTTATTATTGCACAGCCAATTCTTTGCATGAGATTTAAAAGACTAAATCATTTCATTCCTTGATCTGAATAGGCAATTTATTATAGAATTCTAAACTTAATTTACATTATATTTAACCTTTTCCAATTTAAAAATGGGAAGTTGGAAGGTATTGATATTTCTAGTTTTGTAGCTATGAGTACAATTTTTCAAAGGAAACCTATTAGCATTTCTGTGAGAATAAAGTAACAGTTCTAAAATGTAATAATTATATACATTTAGAATCCATCCGACATTGCTTGAAATGAGGTTTACAATGTTCTCTAAAAGAGTCATTAGATAGGGTTACCATAGCCTTTAGGCTATTATTGACTCCACTTCTAGGAGAATGGGCCTATGAGTCACATTCCAGCCATTTCATAAAACGAGAGAATTTTTCCCCTCAAATACAAACGTTATAAAATCAGAGTTATTTGTGTAGTCAAATAAGGTATTAAAATCTTGAGTTTACTGAACATTTAGTATGTAAATGTGTTTGAAGTCTAAAATCTGGAGATCAATTAATCATTGTATTAGATTTATATGTTTTAAATTTATAGCATGGTTTTGCTATTAGGTAATCAAAGTACCCAGTAACATTCATTCTGTTTTGAGAAAATATGCATCTTGAGCTATAATTTGGTACAAGATAAACTTCAAAAGGTATGTGTGGTTAGTTACTATGCCAAATAGCAGACGGTGACTTTTGCCCCACCCTTAATATCCCAACCATAATGCCCCACCCGTAATGGTGAAAGATTTAATTATTTTAATTAAAAAGTTAAATAAATGTTCTGACAATCTAGAAACAGACTGTTTCATTTAATCTTTGATATCTTAATTAATAATGAAATTAAAGCTCTAGCATTATTAAATGAACGGCAAATGATTTGTTTCTTGTAACTTTAAATATTTTAAATATTTTTATATTCTTGTAACTATTAAAATTAACTTCCAAATTGTGTTCCACCTGTAATATGCTTTGAAAATAAAATTTCAATATTATAAATAAATGTTAAATAATGTTTTCCATTTAGCATGGATGAGAAGAATGTCCCACCTGTAATTGTGAAATGGCTGATATCATATAGAACGAACACGGGCTCTGGTATGACCAGCACAATGCAGGGCCTTCTCCTGGCATTTTTTAAACCAACATAGCCGAAGACAACATTCGGGGCAGGTGTAAAATTAATTTCAAAGCGATATTTGCCTTTTTAAATGGGAATTTTCTTTCAGAAAACCCCTCTTATTGACCGGCTACAGGATTTGAAACCGCGACCTCCTGAATGCGAATTCTCGTCATTACAGCATCAGATTGGTTATCACAGGGTTAGAATTTTTAGGTGCAATTTCCATAAGGAAAAAGGAAGGAAAAAGAGGCAAATAAGGCAAAATAGGGGACAAAAAGGTGCTAATAAATGTTTATGATGTAACAAACTTACTAATATTCACGCACTGACTAATTCCTGTTAAATTAAAAAGAAAAATTCAGTATTAGTAATTATTTTTCATTGTGGCAGGTGAGCTTTTAGTCTCGCGTTTGCTGAAAGTATACAGGTTCACTATTCCCACGTCCATTGCAAGCTGATGAAAATTTCATTGAATGTTGCTTAAAATCTGAGATAACTTATTGGTAAAAACCAAGATTGTTATAAAATTTAAAAAAAACAACTAAACACAAAAACCATAGGTGAAATGAAATGCCTGTAAAAAGATTATTAAAAAGCTAACACAAAAACTAAAGGTTATAAACAATGAAATGCCTTTAAAAAGATTATTAAAAAGCTAACACAAAAACTAAAGGTTATAAACAATGAAATGCCTTCTAGAAGATTATTAAAAAGCTGTAGTAAATAAAAGGGGGGATAAGGGTTATTATGAGCGTGGTGAAGATAAATGGGATAAAGACCTTAAAAAAGGGAAACAGGTGCTAGAAAATTACCTCCATTTTCAACTAGAGACAACGTTTCATGCTGTAATTTCTTTCACATGAGCTCTAATTTGCCCTTTAGAAAAGGTGCCAGCCTAAAAATCCTAAACCTGGACTTATCAATAATCTCTTTCAATTTGTTCGTTTAGTATTTTCCATTGCATCGAGGGTACAATTCTTCTTAGATAAATCAGGAAAGATTAATTTGATAACAATGGTCTACTGCGAAGACTTGGCTTGCTGAATGATGTTGAAGGCCTTGGACGAGAGCAGCATACGAAGAGAACCAGTAAAGTAACGAGACTTTAGTATTCAAGCAGACAGGAGTTGGGTTGTCACCATTACAAGTAGACTCCGTGCTATTTATTTCAGACTTTCGTGTTAGTAATGGGCATATCGAATTGCTACATCTTCTTTACAATGCTCATACCAGAACGAACTCCTAATTCTAAACCCTCGTCAAGATGTCAGCACATGTAACTTACCTTATTCCATGGTGATTACTCAAATGGAATTCATGCTTTAAACACTTCTAGGCTGATTGCCCGCTTTGAGCTCCTGGACTTCTTTACATTAGACCTGCATCTTCCGGTGGCGAAGCAATTGAATAGGTCATTAGAAAAAGGGTCCATCTCCAGATTTTTTCTGAATCCCCCTTTTTTTGCATATAATGTTGCAGATTTGTTTACTTACAAAATGTTAGAGCTTATATAGCTTTTAAATGTGAAAAATCAAATGAAATAAATAAACACATTCCTAATATCCCCCATTTAAATTACTATTTTGTATATATGCATTCATGAACCACGGATTATTATCTCTGTTGTACATTACTAGAGAATATTTTAGGATAAAAATTCCGCTGATACTGGGATTCGAACCCAGGACCTTTGGCTATCCGTGCCACTGCTCTACCAACTGAGCTAATTCAGAGTTCGCTTCACAGCGAATATTCTACTAATTTATATATTTTTTATGGCACCAACTTATTTTTTTAAATGTTAAAACAAACTAAATTTTTTGGAAGTATTTCAAGTGACTATAAGTTTTAACGGATGTAACAAACAACAGCTATACACGAACTAAAGTGTTTGTTAGTAGAGCAACTAGAGCAACGATTGGCTAAAGCACAGGGAACCAAAATCGCTTGGGAAATTCTAATTAGGATATTTCGATAACTTTCGGATATTTTGAACACTTCGAGTAAATTCAGTAATTTATTTGTCTCAAAAGTGACTGCTTGTGGCAATATCTATTATTAATTTGATTTTTGCTGGGGAACTATAATAAAAGAATAAAATAAAATAAGATAACAGTTTTTCAAAATTTAATTTTTGTCGCCAGGCTCAGAATTCTTGTCGCCATCAGCGATCTGGCGACCGGAAATTTCGCGCCCTCTGATTGCATAGGCTACACCTGTTACGTTGTGCCGGTAATCCGCGTTAACAGAGCAGTTGCCCAGCCTGTGCGTAAAGGACCAATGAGACAAAAGTTCGTCGGTAAGCAATGGGAATGTTGGTGGCCAAGCTAGGGCCCTCGTAACCGCTTGGAACACCTCGAGTAGAAACACAGATATGAGTATAGTAGACCCAGAATCGAAGGGGTGAATTATTAGAGAATTTAATGGTAGTCATTGACCGCCGGCGTGGTCTTGTGGTTAGCGTCGCCTGATTACAGATCCGTCGGTCCGGGTTCGATCCCCGGTAACTCCTCGGATTTTTCTGAGATAGGAAGGTCTGGAACGGGGTGCACTCAGCCTCGTGATTCAAATTGAGGAGCTACCTGATAGAGAAGTAGCGGTTCCTATCAAGGAAACCACCATTAACGGCCGTGGGTGTCTTCATGCTGACCACATGCCCCCCAATTCTGACATCTGCCTATGGTGGATGACGCAGCAGTCGGGTGGTAGGCCTAGTCACTTCAGGGATGTAGTGTCATGGAGTTTACTTTTTAGAATTATTAGAGAACTTAATGATAGACGTAATCATTTACTTGTTCCAGCTATTCTACTCCAGCTAACCGAAAGAAGCTCTGGATGACAATGTAGCTCTGGATGACAATGTGCCACGATGCCGGTTTTAAAGGTAAGCCGATTCCGTAATTTGTTTTATTTAGGATTATGAATTATGTTATTTTATGATAATGAAAACAGGAAGATTGGCGAAAGATTTTTTTGTGGTTATGTTGGCCATTACCCAAAACAATAATGCGAAGTTATTTTATTGGTATTTTTTAAATATATTGTTGCCAAATATCAACATAGCTTCAAATTTTAATATGAAAGTGTGGATTACAACCATCAAACAAATTTTAAACAGTGTCATCTCTTCGGGTTTGTACTCGGTAAGGCACCTAGTGTAATTGGAAAATTTACAGAAAGAACGGGTTTTAACTTTACTTCCTGGTATATGTACCTTACCTCAGTTTTAAAGTTTTGAATTGTAATACAAATTGGCCCTTTTTTTAATTTCTTGAATGACTAAACAAAGAGCTAGCATATTACTTGACCCATTTTTCACATTGATAAGGTAAAATTTACATATAGAACAAATTCATAATTTGCTGATGAACAATGATATTCCCATTTTAGTCATTCCAGCGAGAGAAACATCTTTGAAAAGTGTAAAATTAGGAAAATTTAGTATTTCGTATTTCAGGATGGGACAAAGACATTGAATGAAACTTTGACGTTAATATACACTACAAGAAAATTATTTTAAAAATATTTATTTCTAACCATGTAGGAAATATTTAAATTTATTTCGCATGATATGCTTGTAGATTGATAATGTTCTTAATTGTTTGATCTGTTCAATACATTTATAATAAAAATCTCAACTCCATATGAGCAAAATAATTTTTAAAAATAAACTGTAGGGCTGAAATATCCTACACGTTTTCTGGTGACTCAACTATACGAGCATGCATTATTTAATTCCGACATCTTAAATATTTATCGATTTATTACGTAAGATTGTAAATGTTCAAGTTACGAAACACAAACGACAAATTTAGAAAATATTTGAAGGGAACAAGCGACTTAAGTCCAAACTTTTATAACCTTAGCTCAAACGGTATTTGGTCTACACAAGCGTGAACATCATAAAATCAAATCGAAAGCATGTACATTTGTTTTTACAATCATAGGTTGCACCTTCCTTCTTACACTTATTTGACATGGTTATCGTAACATATTCTGAGCTGAACCGTTAATAAACATCGACCATTAATTTCCTGCCCAGTGTTATATAATCCACATAAATATGTCGCATTTATCTCTTAAATAGTAGGCTAATTATATTTACAGGGGTAACGTTATGATACTCATAATCTCTAACCTTGAAGTTTTCAGTCCATGATTCACGTCACTTATCTTCTATCAGATTTGATAAATTTCATGTTTGCAGAAGAGGGAGGATTATTTTAGACAGTATTTGCCTTCTTATACCCTCTAATAATAACACACAGCACACTGTGACACTGTTATTAAAATTGAAGGGGCTAGTTCCATAAGGGCGTAAGGCACATCTTGAATTCTGAGCTTTTAACATTTATGCCTTCTCCTCATATATCTTAAATACTCAGTGAACAATTTATACTTGTGCCTTAAACCTCTGCTCAGTCATAAGAAAAGACCTGTGCTTGTAAGTGGTAACATTGCTTAGAAACATTAAGATTTCTCACAACTTTGCTGTTGTGCCTTACGCCCTTATGGAACTAGCCCCTTCAATTATATTTATATCTTTCTAATGATACATTTGGAGTGTCTTATAGGATCTAAGTAAGATTTGTGTGTAAAGAATTAAAATTCATTTAAAATATATGTACAGATTAAAATCAAATGTATCACAAATTACACATAGGTCTATGCTGTAAATCACTAAAATGTATACAGTAGAACCCCGATAATTCGAGCTAAGTGGGGCTGAGGCTACCTCGAATTACAAAAATCTCGTATTATACGGAAATATCACTAAATCAATGGGTAAATTATAAATAAATGTTTAATGAGCACAATAATGGTTTAAAAATAAATAAATAAACAATATAGTAGGCCTACATACCTATGTTACGCCTCCAATTTGCTACGTCGGCAATACAGTATTCTTTTCTGAAAGGATGGTATGCAATGTACAATTGATTGAGACGAGGTCCCGACAAAGAAAGATCGATCCTAACGGTTTCTGTCAATCAGTAATAGAAATGCATTGGCAGTCTGAAGCCAAGGTTATTTCTGTGTATTAGGAACGAAAACCCTAAGTGGGACAGTTTTACCTGCATTTTTGTACATGGAAAAATTGAAAGAAAGCTTAAAATGCAACCCATTCGGAAGTGCATAAAACTTAAATGCGGACACCGTATAAAAACGGGATTTTACCCTAGTTTTATGGAAAGTTTTAATTTTCTTAAGACCACCTCGAATTACACGGAACCTCGAAATACCGGGGCTCGAATTACCGAGGCTCTACTGTATGTGAAATGAATTTTCCTATTTTTGGGAGTCTAGGCACCATATGTATAGTGATAGTGTCCAAATCTTCATAGGCGCAAAGTGCTCCTCTCTTGATTGTTATACGAAGTTCTTGCAGGATTCACTAGTTGATATTATGTAAATGCCCAGTGTGTTGCGGTGTTGTTTTTATGTTTCGGCGCAAATATTGCTACGCCATCATCAGTTCCTTGTTTAGAAGAGCCGGAACTTGTAGCGAATGACTATGAAGTCATTCTATCAGATGCCAAATAATTTTTCATCACTACCGGTATACCGCAGGTATTTCTCCTCGTTCTAGTTACTTGTTTCTGTAGTCTAATGCATCAACTAATAACAACCGATATCTGCTTACTTACTACGATCCTAAATAAACAACCAATTATAGGCTGTCATTTATAATGTAATTCTTCATAAAAAAAATAAGCCCGCAAACAAAATGATCGGCCTATTCCACTCTAAGGCACTGATCTATTATACTGGGAAGAATGGTCATTCTTTGAGTATTCTTTGACGAATGTCTACAACATTTTATAGAATGTACCCTGTAGAACCGGGCAAAAATTACGAGACAATAATATTAGAAAAATCTACCCCTTATTAAATTTTCAACCCCTATTATGTGATCTCTATAAAAATCTACATTATTTTAACTAGTATGACTTATACTTAGATCTACATTTCTTGACGAATTTTTATTAGATTTTACACAGAGACCCTATAGAATTTGGATAAAATTTTGACCAAAGCTAATTTTGAAGGACGAGTGAACAACCTAATGCCAAGGCCACCTCCGAGACATCTAGGACGAGACACACCAGCCGCTCACACATTCACTCTAAACAAGGTGAAGGCCAAATGATATCCAGGGACCACAAGGGCCTAAAGTTACCCGACATTAGTCCTAGACGTGAGGAAAATCCGTGAGAGGAGCGAACATATCCCCTGCTCCCCTCCCTGATGGGGTCATGTCTTGTATCTTTCAGCAATACAGTCAACCCTCGATATAATGCCCCTCTTTACAGTGCCACCCTCGCACTGTGCTAATAAATGCAAGTGAACGGATCTTCTCCCATATAAAATACATAAGAAACCTCGTTACTATGGCAATTCATTTAGTGCCAGTGAATATGACAAGATTTTTAGATTCTAGAATGTCATAAAAAGACCTGGGATTTTAGGCTATAAAAAAATTAGTTTTAGGCACCTAAAATAGGCTTTTAAAACAAGTGAATAGGCTTTTAAAAGAGAAAATAGGCACTAAAAATAAGCTTTAAAAATGTGTAAATAGACAGAAAAAAGACTTTAAAATACTACAATATGCTCTTCAACTGTAACATGATATTTTTACTGTAAAAAACGTGGTAGGCTATACGTATTCTTAATAGGAATAATTGAAAAATTAAGACAGCATTAAAAATACATTTATCAAAAACAGTTTTGGATTATATGACAAATTGACACTGTATGTCCCTTCTTACTATATACCTGCTTCTTGTTGTTTTGAGCGAATGTGTCAGTCAGTGTAAATTAATACATTCCCCCGCCAGTCAGTATTCCTTTGGCGACAATTGTTTGGGAAAATCAAGTTTCTGTGAGAAACCCACCCTCGGCTGTTCTGCCCTTCATTCAGGAATAAATTATTGTAAAATTTACAGAAGTTGAATTTTATTTTAAATGTACAAAATAAGCATTTTGGGCACCAAATTAGTAAAAATAGGTTCCTAAGGTCCAAATAGGCATTTTAGAGCACTATAAAACTCTGTAAATATGAGTGATATATCATGAAATGTCAATATATTTAAAAAAATTCATGTTATTTCATACGGAACAAAATAGGCATTTGCCTTAAAATCCCAGGTCTAGTCATAAAACAAAACATGTTTTTCGTTTGAACCTCCGCATTAATTAGTTGAAATAAATCTTACTACGGCGTTAGCGTAGTTCCGAAATTACTAATTAACTGGTACTTTAAAGCTTGGATACAGTGATGTGTAGCTTAAAGTATGTGTTGGATTAATCCTGCGTTTTCTCACCCCTGTGTGTGACAAGATGACAGGGTAGCTGGTCATAGGCACGAGGTGCGGCAGACTGGGGTCAAACAGGGTCACAAAGGGCGCTTGTGTGCATCTTGTCTCAAGTAATAAATTCTCCAGTCATTGCACATGTCCCACATAACTGTACAAAGCATCTGTCAAATCTCTCCGCACATCTACTGCTTCTATTTGCATATCCCCGCCCTATAAGAATATCATGAAGACAAATGCGTTATAAGCATATTTCATCTACAGAAATATTTTCGCATAGTACATTTTCTTGAAGGACGGTGGAAGTCATTCTATCCAGATTTTCATACTCTTTGCAAAGCCTTTATTTGTTGAAGAAAATATTTCTACATCCAAAAATCTATACCCCGGGATACATAATGATAAGCTTCAATAGGCGTATAGTGATGATAAATTTCATATATTTTTTCCCTACGAGAGATATAATTTATTATGTTGTATAGTTGAAATGGATCAAGTAGAATAAGATCATCTGGGAAAAAGTATCTGAAGATGGCGGAATAAGGCCGAAATAATATATCCTCCATCCCACAGAATACTGAGCCAACAAAATTTTAATGTTTTATAATATTCACAACTATAGATAGCCTATTATAAATTACAAAGCTATTAGTAGTAGTAGTAGTCTCAAGCGACCCATGGGGATCCCTTAAGGGGGATATGCTAAGCGGATTTGTTTCTGGGGTGCGTCTACCTATTAACACTTAAACCTAAATACAAAACCCAATCCTGAACCCGGTAAAAGGATTTACCATTATAGAAAAATCCACAACTCGGTCGGGAATCGAACCATGAGCGCCGGGGTGGAAGGCAGGCGCGCTACCGACCAACCTACGACAGCGGATACAAATCTATTAAGCTGATAATAGCCTATAAAAGACAATTTATGAAACCTAAATTCGAGGAAATAAGTGGAACTGTTTTTCACACTATACACCTATAATCTAGTCACGAAGGAAGCATCTAAGCCTTTTTTGGTTCTTTCAAAGTCTTCGGCTTATTCCTTGTTCATATCTAACCCTTTCAGAGCCCAATTGTATGGTTATATAAAGAATCGTCAAGTGAAACCACAAGTGGGCTCTAATTCTGAAGAATAAATGAGAAGAATAGCTGGCTTCCATAAATAACAAACGTTATACGGGAGGAAAAATCCTTGCATTTTACGTAAACCATTACTCTATTAGTCTTATAAATCTGCCTTTAACAATTGTTCGAGGTGACACATTTTTACGTCAGTAGCAATAAAGAGGCTAACCAAACACAATTTAGCCTAATATATGACATTTTCTGCATTTTATAGGTTTTTATTTCTTTTTGGAGGTTGGCTTCAAGGCAATTATATAAATATTCTAAAGATTTTCTTGTTATTGTTGGACCTACTATTTTATAATTATTATATTAATACAGTAATATTAATATTATTATTTCTGTTTTTCTATTCTCAAGTTTCCAGTTCAGACCAGTGGCATTTATGACGTGAATGTGACAATTCCATGGCTATAGATTTATAAACATGTATAAAAAATATTTAAAAAAACTCCTGCATAGAAAATTTTCCAGCTGACCGGTGACTATTTCAGGTTTACTTAGCGGTACATATCAATTGTTAAAATAACTATACAATATGATTTATTATTATCATCATCATCATATATCCCCATCCGCTGATTATTACTAGATATTACAGTTTCTAGGTAGGCCTATTTAGTTAGTTACGTTCTGTAATTATCTAATGGGATTAAAATTATGACGTTCTGATTCCTTTCTGAAAAGAATAGAATGGAAAAAGAAACAAAAGAGAAATGTGTATCCTAAACAGGAAACCAGTGAGGTAGTCAAACTGTCTTTTGGTTTCTGTCTGTTCGTAATTTGTATTTAAAGCGACCATCCTCCGATTTTATGGCGCCCATGAAAGATAATATACTGTGTATCGTAAAATTTTTAACGATTGGTTTCGAATGACGAAAGATAACCACACTTCCTATATCTAATTTTGCAAATTTTCTTCTAGCCCCCTGGAGCGCAATGCAAATGGATAATATACTGCTTCTCGGTCAAGGTTTAGGCTGGACCATCCTGCCTTATTAGGCTTCTTTTTGGAACTAAAATGCTCATAATGAGTAACCATTACGAACTCTTAAGTTAGTATACTGAGACAACTTTTCATCAACCAAATACCGGTTACATTCTTGTAAGCTATATTTTAAACTATTTGTAACAACTGTCCAAAAACATACGAATTATGTTTTCCGTGAAGTTTAATAAAATGTTTGGCTATAAATTAAAAGATAATTAAGCAACGAAACAGTTCGTTGTCCTTTTTCCGGTAATCATCAGTGGCTTACAAAATACATAGTTATTATCTGAGTTATTTTACAGCACGCTCTGTCAGTATTTAAAATAGTTCACAAACACAACTTTGCTATTAGCAGATAGAAATATGCATATTATACAGTTGCGTCAATTATTGTGAGTTATATATATTTTTTTCACTTTAGACTTTTGGAGTTCGACATTGTTCTTAGACCAGATGTTTATTTCGTTATTATTCGTGGTTATACCTCTTAAATTTAGGCATGAAATATTGATAATTTAGGCAACTAAAATAGTTCAAAATTATGTAATTAGGCACTATTCTTTAACTTTAACTTCTATAACTTATTTCTGGCGTCTAAAATTGATAAAAAAAAACTATTAATTATGTATGAAAGTATTTTAAGTGCATGACATGCTATTCGTTTTCATAATTAGTAGCAAAATATATTATCCAGATTTCCTCCAAATTTTTCAATAGTTAGGCTATGTATTTGTTTGTTAAAATAATTTTTAACGCTGCAAATATTTACGCTAATACAGATGTTATAGGAGTAAACTTACATTTTTTACATTTTTCATATCCACTTCTTCTGGAATTTCTCCATCTTCCCCCATCAAAACATTTATCACGCGAACCATTACAACACATCCGGGATTTTTTTTTCATTCCGTGTGAGAATTTTTTTTAAAATAAATAAATTTTAATAATCTATTATTATTACATCTTAAAAGTTATTGAAATTACTTTAAAACCTTAATAAAACTTTAAAAATACTTTAAAAATTTAAAAATACAACTTTAAAATTACTTGTTTAGGCAGGTTTAGACACAACAGGAAGAAATAGACACAGATCTAAAATTAGGTCATTTTAGGCATGATAAGATACAAATTAGATGCATTTTCCTAAAATTCCTAGGTCATTTCATAATAGACTTTTCTGTTTATAGGCCTTCATTTTTATATTTGACCATTCGGCATTAGACTAAATGGCCCAACACAGTGACTAAATACGAACAGACTACGACTTACCCTGTCATTTGATATCATGAAAGAGCAGCATATTGTGTTGTTTGGCTGTAACCTTTAAAACGCTTCTTTCATATTACATCTGATAGTATGATAGCACGATGCGGAAAAATAGAAATGAAGATGTAATCTGATCTATTTATTTACAACTTATCAAGGATTTGCACATGGAGTATTGGCTATTAGATCGTACACTGAAGCGACCATGATTCTGAAATTAACATCTCTAGGATTCAATTTGTGGCGGTAGAATTGCTGGAATCTAGATGTTAGTATCCATACAAACTCCCGTCCTTTCTCATCCGAGATGACTTTGAGGCCGCTTGGGAACTGGAAAGTCGTATCGTCCTTGTAGACTCGATGCATGTTTTCAGAAACATATTGCGTTTTCGTATTCCAACAATATAGAGCGTTTTCAGGAAGGACGCTGAACAACATAACATCCCTGTAAAAGGAATATCATCGCAATCAATCGGTCATAATAAACAATTAATTAAAAAACATAATAGGGAAAATAAAATAAAGACACGGTACGCAATATAGGCTGCATATATGCACTTATAACACAACAAATGAGATGTGAAACTGACCGAATCCCTTACACCACAAATGCAGGCTAGGACCTCACTCACTCACAGTTGTCATATTTAGTTTTATTTTTATGCTGTAACGGGAAAAATTTAATCCATAGAGCAAAAATCTCCTAATAAAAGTTGCTTATCTCTGTACCCTCTATACACAGGTAAAATATTTAGATGTTATTCATTAACACCCTGTATAATAGATTGCGTGTAACGTTTTTCCATTAAAATATCGCATTAGGAATTGCAACTTTTTCCATTAGCTATTCAATTATAATGTTCTTGGGATACATACCCTCCTAATGCGAACGCAGCAGGTCCAGATTCTCCAGGACGTTGTCCAGGCAGCTGAGTGAAGCTGTCCAAATTATCACCAGGATTCTGGAAGTTGTTCTTGTCTTCCAGCAAGGACAGAGGCACAGTATATTCATATCTACTAGCAGTACTGTGGAAGTACAGCAAGTCTTTGGATATGGCGAGGCTGATCACTCCGTCGGTCTGATTGAAGTCTGTCCCACTGATAATGATGTGCGATGAACAATTATCTGCTTCAAAATACTTGTTCTCTATCCTCCATGACTCGTTCCTGTCACAATTAATACAAGTAACGGTTTAACTGTGTTGTCAAGAAATTGAAATGGATAAACAACATCTAGAACATTGTGCAGCTCTTCAAGATTACCAAAACCTGGGAAGCAAGAAGGAGAATGACTTCGTTGTTAACTCCAGAGCATTAGATACACACACACACACACGGTTTAACAGAAAGGAGTAGAAATGTTGTAATATTTATTTTGCACTCCTTAGCTAGTAAGTGTTACTTACGAAAGTTGTTTACATGGATCGTAACTTGACATTACCACACGCAATCTTGTTGCTAGGGGCGACGGGCAGAAAGTGACTTGTTGCTAGGGGCGACGGGCGGAAAGTTACTTTACCGCCCGCAAATGCTTATTCGCGAGCAGAAATGACCAAGGCCTCCCCCCAAGGCTTTATAAATATTCGGTTGCCATAAACAATAACAAATGCGAATCCCTTTCTGAAATAAGCACCATTCTTCAAGACCATATATACATAATATTTTCAGGTAATATCACAATTAATATAATTAAATTGATATAAGTAACCGCCGTGCAAAAAATAGCATGCAACACACGGACCGTAAAGGTTTCCTCGACCCGTAAACGTGCCTTTCCGCCCTTGTGTCGCAATATACTATTTGTTGACCATGCTATAACTTAATACGCTTATGACGTGTGACGTAACTGTATCATATTGATATCCATAACGATACAGATTTCCATTATGACATCGATGTGGTATCCAATAATATCGAACACGAACGACCTTGAGAGTATCAGCTAAAAACGGCGTAATAAATAGCCTGTATTTAAAATAGAATCAATAATTATGCTCGTGTTAATTTTAATATCAAACTAAAATGAATTATTTTCGTGTTGTCAAAATACGTTAGTTTTAAGAAAACGAGCAAACGGAAGCTTCGATTTTACCGACGCTGTGAGCTGCCATCTGTCGTATAAAACAAGAACTACAACAACCAGCAGCCAGAAGATGCGAAGGACAGCGCGGGCATTTGTTTGAGTGACTATAAAATCTCAAAATTTAAGCATTTAGACTAATAATGGTCGAACAAGACCAATCGTGATCAACTTCCCTAAAATAGTAATTAAGATACTCGTACGAGCTTTGCTCGTTTCATAAACACGCTCGTATCTTAACAGATGCCATTATATGCTTGTTGCATTATGTACTAATACGAGTACATTCCACTACAATATTTAATATATACAAAATAAAAAGTGAGTGAAGTGATCCCTATACAGGCCATGGAGGCCCAGAGGGTTCCAGGAGGTTGAGGCTCCCAGATTTTGGACATTCGGCACATGAAGGTGGTAAGGTTGTCAGCCTTACGCACCGGCCGCCTTTACCCCCAGGATTGCTCCTGGTACTCATTTCTGTTAGAGGCTGAGTCGACCCCAGGGCCATAGTGCCACCAGATGGATTAGGCCAATTGAAAAATCTCAATGACCTCATCGGGAATCGAACCCGCGACCGTTTGTAGCGCAGCGCCTCAACCACTACGCTACGGCGTACCCCTCTTGTACCTCTTGTAAATCTTAACATTAGAGATATAATGTTCACTGAGTACTTAATACTTCAAATTCGGCAGTCCCTTACCACCGGAGTGCCAACGAATTAAGTCTATTCCCGGACTTACCAAATTATGATTCCAAGAAAATGGTCCAAATCTTTCTGTCATTTAGCTTTGCTCTGTATCAAGCTGGGATGCTGTTTAAATGAGGTGTGTGGGCTGTGTTCCTTATGGTCATGATCAGGGCCCGGATTCTGATGACCTAATATTGTTTAAAAGATGACTTATAAAATAACCCTAAATTTTAAAGAAGATGACTTAATATTTGTAAATAATGACCTAAAAACTGACATTTTATTTATAAAAAAATATTGTACGCACAAAGTTATAGACAAATTTGTACATAATTCTAAAAACTGTGAACGTAGAAAGCATGTTGTAGGTCTAAAAACTTTGTTCTTTATTGGAGCATTTTAGGAGAAAAGTAAGAAAATAGTTTTTAAAATAGATCCTACAAAAAATGTTGCAACATACTAACCTAGTAATTTATATTATGCTATGAGAAAAAAATACGACAACAATTAATATACTGATTGTAAATGCATGAAAATGACTAAATAAAAAAGGAAATGACACAAAATGAAAAAATAATGACGAAAAATTGAAATAAATGCCCTAAAAATATAAAATTGCATAAAATGACAAAAAATTACCTAACAAAAATGCACTTCTATAATATAGGGACCATGATTAGGATTTATCTACAAGTTGGCAATGTCTAAGCAGCATCAATAAAAAGAAGACATGTCATTAGAATCCGGGCCCTGTTAATCACTCATCAACAGCTAGGCTATATCATAATTTAGTGTTTCCATAATCTGCAAAATTTACAGACTAATCACATGACTGGCCGCCCCTGCATTAGCATTTTTTATTAATAACTCCAGTGTTAACAACAATGTTACTTTGTTTTGCATTTTTTCAAATGTTAGAAGGAAATGCCCTGGGAGATTTTATGCTATAACAGGAAAAATTGTATCTATAGAGCGAAACTCTATTAATAAAAGTTGATGTCTATGTCGTCTCTGTACATAGGTAAAATATTTCGGTATTATCCATTAACACCCTGTATATGACGTGACATTCATTATAATACAAATACGCACTATAACACTGGTATGGTATCCATTAACATCGAACATTTGAGTGCACCAAATGAAACTGCGTAATAAACAATCTATATTTTAAATAGAATCAATGTTTTCTGTTCGTGTTAATCTTATTATTATATTAAATTGAGTTCGTCTTTTTATTGCATTGGTTTGCCGTAAACTGGTCCAGAGTAGCTCAGAGATAACCGTACGCAATCGCCTGACATCTATCGCAGAAGACGAGAACTACGAGACATACTGACAGCTGATTGCCGAGGTCAGCCGTTTCCGTTTGTGTGATAAATCTCAAAATCTCAAAACTTAAAAGCCTAATAAACTCAAAACTCAACATGTGCCAAAGCATAAATTGTTTAGAAGATGGTTTATTTAGTTTTACTAACATTTAGAAGATAGAAACCTTGCATATTGAGGCTTCAATATGAAGTTGTTATGTTGACTTTCCTTATGTTCTTTTTTCACCATCTTAAAGACCGCATTTCAAAACACCTAAAACCATTAAAAAACGAATTTGGCAAAAAATGGAGATGTTGAATTTTGTCAAAACGGTCCTCATTATTACGTCGTTGATTAATGATTGCTATCAAATCCAAGAAATGAATCTGCAGTAAGAGAGTCAGTAGCTGCATAGCTGTACTTTGTTATCGTTTTGTGTAACACTATTAAGCCTACAGATACACAATATTAGAAATATATAAGATCTGATAGGATACCCAGCAATGATTGACTTGATCTTCGTATCCCGTCTACAATGTGTACGAGTTACAAATGTTTAGCGCCTGCTGGTGACGACTAGAAAACCCGCAATACACAGATGCCGGAGAAGTGGTATTTCAAGCTAGGCGTTACAGAAGTGTAGCGCCTGTACAGGCCAATTAGAAAACCCGCAGTACACAGATGGAGGAGATGTGGTAGCACGATCTGGGCGTTATATTATCTCGTTATACAGAAGTGTTCACCATTTGAGAATCAACGGAATTCTTGAATGCATTGTGTATTGCACAATATTTTTTTTACGTTAGCGATATAGCGGAGTAATAGAAGTGAAAATAATTAATCACTAACAACAACTATTCTGAAGTTTAGGGGGTACTAACGTTATTAAGAGGTACCGATCCTTTAAGTGCTGAAAAATATTGAATCATGGGAAGAAAAAGGAAAGAGTACGGATGAAGAGGTGGTAATTGATGTGAAATCTCTTTGACAGTCGATCTCAACGCACAGTGAAGCCCTAAAAAGTGTCCATGACAATAATCAATTACAGATACAAATAATATTAAGGCAGAAGTTAAGTGCAGACTCAAATCAGAGGGTTCCAGGGGATTGAGGCTCCCTCATTTTTAGATATCGGCACATGAAGGTGGTAAGGTTGTCAGCCTTACGCACCGGCCGCCTTTACCCCCAGGATTGCTCCCCTGGTACTCATTTCTGTTGAAGGCTAAGTCGACCTCAGGGCCGTCGTGCCACCGGAAGGATTAAGCCAATTGAACAACTCCAACGACCTCATCGGGGATCGAACCTGCGACCTTCCGATTTGTAGCGCAACGCCTCAACTACTATGCTACAGTGTACCCCTCTTTGAAAGTGCACAGTTATACTACTTCTACTGTGTATAGTGTAATATTTCTCTAGAACATGCCCTTCGTTATTTTCCTTTTACTTTACTTATTTGCTGAACGATAAAAGGAGCACTTGCTTACTTGAACATGTCCACTACAATGAGACCAAATCCTGCGATATCTCCCAGAAATCCAAAGGTGTTGGTGCAGTTTCCATGAACTTCCACTGTATCCAGTAGCGAGAATGGTTTGAGTTGATCTTCAGGGATTATGTATGTGAATACGGGCTTGTCAGTCTTGAGATCAAACACCACCAGCTTAGGCTGACAGGCACGAGTGTAGGAACCCATTATGTCAACCATGCCGGAATCCAGAGCCCATAATCTCCCACAGTTATCTATCTGTTAAAATTAAAAAAAAAAATCAACAATAATGTATAATGCCTTCTCTTATTGGACAATTCACAGGTGAAATTTTTACGAAAATGTTTAAGTAAATGTTATTTCGTATTGTTGTTATTAATGATTAGGTCAAGTCATTTTATGACCATCAGTGAAAAAATGCAAAATAAAAAAATGCATTTATGACCTACAAATAGTGAAAAAAGACCCAAAATTTAAAAAAGACCAATTAATTTACAATGATTTCTTATAAATAGTTCTTTTATGTGATGAATTGCTAAAACAATGACTTTGCGTTATATACCGTATATGAAATTACATTATAAAACATACATATTTTGTTACTAAAGAAGACAAGTAAGTAAATGCATACTACTTCGACACCCTTAGCGAAAAAGAAACTCTTTCTGAACTGGCATTGCCCATAATTCTTTGTTGCTACTGCTATGATGTGTGTAATAAACCTGGATTAAAATGAACTATGAACACTTGGCGGAGATTCTGAAATAAAAACGATTGTCTGCTGCCTGAAAGTAACGATTTGAACATGGAAAAGCTCCTCTCTACTTCCACTGAAATATGACCTAAAATGCCGGAAATGACCTAAAAATTGCCAAATAAATGACCTGTCTATTGAAAATGATGAAAAATGCAAAATAAATCAAAATAATGCCAAAACAAATTGCCCTTATTTAATCAATTATTTCATGATACACTATCTTTTAATTTTCATATAAAAAAGATGCAAAATCAGGCCTAATGATGCTAATTACTTACTCTTATTTTTACAGGCTCTCATCTTTACAGGCTCTCATCTTTACAGCAGTTGCCTTCTATTTCTGTTTTCCAGAGTTTCCGATCTCTTATTCCAGACCTTTCTTTCACAAGGTTGTGCTCATTACTTCATACCACATCATCCGTGCTCTTTCATGTTTATTTATGCCAGGCAAAGCCCAATTCATGATAAGATTAGACCTTTTCTCCTCCGAAATTATCTCAACATGTCCCTAAGATTGCAGAAATCTTCATTCTATTCTATTAATAACTGTTTCCTCTTAGTACATTTAATTCCTTTTATATATGTATTTCATGTATGCTGCATTCTAGATATCCTCTTGCTACTACGCAGTCCATGCATTTCCGTTGTCGTAATTGGTTTTCGTTTTCTATCTTTTACTATCCAAATTTCTGAACTAAATGTAACAGTAGGCCTACCCTCTAATATAGTTTTTAATATTGGTTTTGTTCTGTATCTCTTGGCAGATTCATATTCCTCAGGACACTCTTCAGCTCTTGCCTTCTTAGCCTGATTCACTCCATGATTAATATCCTTTACGCATGACCAGCTTTGTCAGTAACGGAACTAAGATACTTAAATTTATCAGCACATTTGTCACGTCATTTATGATGATAATACAATCAACATTCATAACCTGTTTTGATGTTTGCTATTTTGCTAGTTACAATTTGAAAATGTCACTCAGGGGTAAGACCTGTAATGAAATGCTCGGCATAATACAAGAATCGCTTCTTGCTTGGTCCCGGTTGAAGTCGACGCGATTCTAAGCAAGTTTAGGCAGGATTCAAATCGCGATATTTTGTATAATTGAATCCTGAGTTTAGATAGCTCTGCTTTATAGATACGATATTCTTACCTTTGTCCTAAGGACCGACACGAGCCCATCACAGCCGCCGCCGGCCCAGCTCCAGTCAGGATAGGGGCGCAAGAGATAATTACGTCCATAATAATCGGGTACCAGCGTGGATAGAGTGACAGGAAATCCCTTCAAGAAGCTGGGGGTTGTTACGAAGATGCGCTGGACTGCAACAAGCGTCACAAATTCATTACCTCTTTTTGCAACGAGTATTCTGGTTTAAACAGTAACAACGTCGTTGGACATAAGAGCAACGTACATTATATTAGCGTGTTGTGGAACAAAGAACAAAAACAGAAGAATGGCAATAGATTATCCAGATACAGGACGTCCCAGCATCAATAAAGGAATTGTTAAATATATTTTTTACTTCCTCTGCCCGTACCATAGGTACTATAGGTAGAGGAAGTATTGTTTTCGATCCCTAAATTGGAAGTTGAGTTTTTAACATAAATACACGTTTCAAGAACCCCTGAATCCAAAAATACTATTTTTGGAAACATGTCTGTGTGTCTGTGTGAATGTCTGTGAACAGGCTAGCTCCAAAACGGAAAATAGTATGAAAACAAAATTTCGTATTTGGGTCAGGTAACTTCTGAAGATGTGAGCCGAAGATTGGCGACAAGTTTCTATTATTTTTAAGGGCACTTTAATTGAAGAAATTTTCGTCTTTCGCGATTTTTCTCGAAGGACATGTGAATACTGCTAACTATTATTTGGGCAGAGGAAATTATGTGAATTTCACATCACATCTTTTTAATAAACGGTAACTCACGCATGCAAGGTCAGAGTCCACTTAAACATGAAAGTAATCAGTAATCAGTTGTCATTGGCCTACAATACATGCAACATAATATCCCGTGGTGTTTACACCATCAACATTGCCGATAACAGAACTAAAAATAAATATGGTTCGTTAAAACAAATCTATATACTAGCATTTTACTAACCATAAACTTCGTTAGTGGTAACTGATTCTATAATACGCCCGATGTTTTATTGAAGTTGCAGGGCGTTACTTAATGCAAACAATGATTGCCTGAATATGAAAGCCCTTCAGACACAGGTGTGGAACACAAACCATATGCTGCTTAGGTCACATAAAAAATCTTTCTTTCTTTCTCGAAGTTTAACCTCTCCCTTTGAGGATTTAAGCGACCCAAGCCGCCCGGGCCTTACAGAGCCGCGACCTGTCGGGAGAGGGATTATCTTTGGATCACATACATACTTTTTTGACCAGACAAGGACATGGAGGGCCTCCCCGGATTAGTGATCAGCCCAATGCCGGGGCCACCTCCGAGACAACACGAACACATAGGACGAGACACACCATTCACACATACACATTCACTCCAAACAAGGCGAGGATGGAATGAAGATGATAATGACGGCCAGATGATATCTGGGGACCACAAGGGCCTAAAGTTACCCGACATTTGTCTCAAAGGTGAGGAAAAACCCCAGAAAAAACCCAACCTAGGTAACTTGTCCCGACCAGGAATCGAACCCGGGCCCGCTACGTGAGAGGATTGAACGCATCCCCTGAGCCACAGCGGTGGACCCATATAAAATCTCAATCTATTTATGTTGTAACAAATGCATATATTGATTTTCAACTTTCATCAATAAATTGAACGAGCATTAAAAATATTTATTTCTGGAAAATTCACTGCAATAATTTAAAAACGTTATCCATTCTTATCTTTTTTTATATTATAAAATTTAACTTTTCAGAGCTGAATTTGTATTAATAGCCTATAAGCAATAAGATTTTAATGCTTTAGGTAATAATGCTTTATAATTGGGTTATAAGTTTAAAATCAATAACACCAACATAAGTAGAACCGTTGGTTTCCAGAAATTACAAACATAACATTTAAATAAAAATCCTAATATTTTAACATAAATTATTACTTTATTAATTTAATCATTCTACTTTTTGTTATTACGAATTTATACGTCAGTGACAGATTGAGCCTAAAATATAATGGAATAAGGTTGTATTAAAAGTCCAAGGTGGAGACCAAGACACAGCAAATAGTTCCTGTTCTATAACAATTGAACTTCTTTAATATTGTATTCTTAACACAGGCCTACACATATAACATTAGTAATCTTTAATATTCCATCAAATAGTACATTACGATAAGCGCGTTATTGGAAAATGGAGGAATAATTCGATAAGACGAACAAAAGGCTAGTTGTTCTGAGGTTGCAATGGGTACGAACATTAAAACGTGGTAAGTTTACCATTTTTATCTTGGTGGCGATCGTTAAATCGATTACTTACGCTCAGGAGCAAGTAGTTGCGCCACAACTTTGCTCCTGGGAATTAAATCGTTTTCGTCAATATTAAGGAATGAAAAGGAAATGAAGGCACAAACATACAAATATAATTATATTCCATGTCTGCAATAATAAATACACATGCGTTGACGCACATATGCTATGTAAATTGGCAAAAGACGCAGGTAGGAAAGGTTACTGATGCTGGATGCAGAAGAGCTTAGAAATAACTTGAAGGAGGGGTTCAGTAAATGTAATTATTTGTTATGTCTTTTACTATTCCTATTTAGTAATTTAGTAGATGACTGTTAATCCAATATTAAATATGTATTCGTTCGAACGTTCAGGATACTTGTTCCGTCAATTTCTATTATCGAACCATTTTATGTAGTTTTAAGGGCTCTTAAAAATGTCCGCTACATAATTAATTTGTTTATTTACTTTAACAAATCGAATTAAAAATTTTCCATCTATCCTACAAGTCCAGAAAGCGTAGGATAGCAATGATTGATAACTCATTGCATTGCAATTTGTTATTATCGCTCCCCTATTTTACACCGTATCTTGTTTTGCATTGTTGGCAACTATGGTAACTAAGCTATCACTATGTCCTCCTACGCTTTTATTACAACTTGTCAGAAAGCTATGAACTCATACGTTTAACACAACTTCTATGTAAGACACGCATGTGACTTCCTCCAGACTAAACACGAATTTCGCTATATTCTCACTTCAGTGTACCCAACCTCCCAGGCAGGAGTAAAGCACCTCCCACATCATGTATTTAATTCGAGCTATTTGCTACCGAAACGCTAGTTTATAGCTAGTCTTCAAAAGCTATTCGCGCGTATATAAATACGGACAGACAGAATATATTTTTGTAGTTCACCAAGATGGGTATTCTTATGAATAGAGCGCGGATTTGTGTGCTTAATCAAATAATAAAATATGCATGCAAGTATGCATGAAGAATTTTAAGAATATGCACCATTATATGCAAAAACAAATGAACAAAAATCAAATCATTTTTGGGGAGATAATCTTATTTTATTCGTGGCTATTATAGGAGGTGGCCTGAGGTTTGCATGTGTGAAGTTCCTACGTCTGTCAGTGAAGAAGGTTTTATACAATGAAAATGTCCTTCCTAGATCGCATGATGTCACAGGTGCATGTGAAATACATCCCAATTCTTCTTCAGTGAATTCCACTTCTGTTACAGCTTTTTCACCATCCCCAGACAACAGTGATTTGACAGATTGTTTTGTATTTAATACCTGGCTAAGTTTATCGAATTCAATTTTAGCAAAACGGTGAGTTTCTGAATACGGTACATTTGAAATTTGATCTATAAGAGAAAGTAAATACTCTAAAACAATATTTCGAGCCTCCAACTATGTTATAACTTCAGGTAATTTGGAGAAGTGGCTATGAAAATACTAGATCTTTTTCTCAATGCCATCTTTAAAAAAAAAAAAAAAAAAAAAAAAAAATCCTGAGCTATAGTAATGCTAGCTGCATCTTCCGCATTTAAGGAATCTACCATTGTTTTCACTTCACTGAAATGTTCCATGTAGTATGACACACCCCAGCGAGATAAAACTGGCTCAGGGGTAATATATATATATATAGATTGGTTGCAGATACTTTATTAAGTATCAGTAATTATTAACTATCTAAAGGGGAAAATATAATTTAATACCACATTTAAGAGTAAAACATGCACTTTTTCGTTTAAAACTTAAAATATGCATTTCTTCCCGGAATATGCACTTATATGCATTAACAAATACTGTTAAAATCTTCTGGAAAAGTGATACTTACAAAATATATGATTTACGCATAGGCCTACTTTTAAGTATATAAAAAAGAACATGCATTTTACATACAAATCCTGGCTCTACTTATAAAATACCATTCGGGTACTTAATAAATATAATACTAATAAGGCGATATTATTAGTTTTACCAAGGATGTTAATCTAAAAATAAAACAGCTGATGAAAAATCTCGCGAAGTGCGACCATCGCCGATGGTGATATCGATTGTCCGACCATAGGCTATCTCGATTACAATGACACAAATAGCTATGTGTTTTATTCATTTCCGCGATTTTAATAATATTCATGCTTAATATTCACCGAATAGTCACTATAAAAGTAGCTCCAGGTGTGAAATCTCTCAAAATAAGTAAATTATTCTTAAAATCCAGACCTCTCATTTCATTACGTAGGACAGCATATCGAAAACGTACATTTTATACTTATTTTTCACACGACTTTGTAGGCCTAGGTATTTTAACATGACCAAAGCGTCCTGAAAATATACACAGTTGCTATATCGTATTTTCACCGTGTAATCATCTCCCCTACGATCGATATCATAAATTGCTCACCATTTGGTGTAGTGTCCACATCTAAAGGCAACGTGTAAGAAGGCGGAAATCTCCCATGTCTTAACCAGTTAGGCCTATTATACTTCATGGCGTTGTGAGGGATTTCGAAGTACATCTGTCTCCACTGGAACAGCACTTCCATGGGAGAAAATCCCACGACGGCTAATATCCTTAGCACCAACAACGTACACAATAACATGACTGTGTATGACCGTGAACGACAATGTTTGAAGTAACCTAAATACTAGCTTTATCTCGTCGCATGCATTACACATTTAACACGTCAGCGCGTCAGTTTATGTAAAATAAATGACACATTAAGATTCTTATCATTTCACTTCCTCAAGAATATGACTTTTTCTATAAACTTTATGACTTATTATAAACTTTAGGTTTACAATTTCCATCAACTTTTAGAGCCTATAAAATTTAATTTAAAAAAGTTAGCGATCCAAGTTATTTCTATTTCCTGCCTCGTGCCGAAATTTTATTGTTTTAATAGTTTATAACCTGCAATTCAAGGACTCATAAGCAAGGTAGTACAAATGACAAATTCTAGAAATTTAATTTATAAGTCAGTTGAGTGAAGAGTTCGGAAAGAAAGTTTTCATGCTTTTTTCTTCCTATTTAAAGACTGAATTTTCTCTATTCAATTTTTCCACTCAGCTCTTCACACAACTGTGAACTTTTATAGGCTACTATAGGCCTAAGAAGAAAAAAAATTCAAATTTTTCACTTGAACTGCCTTTAATTGGTAAAATTTAACTAATTTCAGTGGACTTTATTACTTTCTGTATTTTATCTTTGTCAGTAATGGAATGATCATTACTTTGTACAACTATGCATGTTGATGTTTATTATTATCACCGACATTGTAAAAATATTATAGTAAAAATACTATAAGTCTACTCCTCACTCCAGGAGGAAATATTATTCGACTGTAATCTATTTTCTCAGAGATTTAAATCCGTTGTGTTAATCACTCTTACAAGAGACCCAATTTAAAAGAAAGTTATACTTCTGAAATTGGGTGCAAAGTAATAGAATAATTGACCTCCGTCCTAAGGACTGAAATCAAGCCCTCGCATTCAAACGCCCACCTTCCATCTGGATGCAGAATATATAGTAGTTTCCGTCGTATCCTGGCACAACAGTGGCTAGGGAAACAGCAACTCCCTTAAGAAATGAAGTGTGGTAAAAAATGCGTTGGTATGGATTTATAAAGTCCGCCGGCGTGGTCTTGTGGTTAGCGTCGCTGACTACAGATCCGTCGGCCCGGGTTCGATTCCTGGTACCTCCTCGGGTTTTTCTGAGGTAGGGAGGTCTGGTAGGGGTGCACTCAGCCTCGTGATTCAAAAATTGAGGAGCTACTTGATAGAGAAGTAGCGGCTCCGGTCAAGAAAACCACCATTAACGGCCGTGGGTGTCGGCATGCTGACCACATGCCCCCCAATCCTGCCATCTGCCTACGGGAGATGACGCAGCGGTCGGGTGGTAGGCCAAGTCCCTCCAGGGATGTAGCGCCACGGAGTTTAGTTATAGTTTTATGGATTTATAAAAAAATAAAAGTGGAATCGATAATTTCTCTATTATCGTATAGTCTAAATGATTTACAAATTGTACGCAAGTTTCGTAAAAAAAAATTAAACACGTGTACTAAAAGTGGCAGTAAAAGTAGGCCTGAGGGAAGACGTCCTCGATTTTCTTGTCACATTCTCAGATGAATCTAACTCAATATAAAATTCTGTTTCATACGATTTTTCCTTCTCGAAACTTGCTTTTTATAGACAAAGACACATACATATATGCACAGACACTTGTCTGAAAATCGTATTTTTGTAATCAGGGGATTTCAAACATGTATTAATGCGAATATTTTAGAAGGAAAATTCCTCTGACACTTGGATTCGAACAATATAGACAGTGAAATGAAAAATGGAGGGGGGGGGGGAATAAGAACACCATCCACTCCCGGCATTTCATTCTCCTTGACAATGGAGCCTCAGATCGACCCGAAAAATAGGAATGTATCCAAACTACCATCTGGTTAGAAGCCAGGGATAATATTCTATAGAGTTGCAATTCTATTATCCCTAGCAATACCAAGGGGAAGGGGCTCATAACTTTAAATGCTTGTTTATTATCATAAATACTGGAATATAACTGAAAAGACTCTCTGGTGACCAAATACGGATACAGCTTTAAAATATTTCCAGTGAATTAATTAAAAATTAAATTTTGTTTCCGTCTTGATTACACTAAAAATGCATATTAAATTTGATTTTCAATTGTTGTGAAACATTTCAAGTATCGATTCTTATCACATGATTTTCATAGTATTTATGTTTAGATAGCTTTCATTTCACAAGAAGTGTTATTAATATTATAATATATCATATAACAGTATAAGCGAGAATATTGTAATGGGGCATTAGCCTGTAATATTCTTAGTACAATAAATAAGTAAATAAATATTCCAGTGTATTATTGTCTTAAGTTATAACTAAAATCCTACTTTTAAACGATTTATCAAATCCTTACCGTATCAGAATAAAATAAATTCAAGTAAACAGACATCGCAGTAAATGTCAGTATATCACGAGTACTATAATTGCAATGTTGTGTAATTTGTAAGCAGCTTTTTAAAGTTGACATTTTCATTGTGTTATTTGGTTGCAATCATTATAATGTGTCCGAGAAACATTAGCACTTTTCAAACGTTTGATTGAGAAATTATCTATGGTACAATATATCCTAAAACTCGCTAACAGGATTCCTAGAAACATGCTTAAAATAATGTACGATAACACAATGACATAATGACATGGTACTTTTTTCGTGAGTGGGAATTCAATCTCCTCTAATCACTTCTAATTACTTCATGTTATAAAAAAATAGTAGCCACTCTACTACGACATTTAAACAAGAACCTTAGAGCCCTTTTCGAAAAAATCAAGAAAAATGATTTTTTCGTGTAAAGTGGCACTAAAAGTAAGAGAAAATTGTCACAAATCTTCGTGTCACGTCTCTGAAAGATACCTAACTCAAATATAAATTTTCTTTTTTATAGGCTTTTAGTTTTCGAGCTAGGCTGTTCACAGACACACAAACATGTTTCTGAAAAGAGAATTTTTGTTTTCAGGGTACTTCAAAACTCTTTTTGCACGACGTAACTAATTAGTGGTACTTACGAATATTGTTGCCGTGGATCGTAAGTTGACATTCCCACACGCGTTGAAAACAAAAGAAATCTCAGTGCTGTAAAAATGACAAAAAGCACACGTGCCGTAAGCAAATCCATCATAATACAAGCCTTTATCGAAGACCGGAACCAAGGCCCCCCAGTTTGTGGCGACTTTAACAGGACAAATATTCGGTCCCCATAACAACCAACCCCTTCGAATCACTTTCTGAAATATAACATCCATCTTCAATAGTGTATATACATAATATTTTCAGCTAATATCTCAATTAATATACTCGTAAATAAACTGATATAAATAATCATCGTCAAAAAATAGCATGCAATACTCGTCCCGTAAGCGCAAGTGCCTCGTTTTTTCAAACTCTTTCCTCGATCCGTAAGCAGCGCTTACGGAACTAGTATCGCAATGTAGCCTACTATATTTACGAGTAAAACTCGATATCGAATTTATGGTTCGAACACAATACTTCCTCTACCTGAAATACCTACGGTACAGGCTGAGGAAGTAAAAATAATTGTTGATATGTTACACGGTACACAACAGCTTAAGAGAATCAAAGAAAAAAATTAAGTCCACATAGCGTAATAGTTATTATCAAGAAAATTAATTAAGCAAACTGTAGCTATTTGTGAAACGAAACCCGGCATTATCTGTACAACTTAAATCATATTAGCGAGAATAGAATTAAGTTTGAGAAGCTTGAGATCAATTAACTGTTAACAGCCAGTTCGAGAGTTATCAGGAGAGTGGAGATTTATAATTAAGATATTTGCAAATGCTAATTCGCATATCACGGTGACTGTATTATTAAGCGTGTTTGTGTAGTGGAACTGGATAAATCATTGTAATATACAACTGATATCAGTATCTCGATCTCTGTTCATGACACGAGGCAATGCTGAACACTGAACAGCATGTTCCTACTACCAGTCTACAGCAGACATTGTAACTCGCTATTCATAACTTATTTTGTAACAAAGATCTGACTTCTGATACCTACAGGACTTCCTATTCCCTGAGCATATGAATCTTGCGAAGTTCTCGCCTTGCTTTCCAGCACAGAGTAAGAGGCCACCTGGTCAGATGTAGAAAATTAAAAACAGGTTGTTTTCTCTAAAAAGCTTAATTTTCTTCTAAAGAAAGCCAGAAATGAGACTAATTTATCAAATGCGTATAACGTTAATGTAAATTGTGAAACATGGTGTTTAATGTTGGCCTAACTGATTAGGATATCTACGAGGGCCACCGTCCACAAAGTAAGCTTCCTTAGGGCCGGTTACACAAACAAAACATAATTTCGTGGAAATATTTATTGCAACAGATACAGCAAGTGTTTAGATATTTTTTTAACAAATTCACCACCGGAATTGAGACATTTGTCAAAACGTGGGACCAACTTTTGAATACAAGTGCCATAGAAGTCTGCTGCCTGGGATTTGAACCATTGTGTCACAACCTTCTTCGTTTCTCTGTCAATCTCTATCATTCTCTGTCATTTCTTGAGGGGTAAGAAAATATTCAAATCACTGGGAGCGAGGTCCGAGCATTAGCGTGGAGGCTTAAACATCTCCCTACAAGTCTCCTGCAAAAGTTCGGTTAGGAGGTGTTTCAACATCCACCCTACAACTCAGACCTCCCTCCCAGTAATTCCATCTTTTCCTACACCTCAAGAAATGACAGAGAATTAAAGAAGCGGAGATGGTTGTCATACAATCGTTCATATCCCAGGCGGCACACTTCTACGATACAAGTGTTCAAAAGTTGATTCCAAGGTATGACAAATGTCTCCCTTCCGGTGGCGAATATGTTGAAAATAGCTTAACACTTGCTGTATCTGTTGCAATAAATATTTCCACAAAATTATGTTTTGTTTCTGTAAACGGCGCCAGGGAAACTTTCTTTGTGGACGGCCCTATATAGATTATGAAAATATCTTTTAATTTTTCGGTTGTCGATTTCAAATTTATAGGCACTTTCTTTTAGCCTACTACATCTATCACTCTTCAACATCTTAAATGACCTGAAGACTGGAATCCACCACAAAGACATACTCTAAACGCATAAGTTTAGTCTGCGTTCGTAGCCTATGACTACGGAAAACAGAAGTTCCGGAAGTACCCTGTTCGTTTACTGAAATCTACTTCTGTTCCTTGTGATCAAAGCACCGCCTACTACATCACAAAATAATATACCAGAAGAACCGAGGTTTTCGAATGGAAGTTCTTTGGTCATACGTGGTCATGACTCATATGGGATACATTTAGGTTGAACTGTACTTAAAAAGTGAAACAGTGTGTACTGTAGGCCTACATAGTGCCGAAATAGGGTTAACTTTTAGCTCTTTTAAAATATTTACTTACCTAAAAAAATTCGGGTTCGTGGAACGCCACGCGACAGAAGGGATACTTGTATTTTTATAATTTTTGGATTTTTTCAATTTTGGATTATTGAATTTTTCAATTTTGGATTGTTGAAATTTTTCTAATCTTGGGTTTTTGGTCTTTTGTAGTTTTGGATTTTAGATTTTTTAAATTTTCATCTTTGAATTTCTTAAATTTTGGCATTTTTTATTTTTTATTTTGGATTTTTTAGATTTTAAATATTTTAAATTGTTATTTTTTGATTTGTTAATTTTATATTTTCGATTTTTTAATATTGGATTTTTAGATTTTTAAATTTTGGATTTTTTAATTTTGGATTTTTTTATATTTTAAATTTTAATTCTTGGATTTTTTATTTTTAAAATTTTTTATTTTTGAATTTTTTAAATTTTGGATCTTTAATTTTAATTTTTTAATTTTGGATTTTTAAATTTTGAATCTTTGATTTTTTATTTTGGATTTTCGATTTTAAATTTTGGTTCTTTAGATTTTTAAATTTTGGATTTTTAGATTTTTAAATTTTGGATTCTCGATTTTTTTAAATGAACTTTTTTATTTTTTAAATTTTGGATTTTTATTTTCTAACTTTGGATTTTTTGATCATTTAAATTATAGATTTTTTATAATGGCCCCTCACTCAATACCTATAGGCCTTCCTTTCCCCCCCGCGCGCTGCCATAAATGTTTTAATTTTCGATTTTTGTCTTTATCAATTTTGGATATTTTAATCTTGTATTTTTTATTTTGGATTTTTTAGATTTTTTAATTTTTTGATTTTTTAATTTTGGATAAGCCTAATCATTGAGTTGATTGTTTTCTGTGCATTCCGGTCACTTGCAGTGACGATTTTGTTCGTAACGCTAGAGCGTAACGCAACTTCGGGTTAGCTCTCGATTTACTCCTAGCGCGCCTGAAGAAGTTTCACTTCAAAAATCTTATAACTATCAATAATTGGTAAAAAAAAAAAATGTTTTAACCCAAGTTTATAAAGCTACTACGACAATTTAATGTGGAAAATTAAACATATTCTATATATATCCTCTTTAAACTAAAATATTTAGGCCTACATATTCATTTGTTATACTTTCGTTTGTTTGTTTGTTTGTTTTTTTCATTCATTTCGGGGGGACCTGGGCTTCTTGGGCTTCCTCCCTGGCTATGATGAGGAGAGAAAATTAAAGAGTGAATTTAATTTGTAATGTATTAAAATCTGTTCAACCGTAGCACTGCTTTATCAGTATTTTCTACTCTTTGCTTGAGTTAACTCACTGTTGCACATAGTCTGGCGGCGGGTTTCGCAAGGTAATCATCCCACCCGCATAGGATGATTGAAACATTCGTGTTAACAAGGAAATTGAGTGTACTGAGAGTATTATCATGTTTCTCTACACCACACTACACGTGATCATCTCCGACCCCGGTTCAAATCTCAGTGGGAGCCATTGGAAATTATTGTGAGAAAAACTTATTTCTCTTAAATAAATTCTGTAAATTTCCAATTCTTCCCAACCTGAGGTCATTCACAACTCATCTGCAAGGTATTTCAGATATTTTTCTTGTGAGTATCACAGGTCAACACTAGTTAATGCACTCAACCTCAAGGGACTCGAGATTCAACATCCAGTAAGACGTTAAAAGCAATGCAAGCTTAAGGAATTTATTTAATAAGTGCCTTATGAGAATGTGTAGGGGACGGGAAATGTCTGTCCGTCTTGTCTGTCTTTCTGTGTGTTTGTATGTGCGATAACTCAAATACACTTTATCGGATTTTCATGAAACTTGGTATACGTATTTATAATGTCCATGTCAAACAGCCTATTGATATTGGACCAAATCGGTTGAGCGGTACCGTAATAATGCCCAATTTAGTGCCTATTTTATGGGAATATATAGAAAGAATTTATCAAATGCAAATCAGTTCTCATTGCAACATATTGTTTTACACTGTTCATATATGGCTCTGGAAGTTGCAATACTGGTAGCTTTGACAAATAACATTACCCACATATTCCTTCACATATGCTTATCAAACTAGACCTCTGTTCTTCCATAAGCCCTGCTTAATGAATCAATCTGGAGCATAACTTGGAAATCGATTAAAAAATAACTTATTTTCTGCATTATCAATAATAAAACAAAAGCATTCTGGCACTTTTTTTTATCAGTTTACCTGATTTTGTTTATAATTATATCATTTCCCTGTAGTGTAGCTAAGGACCAAGGCCTTCTTTTCCAATAACCAGAGGTGGATATATTAAAACATTATCAGTAGGGACCGGATTCTTAGGTTTTTACCTATTTTTTTTCCTTACTTCCAAAACAAAAAGCGCTCATACACTTTTTCGAATCATGTCCATAGGATTCACCCATATTAATTCTGTAGCGCCTAAAAATACCTAAATGGGGTATAAAAACCTAAATATACCTAAACGGGATATAAAACCTAAAATATATAATTTAGGCTACTTGTTTGTCTTTTTTGTTGTCAGTTGAGAAATCCGTATTTTGCGGAGAGACAATAATTTTTGTCGGGTTGAAATTAATACCACCAGCGTTTCGTTCAACCCATTGTCGTCTAGGATGGAAAGTATCTAGAGAGGAATTGTAAGAGTACCGGCGTATTCCTTTAAAACTATTCGTACAAACAACCATTGTTGCCGTGAATGAACAAGGATATAGATTTCTGTGTTTTAAAGCGCTTGTTTGCCTTTAGTACTTCCCTGTTATTCATACTGAGTCACACTATGAGTTTTAAGTAGACGTGTTAATTATGCCGAAACAAATGAAATCGAGTTTATTCCGGCAGTGGATTGGCCTGCCAGAAACACGTGTTATTTACCTTTCTAGAAAAGGGGGAAGTTTTCGTCCCTAGTTGATCTGTTGTGCGGTTAGCATGCGTAACAACCGAAGAAAGGAAAATAATCAGTTTCACATTATCCACATCCAACCATAAAGTATTTTACTCACTAAATTAGAAGCATCGGATTTGAATCCTGAGAAGGGTAGTGTCTAGATACAGTATTAACTATTAACTAAGAGTTAACAGGAAGAACTTCACAGTTGAAAATCTTGAAAGATATTTAGAGATATACTGTAACCAGGAAATGTGAGGCAATCTTATTTTCACTGCTTCTTTTGATTGTTTATGCTTTCTTTCTTCAATTGTATAATATTGTACTAAAGCAAGTTTACAAAAATTTAAGTCAATTTTGTTAAGTTAAACTTTACAAGTATTATGTATAGAATCCTATGTAGCACATTCAAATTCATTAAACCAATTAGGCCTATTCTACCCGAAAACGATATTTTGGACAAAAAACCTATAAAAAAAAACTATTTAACCCAATGGAAAACCTAAAACAGTGTTTTTAAAAACCTAAAAATCCGGTCCCTAATTATCAGTAATCCAATTTATAATTATAGCCTATGATTATAAATTATATTAATGAAAAATATATTGATTAATACTATAATTAAGACTGTAATAATGATTATTAAATATGGTAAGCAGTAGGAATGAAAATAAGAACAATAACCTGAAACAATATAAAATATAAATAATTTTACTGCGAAAGAAGCATATTATATGAATATTAATCTTTTCGAAGCTTAATTAAACATTTAAAATAAGCATTCATGTAAAATCATTAGTTCCATATCAAATAGGAAATTTGAATAGAATAAATGATACTCGAATAACCCTACATTTTAGGTGATCCAGACAATTTTATCCCATCTAACCGAACTTGAACATTTTTGCTAATAATGTTAATAATAGTTGACCAGCAATTAAATTTGCTGCAAGATGAACAGCTAGTGTTCCATTATTTAAGAAGTTTTCTTTTTCGTCTCCTGTTTTTAGCTTTTTTTCATAGAAATTTATCTACCAAAACTGAAATTGGGTCAATCTGACCAATTTTAAAACGGCCATAAATATATTCCTATTTTTAAATAGAGCATTAATGTAGGCCTATTAAGCTTAGGCCTGTATCTCAGCCTTTATCCAATTTTTTGCGGTAGTGCAATAGCAGCGAAAAGGTTAATGATTGGTGGTCAAGTGATTAACTAACTTGATCTTGAACGTTTTGAGTGTTCGGTAATAATTTATATCCTCAATATGACATAGAAGAAGTCTATCTTCACTACCAGTCCACATTTAAAACATTGTAACAGTCTTCAAGGTGTCCTGTTGTAGAAGGTCCCATCAGCTCAAAAGTGATATGGAAACATAGCCACGTCCATTTTTACAAACCTGTTAAACAATAACATTCTCAACAATATTCAAACTCCCTTAAGATTTTCCACATCATTAAAAGTTATGAATATTATGGTCTGCCTCATTAACGAACATAAATGCAAATCTTACACGGTATGATACGATATAATACGATTATGTGAAAAAAAAACACTGACATCCAGGATTCTCGTAGTCTTTCTGAATAGAATTATGTGTAAAGAAAAGTCTACTGTATTCCCATTGCTCTTCTATAAATTTACAACGCAACTGAGCAGAATACGAGACCTGTGAAAATATTTCGGGCAGCGGGGAATTGATTACTAGCATGATTTTCATGAAAATGTTTTCCCAATTGCATACACCAGCTTCATAAGCCTTCCTGCCTAAATCCCCTATACCAATGCAGAGACGTAGCCAGGAAGGGACCCGATGGGTATAGGCCCCCGAAATGAGAAAAACTTAACAAAATACAATTGAAGGGTTTTTTGAAAATACAACCATAGTCCAAAAATTCAAATTTTCAGATACAGTAACTGGAGAGAGAGTTTTATATTGTCTTTCCTCTGAATATGTTACTGGGAACAAAAACTGCCCTAGTCCTTAGTTACCTGAAAGCTAAGTTTAGGTGATTTCAATAAAAGAACCATAGTCCATCGTCTTTCTTTGTAAAACAACCATAGTCCTAAAATAACTGTTTCATGTTTTATTACAGATAGTTATGGTATTATGTGTTCGGTATCCATGATGTAGGAAATAATCAAGTAGGCTATTTATGAATGTTTATGATGAACTAGCAGGTAAAAGAGGGCAGAATGATGTTACTTCTCTGCTTTTGAAGTACCGGTACTTTAACACGGTTTTGATGTCAGATGGCTGTCCCGGCCAGAACAAGAATCACCACATTGTCCTCTTCATTTAGCCTACATGTTGCTTCATTGGCTGAAACTTTTCAATCAAGTGACTTACATTTTTCCCATGAGAGGACACTCATATTTGCCCAATGACCAAGACTTCAGTCTAATTGAGTCGAAGAAGAGGAAGCACAATCCTGAGGTACACAGTGACTGGAATGCGTTGATCAGATCAGCCAGACAAAAGTCACATCCTTTCAACGTGATTAATATTGTACAGCAAGATTTCTTTGACTTACATTCAGCATTCAAGCCTTTTTTCCTTCCAAAGAGTCGCCCTAACATGAAGCTGAAAGATCTCCGGATGTTGGAATGTTCTACTGACTATGCACATATTAAAGCTAGGCACACATATACAGGGCCTTGGGACACAATCTGCATTAGAAACACAAAGAAGTTACCCAGTTCCTTAGAATTAACTCAGTTGTACATGTCACAACTTCCACTCAATCAAAATAATGTAAAAGATCTTCAAAAGTTCTCTAAATACTTGCAGTCAGCAGCCAACAGAGATTTCTATCTAAATTTGTCAACAGAGGCAGATGATTGTGTGGAGGTTGAGTGAACACATTGATAATAATGATAACAGCAGTGGGGAAGAAAAATAAGGGCTTCGATATCATGCAAAGTTGATTAAGTATATTAAATTCTTACATTATTCCTTCACAAATGTAAAGTTTAATTGTCTATAGGTAATTTTTTTTGTTATTTTCATTTTTTTATAACGTAAATTAAATGTCAAGTAAAATTTACACAAAAATGTAACACCCTTTTTTTAAAAAAAAAACCACCATTGTCCGTACACCCCCAACTTTACCCCCTGTTTACTCTATATAGTTATAGCTTAAATTGTGTTATAAACATTCATAAACACTTCCAATAACATGAAGATTTGCAAGACCATTGTTTCATGCTCGAAATATCCACCAATGTCATTGTGGGATGTTTTATGTCTCTCCTGAAAATGTTTGTTTTTGGACTATGGTTGTATTATTAAAAAACCCTTCAATTGAATACGGTAAATATTTTAGTTTTAAAATAGGGTACAGGCCTAATATATATACTTATTTTTCCAAATTAAATTGTCGTTTTAACTGTATAAACTTAGCTTATAACCATTTTTTTTACCATTATATAAATTATATAAAAAGTAAATATTCTGAAAAATCAAAAATTAGTTTTAATGACTATAAATACACTTTTTCACTTTTAAAAGTATCAATTAAGCTAAATGTATAACAATATAATTATAATTGTGAAACCTCTTTTTATTTCACTAAATTAATAAGGTACTTCTCATTTTGTATTCTTAAATAAAGCGTTTTATTACTTTCATGACATTTTATATTATACGAACAATACTTATTAAACTTTGTAAAATAGGCCTTGAAATTTCATTTTAATGCTTTATTTTCAAAATGTTATTTTTGGACAGAACAAAGTGAGGTATGTGTTTTTAAAAAATACATGTGTTTTGTATCTGAAAAAAAGATGTTAAAAGGAAATTTAAAGGCTTGATTTACCAAAATCCTTGCTACGTTCCTGATCCATGTCGGTTTACAAAAAAGCATAAATAATATTATTTTATAGGCAAGTCAACGAATTCTGTTGGGGCAATATTATGGCAATGGTTAGCCTACATGCCAAACTAGCCGTATACAATCGTCGTTAAATAACCACGAAAAACAAACAAACAAAACAACAAATGATTACTTAGGATCAATTTCTCATACTGCTAGGTCGCCCCGGTATTAGACCTGCCACAGCTGCGCCTACATCTGCGATGCCCGCCAAGCATCACAACTTGCATCAGTCATCAGTATCATCACCAATGCATCAGTCGAACAGATACATTTTCAAAGCCGACGTGTATTGTCGGTCTAAGTCCTGTCTGACATTTATTATATTCATACTAGGAAAGAATCAGGTATTCCTCAGGTTCGCGAGCGACCCCTGGTGATCCCGTAAGAGGATATTCACAGCGGATTTGTTACCGGGGTGCACCAGTCCCCTTCCTATTTAAACCTAAGGACACACACACCCAGTCCTGAGCCCAGGAAAGGAATTTTTCACTACGGAAAAATCCCAAACCCGGTCAGGAATCGAACCCGGACCGCCGGAGTGGAAGGCAGGCGATCTATTGTTAAAACATGTTCACCATCAATGTTAAAATAGGTGGTAACCATCGATGTGACGATAATATCGAGCTGAAAAGATCGATGTATTTTGACGGAAAACATCATTGTATATTTACTAATGATGGTTTCACGGGCTATAAGCCGAGTAAAAGGATATATTGTATCCAAGCTTTCGGTCGCTGACATCTCTGCGGCCTTCCTCAGGGAAATGAGTGTAGAAAAGTGGGTGGAGAGAGCTTATATATATAGAGGCCCGTGAAACCATCATTAGTAATCAACGCCGAGAAAGCCTCAAGTCCTACATATCATTGTATATTTGTTTAAAGTCATGGTTTCAGAAAATTAGGCAAAATTCGTAAATAAACTGAAATATTTCCATGAAAACTATCGATGTAAAAAAATCGATGTTTTCGGAAATTATGCTGCTGTAAATAAAATTATATCTTAGAACCAAGGTAGGCCTATTAATCTTTTTTTATTATAAAAACATCGATGTCGGGGAGAAACATCGATGTAGCAAAAACATGGGTTGTTTTCCATCGATATAGAAAACATCGATGTTTTGGGAAATGATGCTACTGTAAATAAAATTATATCTTAGAACAAGGTAGGCCTATTAATCTTTATTTTTATTATAAAAACATCGATGTCGGGGAAAACACTGATGTAGCAAAAACGTCGGTTGTTTTCCATCGATGTAGAAAACATCGATCATCGACTCGACATCATCGATGTTTTGAAAACATCGCCATCTATGCTCAACCTTATTAGGGAATTAATAATCCCCATTAAAGATGAATGGTGTGATGACAATGTATGCATATGAGGAGTCCACGTGGATCTGAATCAAGTATTAGCAATTGGCAATAGCAGAGAATGCAGATGTGGAATTGAATCTTCTCTCCCACCCACGCAGGCCCAGGTGTTTTGGACACGCCTTAAAACTGGATGTGTTGACCTCTTCATGTGCAATATGGCCTGCCTCGGTCACGCACATAAACTCACATGTTTATTTTAAATAGCCCTCCTCCCTGTTCATTTAGATGTTTTGGCCAATAATATTAGCCATTTAATGCGTATACAGTTAGACTATTGTGAAATTTATCTTTCTCTGTCCTTCTCGCACCTTCCGTTAATTTCAATTTCCAAAGCACGTACCAGGAAAGATATGTAAATCAATTTTACTATGCTTGTGTTACTTAGGTATTTCCTTCAGCTATTGTCAGATGGAAACGCAGGGAGAAAGAAATAACTAAAAGAGAATAACGTGAGTAACTGTGCTTCAGTTTTCATAGATGATGACAATTTTCATTTCCGGACTGGTTATTTAGACTGAAAAATTCTGAGATACAATCATTTGTATTTATTTTATTTATTTAACTTCCTAAATTTAAAATATTATAGGAGAAAAAATTCTCTGGCATTGTGAATCGAACCTGTGACCTTCCGCTTTCCGCGCCCCTGCTCTACAAACTGAGCTAGCCAGAGTTCGCTTTAGAGCGTCAGATGGAACCTCTCCCCTTCCCAGTGAAAGAAGAACGTTTCTATTATAATATTCTCATGTTATGTAAAACACAGACAATATTCTGTGGTTCATAAATGCATATTATTTCCATCTTAAACGTTTATGTGCAATAGCAGTGGAAACCCGGTCATAATACTGTACATTAATACGTGAATTGTCTTTCTGTGAGGTAGACCATTAAATATAATCAGTAGGGCTCGGATTTTTAGGCTTTTATAAAAGGTATTTTAGTCTTTTATTTTCGTGGAATAGCCCTTTTTAGGTTTTAACCGAATTATTTTAGCCGTCTTAATATAACATTAATATTAACACCGAAAATTGTATTATAATTTTTCGACACAGACCCTCCTATACTTCTCTGTCGTCGGTCGGCAACTTGTTATTTGAAAGTTGAAACGACAATGGATTACTTGCAGATTCCAAAGTATTGAAGACGGCTTAAGCTTCATTTCCTGCGACGGCGAGGCGGCACACTTTTGAGTTACAAAGAAAAGTGACAAGTGACATAGGCCTATATAAATTGTTAATTTAGGGCATTGTATAAATTTATTTTTATGATATCTTTTCCTACAATGCATAAATTCACATATTAAATGTGTAAAAATAAATTTTATTTTCCTTTGCATTAATTGGAAAATCTATTTAAAAATCGTGTTTTTCTGCAAAAGACCTCTTTAGACCCTTTTAAGCCCTTAGTCCTATTTATCCCTTTTTAGATTCTATAAGATTCATATATTCAGAAGCTAAGAGTATGAAACGGAAATGTACGTTAAAATGTTCTAATTAGAAAGCTGGGAAAAAATAGGTTAAAACCTTCAAATCCTAGTAAACAGCCATAGCTTTCTTTCGGGACAAAACATTTTCAACACAGCTACTCTAGGAAGAGCTTTAAGCCATGGGTTCCAATTATACGATTTCAGACTCGTTAAAGAACTTTAACCCCAAATTAGAGGCTTTCAGCAACAATTACCGTTGTTAGCTCTCCGTAAACGAAATAAGTGTAACTAATTCCATTTGGTAAATAAAATGTCCTAAAAAAATACCGTTAATAATATATTATGTGATACGGTTAGCTTACATTGGGGTAGAATTAATTTTCCTATGTGTTATTGTTTCCAGAAATGGCATTATCGGTTAAAGCAAATGATTCTCAAGCGTAACTGCGTCATAAGAAATGCTACTGCGCAGAATCACTGGATTTCTTGTAGAATCAGTTCGTGTTGCCTCCACACGATTCCCACATTCCTGGACGTGCAGCGGATCCAAGTAGCGCAAAAACTCACAGTTTTGAATTTGTGTAAATGAAACGTCTTGTAATGTGTTTTTAGTCGCGTCTAGCGAAAGCGCAACGACCTTCCATCACTCAATGAACCGTGACATCCTTTGTAACAATATATTTACAAAACTGTCGCTAGCGTCTGCTATAGCTGTCTGTCTGGAAGATATGACATGTGCATATGACTGCACATAGCGTACGAATTATTTCTCGGATATCACATAGGCTACCTTATACTTGCTAAGAACTTCCGACATTGACCTCTAAGGGGTATTACGTCTATTAATAGCATCAGACACTGGCACTATGTATACGAAAGATAAAGACTAGCCGAGCTCATTAATGCATAGATCTAATTTCTGCAAGAAATTGACATTGACCCTTTTAGAACCAAGCCATAGAAATATAGATAGAAATATATTAATCTAGTTGAGTCACCCTAACAGCACTGATTAGAGTATTCTATTTATATCAACACTACATACAAAACCATAGGCGTAACGAGGGGGGGTTTTGGGGGTTTGAACCCCCCATTGATTAAAAAAGGGAAAATTGTACTATTTATTTCATTATTGTGATACATCACCTTTTTTTTTTAAAATCTGCTTATAAATTACTTAATATGAGTTTAAAGCGTGGGAAGCTTAAAACTCGTTATTGTGCATCTTAATTTTTAAAATTTTCCGGGGGGAGGACCCCGGAACCCCCCATCTCCAGATGTTATAACCCCCCCTCCATATGGTCGGCCTGGTTACGCCTATGTACAAAACTCCAGCTGTAAAATGTGTACACAGGACTTTTCTCGGTGATCATTAACTCGCAAAGTCGATGGGATGGGGGCATCGTCATAAAGATCTTGATTCATTTCAACTCATCTCTAAAAACTCCAAAAACAGCTCAATGTTTTCAATAAATTTTAGATGTCACAACATAAGTGTGCCGCACAATTTACTGGCTATTCTGCCTTGCAGGAAGGTCATACAGACTGACTTTTATGCTTCAGCTAAGCGCACGTAATTGCCGCCAAATACACAATAAAGAACCATTACTCCCGTATTACTCTGCCAGCGAGCTACAAATTGACTCTAAGTACCAGCATCAGTCGCCTTACCGTTATCTTCCAGGTTAAATCCTAAGCCATATTGCACAAATTTTTAACCCGTGGGCCTTAGTACATAGAACTTTTTCATTCATGTTTCAAGCAATTACATAAAGCTTTTAGTTAATATTATTAGTTTTCTGTTTCATAAGAACATTGGCTAATATTATTATTTACGAGTTTCTGGTCATAAATTATTAGTAAAAGTTATTAATATTATTAGTAAACTATGGAAGGCAGCAATAGGAGGATTGACATCATAGCCTTCAAACCTTCGTCGTCTGAAGGAATAGTGAACCCTACCATCAGGTTCGAATCCTATAAACAGCAGCCAGAAGAGGTGGATGCAGAGAAACGAAAGTTTTATGAACCCACTGTAAATTTTTTATAAACAAAAATACAAACTTACGTCTATCAGTGTGATTGGTTTAATCAAAGGGGCCCGAGGAACCATCCCTCATATAATGGCCAATGTCTGGAAGATATTGCTTTGTCAACATTGGAAGGATCTTTGGCCATATTTAAAAACCATGCATATGGACCATATATTTAATTTATTTTACTTGTGTTTGCTTATATGTTTGTTCAAGTGCAACATTATTATGTTACATAGTCGGGTTCATTGGTATTAAGTTTATATTTATTTATTACCGTCTATATTTCAATGTTTGGTACTCTTTGTCATAAGGCAAGTGTTACAGAAAGAAATGAAAATTAAAAATGAAAATCATCATAATATTAGGCCTAGGTGTTCTTCTATAATTGCATTTCGACTAATAAATATGATTCTGAAATCCCGTGATAAAGATTTCGTGACCTTAAAATTGTGGGAAGTAAATAGCTCTGATTCAATTATCGATTACGAAAAGTCGACATTTGCCCTCAAAAGTTATTTTAGTCATAACAAGATTGTAGAATTTGAGATGAGTTTTTAGTAACTTATATATGCGTACCTCTATCTTCAGTACGTGTTTGATAGGATTCTTGATTCATCAGAGCTAGTTGATGTGTTTCACTCCACAAAGTGGATTATCAAAAAACAAACAGTAAAGAAACATACAACGAAAAGGTAATTCATGAAAATAGATGTCATCTAATTTAAGTCACAAGTAGGTGCCCCGGGCTTCTCCCGCGATTATTTACTCGACTGCTAGATGTCTTATTTTAATCATTTAACAGAAAAATAATTAAAACATTATATTAATTTTATTAATACTAACATCGTTTTTACATAAATTGTATGCACTTTATATGTTATTTTGAATCATATTGTTAGACGTAGTAAATAAAGCATTAAAAGACTAAAGCGAACCTTGTGTTGCCACATGGGCACAGGCACAGATTCGAGATGACACGATTAAAACGAACCAGGCAAATTATGCACAAACAATTCAAATGATTAATGATTAAAAAGATCATTCCATTCATATGCCGCGTGTTTGATTTTGACCAATAACGTTTAACAAATCTTCGGATAAAGACCAATCACGATCGTTTATTAATATGAGGATGCGATTTTATATGATAAAATCGTCAGCTCGTTACTGGACACGTAAGCATCAACGTGCTATAATTAATAATCCACAAGCTGCCATAAGCAACACGAAAACATATTATTTTATACAACATAACATGTTTGGAAATTGAAATAATATAAATGTACATTGATTAAAAACACAATTTCGATTCGGCAGTTCGTGTGTTTTTATTCTGTTCTGCTGTTACCTTATCTCAATTAAGTTAACTAAGTCTTATATTATGAACCATTGGTAGCACTGGTCACAACATGGTAACTCGAATCGATTCATGGATGGTTGATTCAGAGTAGGCCGTGATCTTGCAGCTATTAGTTTTGTTTTATATAACAAAGCACGAAAGTAATGATTATTTGTATAATCCGTTACATTTTTATTCATGGAATAGTCTTAATAAATCCAACTCGCGCAGTCGCTAATCTATCGATAATTCGTAAACTCTCGTGGGATTACCTATGATAACATCCGGCTTCGAGGTGCATTTCACGATTAAAGTGTGCCCCCAGGGGAAGAAGGCCTTAGATTCGAGTTCCCTAGCCCGTCCACCTATATAAAAAAAATCAGATATCTGCGTTTATTTATTTCCATTTGTTTACTTCTCCCAATGGAGGGGAACTTTCCCTAGCGACAAAGTATAAACAGTTACAATTAAGGCATAATGATATTTTCTATGATATAAATATTGTGAAAAGAATACATACAATGTATTAAGTACTGCATAAATGATTTCTTAAAATTGCTACCGATCCTCTAATTGCAGCGATTGCGATGATGTAAAGCAGCTCTCTGTCCAGTCCGTAAGAAACTGAAACTGATGCAATTTTTGGGGGACTATACCTCTCGACCCTACCATTAGGCCGACGATCGAGATTTGTTAAGACCATATGCATTTTTGTGGTATGGAATGGTAGGCTCACAAATGGCTTTCTTATCTGCCTCAACTTCTTCAGGCTATCAACTATGGGTCTCAAATCTGACAGTAGGATCAACTATGATGACTTTTTAGCAGTAATATTATAAACAAATTAATAAAAAAATCGATGCAATATGTTATGTTGCAAAAAATCTATTTCAGCGATTATAGCATTAGCGCGATAGTGTACAACTTTACTTCTTGTGCCTTTTGTTAGAAGTTATACGTTTAATTCAAGCTGTCTATATAATACTTTCTTCAGCTCTGGTATTTACGGTAGAGGTAGAGAAAGAAAAGGCAGGACGAAGCTGGAATCATGTTTATTTTTATAGCTCGTTTCGAAGTTATTTCATATACTATATAATTATATGTATATATACAGAGTGTTTAGAAAAATGTATACACACTTTGAACTGTCATAAAAAATTTATTTCCCGTTCTACAAGATTGAATTTCTGGGAGAAAGTAATGTTATATTTCTTCAACAGGTGGCAGCAAAATAGTTCCAACAATCGTGCCAATATTCGTTTAAATCATCCAACAATAATTTCAACAATCGTTTAACAGTTGGGGCACAGTAAAAGTTGAGGTGTACAAATGTAAACCACGTAACCAAGACACACTTTGGAATGAGATTCAAGTGGTGTGCACAGAAATCTCAATGGACACTCTGGTACGATGTACAGAATCAGTGGTGACTCGTACTCAGAAATGTATTGTTGCTGAAGGCCACCATTAATCACATTAATCACATTTTCATCAGAAAGTCATTTATTTTTTAAATTGAACTTTAAGCTTTCCATTTCCAGAAAATTAACCTTGTAGAACGGAAAAAATGTATATATATATTTCTTCTTGAACTTGGAATAGAAACAGATTTTTCATCATATTACCACATGTTGTCCATGTAAAGTAGATTTTGTATGACACTTCAAAGTGTGTAGCCTATACATTTTTTAAGCACTCTGTATGTATATATATATATATATATATATATATATATATATATATATATATATTTGTTCTTCAACTTAGAATAGAAACAGATTTTTCAACATATTACCACATGTTGTCCATGTAAAATATATTTTCTATGACTCTTCAAAGTGTGTAGCCTATACATGTTTTGAAGCACTCTGTATATATGTATATGTATATATATGCATATATATATATAGAAACAGCAGATTTTTCATCATATTACCACACGTTGTCCATGTAAAATAGATTTTCTATGACACTTCAAAGTGTGTAGCCTATATATTTGTTCTTGAACTTGGAATAGAAACAGATTTTTCCACGTGTTGTTAATGAAAAATCGCTCCTTTCTTCAGCAATTTTTCGCATTTCGCATAAGGGGTTGTGGTGTGAACTCAGCCCCCCAGGGGCACGCGCATCTGGACCGTACTTGGTGGCCCCGTTAAATAGCTCGGCGTGGGTGTATAGTTTCAGGAAGTAAAGAATAATGCTCCATTGAACTTGGAACGACGAACAAGAAGATAATACAAGAACAACGAGTGGCCTAAAATCAAGTTTTCTTTATGTTCTGTCGACAAAGTGATTTCCTTTAGAAGCGAGGGATCCATGCAGATTGTGGTGGGAGTAACGGAACAGGATTTCGCTAATTTATTGCATCTTGAGGCACATCTTCCACTTCTCGTTTGTGTATTTTAACAATTCCAAGTTTATAACACTTAATTCATAGAGCTTCGACATGCTAATGTAATATTTTTATTGTTATCAATATTGTCATTGTTGCAGTCTTTCACTGCTTCTTTAACTTTTACACGCTTATAGGCTAGCGAGAATCGTACAATTTGGCAGAAATTTTAGTAGATCCAATCGTTATAATCGTGAAAAATTTAGGGATTCTAGCTGACCCCTAAGTATGGAAAAACAGGCTAAATCATCCAGTCCTTAACATTGTTTACCCACTTCCACAGGAGCTAGAAACTTGAAATTTAGCAGACTTATAGCTTTTGGCCTATAACCAATTGGAAAAATTCCAAAGATTTTTAATCTTCAAAAACTGTGAACGGTTTAGACTGCATATTTGTACGCACCTTTTTTAAATTTTTACACATTTATAGGATAGCTAGAATCGTATAGAAACAGATTTATTACTACAGAAATATTACTACACGTCAAATCAGGTCGTAAAATCAATTTGTACATTACAACGTATCAACGAATTTTTCCTGTTCTTACTTAACTTTTATACGAAGAAAAAGGTTATTTTTTCGGAATTTGGTAGAAAAATTTTGCAATAATTTTATCTAAATTTTGTAGACTAACTGCAAACAGTACGTGAAGCAAAAAAAATCATTGTCCACGCTTATGGTAGAGTTAGCCACAAACGTTTATCACATCACATTTTGAGAAAACTTTGTCTGCAATTTACGCTTAAAATCTGTATTGTGATATTTTAAGGATTTCCTTATAGTAGAATAAAAGTGATCTTTATGCAGGACTTGAGGCCCTTAGGACTTCAGTACATAGAGACTACCCGAGTTTTAGACATTAAACACGTGAAGGTGGTAAGGTTGTCAGCCTTAAACTCCGCCCACCTTTACGTCAACTATTGCTACTGGTACTCATTTGGTTAGAGGTTAATTGACCCCAGGGCCATATAGAGCCAGCGGAAGGATTAACTCAACTGAAAGCTCCGAAAGGTCCACCGCTCCTCTCACGCAGCGGGCTCGGGTTCAAATCCTGGTCCGGACAATTACCTAGGTGGGGGTTTATCCAGGGTTTTTCCTCACCTATGAGACAAATGTCGGGTAACTTTAGGCCCTTGTGGTCCCCGGATATCATCAGGCCGTCATTATCATCTTCATCCCATCCTCGCCTTGTTGGGGTGAATGTGTGTGCGAATGGTGTGTCTCGTCCTATGTGTTCGTGTTGTCTCGGAGGTGGCCCCGGCATTGGCCTGGTCACTCATCCGGGGAGGCCCTCAATGTCCTTGTCTGGTCAAAAAAGTATCTATGTGATCCAAAGATAATCCCTCTCCCGACAGGTCGCGGCCAGGGCGGCTTTGGTCGCTTAAAATATCCCTAAAAGGGAGAGGTGAAACTAAGGTGAGAGAGAGACAGAGAGAGAGAGAGAGAGATATCCCAAAGACCTCAACGGAAATCGAACCCTCGACCTTTCGGTTTGTGGTTCAATGATAGGCGTACTCCCTTTTTCTTAAAGAGATTTGACAAAATTATATGTTGTCCCCTTAACCTGACCGAATTTATAGAGTGCAAATTTTGTGCATTCCTAACAGGATACTTAGCTTGTTTTGGTTACTATAATTTAGAAAATGGCGAAATGCTTCATCTGGTTTTCTGTTTCTGCTGTAACCTGTAATTTTCGTATCGGCAACATCTTAAAAACTTCCAGCATACGCAAACAACCTGTAATTGGGTTTTTCTTGAATTGCTACTGAACGCATTTTACATCTCAACACTTATCATTACGCAAGTGTAAATAATCGGCAGCAACAACCTTGTCAGCGCTCTGACTTTTCTCAAGGTGAAGACGTGTGAGGGTGGAGGATTATTATAATTATTATTCACACTCTACTACCCGCCCGTTGTCCTAACGATCAGCAGAAAAGTTAGGCATCGGTAAAATCATGGCATCTTCTCGTTAATTTTGTCTTGTTGAATTTCCTTTTAATCCTTTCGCTACTAGTTTCACTTATGTAACATGGGTTTTTTTATGGTATATATATATTTTTTAAAAATATTTCGCTATAATGTTTATATTTTCAACGGGCATTGTTCGAAAAAGTACACGATTTCTCATGAAATAATTTTTACAGATTGACAATTTTGTACATTCCTAACTTGAAACATTGATAACATCCAAAGAGGGCAAAAAATCTTCCAAAAATGAAATAGTAAGATGTGCAGAAATAATTTTAGAGGTCATAATTTATAAAATATAATAATATTAAACACTTTAATTCTTTAGTTCCGCAGTCCCGTTCCTATTGACGCGGTTGACCAAGGCAATAGTCACGATTTCACAAGCGAGTTCAAATCTCATGGTGGACCATTCAACATGTGGGATACCAGGTGTTTTCCACTCTTGAAATTTTCTCACCCTTGACTTTGTAATTTGCTGTAAAATGAATAAAATTAGCACAAATAACTAGCGTTATCGAGAGGTGTCAGATATAATAATAATAATAAGAAGAAGAAGAAGAAGAAGAAGAAGAAGAAGAAATATTCGCAGAAAATATTCCCAGGATCGAAATGCATTCACACTAATTCCGACAATGAATTTTGAAGACTATGGTATTTTATTGGGACATCCATTTTTAGATTCCAGTTGTGATAAGCACAGACTGATTTCTATTTTTCTCTATCCGTAACATATTCACTATGTAGCAGCGGAAATATTGTAGGCCTATTCAACCCTCAATGTCTATCAAATGCTTATTTAAGTTGGCCTATACCGATAAGTGTAGTACCGTATTTTCTTTATACTATGATTGAATTTATATTCAGGTATTTTCGTGAGCACGTCTTTTTTTAACACCGATACTTAACAGTATAAAACTATATATATAATATTATATAATATATATTATGTGTTTATGTATGTGTGTGTGCACGCGCGCGTAAGCGGGTAGATACTATATGTATAAATATATATATATATTTTATGTAATAAAATATTGTAATAATTTATTACAAAAAAGTCTAATAGGTTTATTAAATAATGATAATTTTGTTACTGTTCATTTCTTTGTGAGTCTCAAGTATTTTAGTAAATATCTTCATTTGTTAAGTCTACTATACAAACGTATTTATATTTTTACAAGTATACCTATGAACTTGACCGCCTGTGTCTCGTGGTTAGCATCGTTGGCTACGGATCCACTGGCCTGGATTCGATCCCCGGGACCTCCTCGGAACGGGGTGTACTCAGCCTCGTGATTCAAACTGAGGAGCTACTTGATCGAGAAGTAGCGGCTCCGGCCACGGAAACCATCATTAACGGCCGTGGTTGTCGGCAAGCTGACCACAGCCCCCAATCCTGCCATCTGCTAGTAGATGATTCAGCAGTATGATGGAAGGCCAAGTCCCACAAAGGATGTAGCGCAACGGAGTTTAATTTAATATATCAGTACACTTATGTATGTTATTTTGTGTCTCTTGGCAACACAGCAGATCAACCACTTGATGTTGCTATGGTCTGAAGAGTGCTTTGCTGGCAATGATCTGTTAGTTTAAAGAATTATTAGGTGAAAGAAATATAGAATTTCTCTATGAAGTTCTTACTGTCAAATTAATAAGAGAAATAACAGAGCTGTATATCTTATTAGTAACGATAAAGACAATGAATTATAGTTGTGTTTGTATCGTGAGAGAGATCTGGATGTGGACCACTTTGCTGATTATTTAGTGCCCCAAGTCTACACCCACTAAAACACACACATACTCACACATGTAGGTCACTGCCAAGGTTCTCTGTGCATATATATGACTGATACGGAATCCATTATCCTCCTCACTCCCCGGGTATCATAATATGATACCTTAGTTTTCGGATATGATACCTCAGTTTTCGGAGTTTTACTCGCTTTATGAACGAATCAAAGTTATGATGGCCGATGGTACCACATTTGATACATTCTGCAGGGCATGCTCAAATTTGTATTCTATCTCTATCTGCTATCGATGTATCGATGGTTAAATTTCAAAAAATTGTAAAATCTTAAATATAGGCCTCAGGTATCATATGATATCATTTATGAACCCCTTAGATCCCCTTCAAAATAAAAATAATATCTCTTGAATGCCAGTGATGTTTATGTTCATTAGTACCACACCTTATTGGACAGAATACAAATTATAGCTGCGTAAATCTCCTTTTAGACCCTTCAAAAGCCTCTCATCCCCCAATTTTTTGGGGTGCACATTTGTTATATTTCGACTCATAGAAACTCATTATGCACAGAAATATAAATCCAATTCAGCCATTCCACGGAAAGTGAGCCTGAAGTGTCCAGACCATAACAGCCTTCTAATATTAATTTAAACGCATATGTCATCACTGAAAAATTATGAAATTAATTTTCAGAATGAGTTATTCAGTAGACTAGTTCTAAAAATTAATTACATAATTTTTCAATGATGACATATATGTTTAAATTAATATCAAAAGGTTGTTACGGTCTGGACACTTCAGGCTCACTTTCCGTGGAATGGCTGAACTGTCCTAGTTTGATCTCGGGACTGAAGACGGATCACTGGAAGATTTTCGGTTATCTAAGATTGTATATGGCGTTGCATGACTTTTGGAGCAGTCACATTGAGAAATATACACAAGGATGAATAACATAAATTTTCAATCACTTGGAAAGCAGTAGGTAGTCTCATGCAAACGCAATTCGCCCTCACTAATACGTAATAAACTATGGAAACGATAAAACTATAAGTACATTTTTATAGGTATTATGACGGGAGATTCGGATTTTATCCATAAATTCCACCTGGCACCGTGTATCGAACTCTGGTTAGCTGAGTTGGTAGAGCATCGATGCGGAAAACCGAATTTAATCCTGGAGTGAGAGGAATTTTTTCCATAAAATATTTTCAGTTTGGGATTTACAAAACCATGTTTGTACCATTGTCCTAGAGCTATCAAAAATATAACAACCTTAAGTTGTGCAAACTAGAATGAAAATTGTACATTTAGAAAATTCTTCCCCGTTGTTTTACCGGACACGGTAGCGATTTTACTAGATTGTATGGATATTAACCTACTAAACAAGATTATTTACAGTCAAAACAAATACTAACCTCATTAAAACGTTGTTTTACGAATTGTACAGCCAAAGTACATAATGTTAAAGCACAGGATAAGAAAGTTAATACTGTTGCAACATGGTCTCTGCTCCATTTACATGGCATAACATGTTCCTTCTTCCGAAGGGGGCCACTATATTCTACATGATGGTAGCCTACTGTTCCCAGTACACCTACAATACATTAAACCTGCTGTGACCATCCCGTTTCTCAGAATATCTCTTCTAGAAAATTAAATCAAACCCCACTTGAGAACATGGTATAGGCTGCTAGCGACAGGAAGTATTTCCGCTATAGAGTCTAGGCCCACTTTCAATCACAGCTTGTAAAGCAATCCTACAAACCACATGCACGCCGAACAAAGAAAATGCATTACATCTGGAAATCTGTCCTGTCAGCTTTTACTTAATTACTTCCGAGATTAAGAGAAACTGACTTCAAATAGTTTTACCTACGAAAAATTAACGTCATCCGACGTTTTAATGCGAAGAAAAGTTCAATACTGATTGCAATGTGCCTCCAGATCTTAAATACCCGTTCAGTTATCTGTCCAGTCCTTCGGCAGAAGTGTTGATACCGCGCGGGTGGTAAAGAGAGGGAAGACAACAGTCAACAGTCAACAGCAAAACCATTACACATTTCAATGGCCTTATCTAACACGAAAAATAGACCTAAATAATATTTTAAACCGTCTTACAAGAAATACGATTTATAACATGTAAGTGTACACGGATTATATAGCACAACTAGATGTCATAGTATACTTTTGACTGATTTAACGCAGTAACAACTAACTCTAGTCAATCTTGTCGACTACCTAATGCTTCCGTTAACTCGATTGCATCGGAGTTAGTTATAATTCTCATACTAAACGAAAGCACTTAAGTGTTGGTAATATAATTAGCAGGGCTAGGATTTATATGTAATTACATATTTCTTAATTTCACATATAGACACATTTTTTTCACTTATCTCCATCTATTTATGTTGTCCTCTATTCAAATTAAACAAATTTATTTTACATATTTTTCCATATTTCTGACATTAGTACATATTTATATGTAAAATAAATATTTGTCCATATTTAGTGATTTTAATGCAATATTCGTACATATTTCATTCTTAAGAGTAAAACTATATAAAAGTGATGTTTTCAGTGACAGAAAATGTGGCAGCACAGGATAAGTTTACAGTTATGTACAGAAATGGATGTGTGAAAAATGATTTGTGTTACATTGAATCAAATTTTTGTAATATAACAAAAATAATTCAGAAACTACAAAATAATAATCTCACATTACCTGGAAATATTGACATTGTGAAAAACATGATTCATGAACTCAAATGCATACGTGGACATTTAGCCGATCTTATCAAATGTAAAGTGGACAATGTGTTTTCAAGAAATCCAGGCTTTCAAGAAATATGTAAAATCAGTGCAATCTTAAGTAGCTCGTCAAATGTAAAACTAGAATCAGTGAATTTTAAACACGCGCCAGTCACTTCGTGTGCAGTAGAACGAAGCTTCAGCCAATATAAATCACTTTTGAAAATTTAAAACAACATTTTGTGGCATACTGTTATGGTAGCAGAAATAATCAATGAATGAATACAAATAAAGTAAGTGATCTGAAAAAAAAATTAATAATTTAATTTATGAATCCAGTATTTGTAATGCATTTTTATAGGTTCTAAAAGTAACAATATGTAGTGTCTAGTGGTTAAATTTGTTTTGATGTCCATATTTTACAAAATATATTTCCATATGTACGTATTTTGACATTTTTAGTACATATATATGCACATATTTTAACATTTTTAAGTACATATATATGTACATATTTTGACATTTTTTAGTACATATAAATCCTAGCCCTGGTAATTAGGTAGCAGTCTTTTCATTTCCACAGGAAAGTGGTGTAGGTAAAGAAATTTTTGTTTACAACTTGCAGTGCACTTGTAAGAAGAGGCTATAGTTATTTCCAAAACATGAACGCCTCGCCTCACTTCGACCTCAAAAATGGTCGGAGAAGTGTGAAAAACGAGGAAAGAACTTTTCAATCCATTCTTACACCTTCGACGTAGTAAAATATTGCGGAAAGTCTTCGATGGGTTTCGTCTCCTGGTACACCTTCAGAAGACAAACTACGGATCGCTGCCCGCTGTTCTTCTTAGGTGCAAACATTGAGTGGTATAGACATGTTTAATGTGCAATAGCGCAACGCCAGTGGAGTCATAACGGTCAAACATTCCACAAGCGGAGATAAATGAACAACATGTCGGCGTGCGCGAGCACAAAGCGGTACAGCAAATTTAGAAAAGATTAATAAAAAATGCGGATACGTAATGACCAGGGCCCAGATTCTGATGACCTAAAATTGTTTGAAAAATGACCTATAAAATGACCCTAAATTTTAAAGAAAATGATTTAATGATTATAAAAAATGATCTAAAAACTGATATTTTATTTATAAAAAAATATTGTTGTACACACAAAGTTATCGACTAATCTGTACATAATTGTAAAAACTGTAAATAACTATAATGTTGTGAATATTCTTTTCTCACGGAAATTTATTCGGGCACTGAGGCACTGGTGAGTCAAAATTTGGCACATCCTTTTGTGGTCTGCCGGATTATATTGTTGTTTTTTGAGGTAAACAGTAGTTTCCACTCTCAAATCCAAAGCAGGTGGCTGACTCTGGTGCCAAGTCAATCTAATAACAGTAATAATATTATACAACATTTTGGCGTTTCTTTGACTCTCACTTCCGACTGAGACATGTCAACACTTTAACGCCGAATTTTTCCTTCTTGCATTAAACAAACAACACTTCAAAGACAGCACCGCTAGCGACGAAAAAAAGTTAATACACTCAATGTAAATACATGAAAATGACTAAATAAGGAAGCAAATGACACGAAAATGACAAAATAATGACCTAAAATTGAAATAAATGCCATAAAAATATAAAATTGCATAAAATGACAAAAAAATGACCTAATAAAAATGCATTTCTATAATCTAGAGGCCATGATTAGGATTTATCCACAAGTTGGCAATGTCTATGCAGCATCGATAAAAAGATGACATGTCATTAGAATCCGGGCCCTGTCAATGACTAATCCTCATATTTCTACAGAACAACATAGTATAAGTAAAAATATAATTTTTGTCCCCCACCATGACTTTATGTAAAGAATCTGGATCAAATCAGGTGTCAGAAAGGAGTTGCTTGCCTCAGATTTTCGTCTTTAACATGCTCTAAATATCGAAGGTACTAATGGCTTAACTTAGGTTCTGAAATGCCCAAATATTCCACTCCTTTAGTCGGGATTGAACCCGTGAACTTCCTGGATAATATCAAGCACGCTTACCACACGACCATTTAAGAGGGCTCAACAACCGAATTAAGAATGCAAAAAGTATAACAGACTGTATGCTGAGTTACTCCAACACATGTGTTAACGTCCTTACTTAAACTCTATATAATTTCAAGTGTTTTGTGGGTCCAAACCTATGTTACAGGTGTTTAATTCACTGCCTTTCTTGCTGACAAAACACTGAGAATATCTTAGCGGTGAGTCATGAAAGCAAAAGCACAAAAAGCCAGGAACAGAACTCGAACTAGTGCGGCTGGTTTTTGTTGCTTATCAATCAAAAGTACACTTTTTATCTACCAGCTTCCACTCTAAAATGAATGGCGTATAAGAGTGTATAGGTACCAATCCCTAGAAGACAAATTCAGCTAATTTTGTAGCATTTCTACCTTCTGCTTTTTCGTTATTGTAAATAAAGTCCATAGATAAAACATGAAATCTTCTATCCGTGAGATTTAGTTTACTACCACCATGAAGATGATTATGAGCTGTTGATAAAATTTGTCACGCAAAGCCACGTTGCTTCCTGTCCTCTGGTAGCCGTTACAGTGTATGAATAATTCCCAGGTGTTGCTCTTCTCATCCAACATCTGCCGCAGTATCCACGTTCACTTTCAATATCCAAGAATACAAATATCTGTTCAATAAAATCTCGAAAAAGGCTCTTAATGAACCCAATATAAGGTGACTGTTGCCTCCATTTTAATCCGTTCCCATGTTGTACATAATAATCATTAGAACACAAAGAATTAAGTAGGTCTACTATAATTTTCCAAGGTGAAAACAGCCCGTCAGAGATTCTTTTCTATTAAATGCAAAGAAGAAAGGCTAGGGTATAAATATCAAAATAGGACAGGAGGTACAGAGGTAGCTTAGGATCACGTGTTCGAAAACAGGGTACTTGGGAAAATATTCGGACTTAGGAGAGATGAAAACAGGGACTGGAGAAAACTGCATTATGACGAGCTTCATAACCTGTACTCTTTATTGAATATAATAAGGGTAATTAATTAACGGAGGATGACATGGACTGTACATGACTCGCGCACGGAGAAGGAAAGACTTATCGCAAAAATACTGACTAGGAGACCCGAAGGAAAGAGACCACTTTCAAGTCCTAGAAGTAGAACGGAGGACAATATTAGAATAGATGTAAGGGAACTAGGATTTGCGAGGGATGGTTGGATAGTTAGCTCAGAATAGGGTTAAGTGGCGGGCTCATTTAAGTGCGGCAATGAACCTTCGGGATCCATAAAATAGATAATATTCCTTTAGCTCACTTAGGAACTGTATATCGCCATTGGAATAAATTGGAACATAGATAAAGAGTATTGTAGTAGGCCTATGGGCTAAGAAATAAGCCAGCTGTCAGGAAATACAAATAGTAGTGTGCTAATATTAAACACTTGTGGTGAGTATGCCCATTCTGTTATCTATACTTGCAAAATGGGAGTTCTTGTCTGCATAGAAAGATTCTCCAGTCGGACTACATTGTTTCGCATAGCTGAAAGTATTCGTTGAAGATACGCAAGACTTTTAAAGGATCGTATGAATAAACTTGCAGTAATTTACATTCGGTCGGGTCTTTGTGAAAATTTATATTAATTACCTACTCACACAACGATAATAAATAAATAAATAAATTTAAAAATTCCTACTATTAATGAAAGTAAGTGGTAACACTTAAAATCCTGACGCAAAAGATTTTATTTGTTGAAATAAAAAAAAAATTGCACAAGGTTCTTAGAGAGTGAAGCAGATTTCCCTATGCTACAAAGTGTTTTCTAGTTGTCGATTTAACATTCTACTGCAATGTTACATAAATGTCAGCAATGAGTTGCCCCTAGGAACGATATTTCTAAAGTAATTACTAGTATTTACGTGAGTGACCGAGATGAGTGGGTGAGAGTGGAGCTATAAGAAGTGCATAAATTGAGGAGGCCCGGGCTATTTGCATACATTGTGTTATACTTTCCAGTAACAGACAGCAAATTTAGAAACAAAGTTGTATAAATGTGCAAGCACACGCCCAACTTGTCGTTTTCACGACTTCTTGTAATACTTTTTTTTGTCATTTCTCACTGCACCTGCATCCAACCCGTCAGATCAGGGGAAGCTGTGACATATCAAGCGGAATTTTTTAACATTATTGCTTCTAGAGCAAATTCCTATATTTTAGAAGGTGAAATCACGAACTAGAAAACTCTGTTCACCTCTCTCATTATCGTGGCGCCATTTTTGAGTTTAAGATCTGTCCTCCCTCAATCTTGCCAGTCATGGGAAGATTACTATACACCTGACGATTCGAATTTCACTTTAAACTTTTCTAAATGTAGTATTATTAATCTCCCTTTATTTTAACCCTATTTTGCTACATGATAACAGCTTCAAGTGTCGTCAAAAACTCATCAAATCGAGAGAGTGAGCCAGCAGTGAGCTACATCATTCGGGAGTTCACGGATTCATTATTACATTAACAGTGTGAATTCAAAATAGACTGAAAACCTCGAACATTGTTAGGCTGTTCTTGCAGCCATCAAATGAGCAAGAGTTTGCTGAAAAAAATTAAACTCTTGCCTTTGACATGTTTGCTACAAACTCTTCCAGGATAACGTTACTCAATTGAACGGATAACTATCCAGCTGAATTTAAGATTGTGCACTTTGAGTTTTGATCATAGCGTTCCTACTATTCAAGTAAAATCTGCCACACCAGTGGCGGACGCAGAGGGGGAATAGGGGGTTATATCCCCCCCCCGATATTTGAAAAAAGGCTATATATGCACTCTAAGTGCTTTTTTTTAGTATTAAAGCTACCTATTCAAATCCCCCCCCCCGAAAAATTCTGCGTCCGCCACAGTTTACTATGAGTTCAAGGAAAAATAATTTACAGAAATTTATTCCGAATATTTGTCAAGACAGACGTTCTTGTGTTTTGTTTGGTACAATTATTGGCATATTCCTTCTGGCGGCACTATGGCCCTGGGGTTGACTCAGCCTCTAATAGGAATGACTACCAGGAGCAATCCTATGGTAAAGGCGGCCGGTGCGTAAGGCTGACAACCTTACCACCTTCACTTTCCGAATGTATAAAAATCTGGGAGCCTCAACCTCCTGGAACCCTCTGGGCCTCCATGGTCTGTAATAGGGAACACTTTAAATAATGCATTGTATGCTCAAGTGTAACAGATTCTAGTGTACAATTTTATCTTGCAAGTGAAAGGGCACCCTTACAAGCCTATCAAAATATGAAATCCTACCTTCCACATCATTAGCTGATCATATCTCACTAATATGTGTGTAACATATAGTATGAATTGAATTAATTTGAGGTAAATTGCAGTGCAATTATATCTGAGCATGGAACTGTTTAATACTGCAGTAAGTGTTGTAGTAGAGACCTCGAGATTTAACGCCTTCCTTTCACTTTCTGTTCATTTTTTTTATTAACATCCTATTGAAAAGATAAAATACCAGTTACATGCATATAATGTCCTTAGGGAATATAATCGTATCTTCTGGCAATCTCCTCAAGTTTGATTGCTGAGGTAAGCTGGATATCCAGATGGGCTACGTTTTATATACACTATTTTTGTAAGCGAAAACTTGCTTAGTATGGGCAGACTGGCCAGATTTCCAAAGTGCAACTCTGACAACAGGAACAAAAATGATGTTACTGGGTAAGCAATTTAGACAATTACCCATACACTTAGCCTTTTTACTGGACGTATATCTTCATTACTGAAAAAAATTGCATAAAAGCCGAGACATAAATTAATAGAGTAATGCTTCATGTTAAAACGTAAGGATTTTTTTACTTTGTGCTAAGACTGTCATTCAAATAATCGAATTATTCCATTAAAATCTTTCTATTCGATTTTAAACGTAGAGCCCACTAATAATTACATTCAGCTGGTAGTTTTTAGGAGTATCCTTGGTTTCTTTCTTCCCTCTCTATTGACTTTCTCCTTCATGTATACGGTCTTTGCTTTCCTTATGTTAGTATCATATTTCCGTTTCCATTAATTGTTATTTTCTTTAAGGTGTTCCAACATCATAGTGACTTGTTATTTCGATGATTGTACCAGTTTATTGGTTCTTTTAGTTTTATAAAATGAAACGTGTTAGTTCTCAAGTACAGCCACTACAAAAAATACAGAGGTATTGTAAAAATATCGAGAATCGGGAAGGAGTGGCCATGTTTAGGTACTTTACGTGTTAGTGAAAACCACGTGTTTTGCAGTGTATGCTCATATGATTTTTCTGTAGATTATGGTGGTCAAAAGACTGCGCAAGACACAATGATTGTAAATATATTATTAATATATTTTAATATATATTATTATATTATTAATATATTTTGGATTAGAATTTTTGGAAAAACCGGAAGAGGGAGGTTACTACTAAAGGTTAAGGCTAACCCACCTCTGATTTTGTATTTTTTGAACAATTTTCGATTTCGTTGCGGTCGTTCTTCCTTTATATAAATCCTATCTAATCAAAGTTCAATCAAACTGAAAGTACAGTGTGTAGGCGTATAGCTATCACAGTTCTTGGCAATGAACTTGCAGTTTACTACTTCGCCTCAATAACAAGAAACTCTCACCTGGTCCACTCGAGTACAATCTGGTGCACTACAAACATATTACGTCCTATGCAAACACTCTAAGACACCAGAGTATCCCAATAAATGCACCTCGTATCTTTATGAAGAAAGTATTAAGCTCACGACATCTGCTCATTTTACAACATTGTATTTATAAAGTACATATCGTGAAGTTTTAGAGCATAAACAATGCATTTTAATTGAAATTGCATGTACACCCGATGTAAAGACAAGGTGATAAATTTTTTATTGCCTTAGTAACGGTATATGTCTTACAGTTACTAAATTTATAAACATGTACTCTTTACATGCACGAAGAAAAATACCCACACAAATTTAAACTGGTTTCTGTTTTGATTTCCATCACACATCTTTCATGTGTGAGTGGAAATCTTGCTGTATTCTCCAAACAAATCGATGATAGTATACCTTTTTTATCTGTCCACCAATATTATAAAGAACAGCTTATTTTGGGAGGGCTTTTTCTGGTAGGACAGCTAGTATTTAATTTTTTTTTTAATTCTTATCATTTATAATTTATTTTAAACACGAATTTAATTTTAACCTGTAGGTACAATGCTGAGCTAATCACGCGCCTAGTTTTTAAAATACTTAGAAGAATTCTACATGATTTTCCAAAATTCTGTATTTGGATGTGGTACCTTGTGAAGATGTGACACGAAGACTGGCGACAAATTTCTCTTATTTTTAAAGGGACTTGACATGAGGAAATTTCCCTTTTTCGCGATTTTCTCGAAAACGACTCCAACGATTTTCTTTAAATTTTGCATATGGTTCGCTTATACTAAGGGCTAATACTTTTATTTGAAACATTTTTCTGAAGGGTAGTTACAAACCACCCACTGTGAATAAGTGTCTTTGCAATACGGTCTCTTGTAATGGAAAATCGTATGAAAACATCATTTTGTGTTTGGATTAGTTACCTTTTGGGGATGTGACACAAAGATTGGCGACGACTTTCTCTTATTTTTAAGGGGACGTAACTTGAAGAAAATTTCGTTTGTCGCGATTTTCTCGAAAACAGCTCTTACGATTTTGTTTAAATTTTACACATGGGGTGCTTATACTAGGAGATAAAACTTTTATTTTAATTTTTTTCTCGAAAAAATATCTGAAGGTTAGTAATACGCCACTCACTCTGAAAACGTACTCTTTGCAATACGGCCCCTTGTTCTATATTAGAATGTGAAGTGAGAAAAATGTATTGACCATGCTTAAAGTAAAGAAAGTTACGAGAGTACAATAATAAGATTTTATTTGTGTTATGTAACCTTCGAGGATGTGATAGGCCTATGCTGTGGCAACGACATTCACTTCATCTTTACAACCAATTTACATGAAGAGAATTTCATATACAGTGTGTTTCACGTACGAGTTGGCCAATAATACGGGTTTCTGGGTCGCTGCAGCTACAGCTCTAACTCCCAGGCGATCGGGTGAAATATCTACGCAAATAAAGCCGCTAACGGTGTAATGATTCAGGTTCTTACGGTTACAGTTAAAATTGCCATAAATAACCATGTATGTCATTACAAGATATGTTGAAAATGTCCCCCTCTTCCATCCACACAACACTGGTACCTTTTTAGAAAATTTTCTTTCACGCGTGTAAGTTCAGCTTCAGATAGAGCTAATTTCTCTTGCGATATTGTCTTTAAGTTCTTCTAACGTATGGGGGGGGGGGTTTGACCTATACACTTTATTTTTCAACTTCAAGCTCGGGTGAAATATATACGTGGTTCGAGCCCCGCCTCGGGCATGGGTATTTGTGTGTAATGAGGACAAACTGAAAACAAGGAAAAGATAAAAAGAAAAAGTAAACAAGATAAGTAATTCAAGAAAATTGGGATATGGCCGGCTAAATTAAAACAAATAATAATCTGCTTATTCTATTCCTGTAAGTGTATTTTTCATTCGGTCTTATTGCACCTGGCATACAGTTTGCTTACAAAGTCTTAGATATTTCCAAGCAGATTTGCGTATAATCCCGCATTTACATAATAATACTAACTCCAGTAGCAGAACGCGTGTGATAATAGTCCAGCTTTCAGAATAGAGTATTTGTCAACGACAGCATTTAGATAACGAACTGATCTTGAGAAGACGTAATTTCTACCCAAATTATGCTCATTATCATAAAAAGTATAACACATTTTGTTAAATCTGTGCATATATATTCCGGATTAACTCAACTGGGTAATATTCACTCCGAATGAATTAGAAACTCAGCCAGTTTTGTGCCAGTATTTTACCTCTGATTGTACAGCAGAAGCAATACGGTGAGACAGAATGCATTAAGAACACATTATGCAAATATACTAATGGATTTGAGGAAGAAAAGAGCATATAAGAAAGAAGACAAATCAAAATGAACTAATAAGAAATTCTACGTAATTAGGTTACAAAATATTATATAGCGTTTAAATTGGGTGTCAATTTCTGTTACGAAAAGCACTTAAATTTCCAACGCTTGTATAATCTGAACTTGAAGATATTTTTAAAATGTAGATTAGACTGAAGACCTACTGTTTTCATTTTGTCTGGAAATTGTACAGCCACGTTAAGTATTTATTAATAAAAATAATCCAGAGGCTATATCAAGGTGTGAATGGTATTGAACTTATCCGAATCTAAATATTTAGATTATGTAAAGCATTTTCAATTTATCCCATAAGGGTAACGGCATCCCGCGAATAGCAGGGAGAGCTTGGGGGATTGCTCGGTTGGTAAGCTTGTCCCAATTAGTTAGTACTTTCTTAATAATTAACCAAAGGGTATTTGTCAACAGTCATAATAAGTAGCCATTATTAGTACGCAGTTCTAGGGAGCCGGCTTTACTTGCTCCACTCCCGTTAGCGTCTACCACAAGGAAAGATGAGCAGCTGGCCGGTTTGTAAACTCAGCGGCGATTCCTGTAATTGCACGAGAGTCATTTTACGACACAAATTGATTTAAACACTTCCCGCCAGAACTGAACCTGACCTGCCGCTGCGCTCATAGAGGATATGAATGACGTCAACATCTTCCCTTTTGCTCCTCTTTCCGTTCCCATCATCCTTATGTACTGAGCAGGCATGCTCCAAACCGAACTGCTCAGTACAGATGGTAGCTACTCTGTATCATTTCAGTTAAATTACGCGACATCACAGTTCTTCTCGGGGCATAGATACTTCGCAGAAAACCTATATAGGACTACCTCTTCTACTGTGCAGACTGTGAGCCGACACTTATACCATGCACTATATACGTGCGCTAGATATAGAGAGGCACGACGAAACTTTATCCAGGTAGCATCGCAAGCCTGAGAAAAATGGCCACCATAGCTCAAATTCTGGACCAAATCAGTGAGCGAAGCATTTCAAGACTTCGCGTCACATGTAATAGGTGTCAAAAATCAACAAGAAATAGATGATGTCTACAGAAGCCGGAATCGAGACTAACTGATAGTGAAACACACCCTAGCAGAAGGCTCAGGATCCTGGGGGAAAACCGAGCCCAAAATGCTCGAGCCGCTATGGGTGAACTCTCGTAGTAGCCGATCCGAGTGGAGTTTTCCCGGGATTTTCCTTTCTCTATCAGATGAATACCGGATCGGAGACACGAACCCCGCTAGACAGATGACTGAACATAAAGGAAATGCATAGTTCTGTTATTGCTGAAGCGAACAGCTCACTCAACACACATTTTCCCAATGGTTTGGAACATACAAGAACGGAAAATAGAGCAATAGGACAAATGCACCGAAAAGTTATTGGGACTGGAGTATGGCCTTCGGTCGAGGGCTCTGCGGGTGCTGAGGGCTAACAAAAAATGTATCATTTCAATTGAGCTGGACGTAAGAGAACGTTATAGGTTTTGATATCTTACGATTACCATAGGTTTGTCGATGACGTAACATTAAGTGATTGTTATGCAGTGGCAGTTTCCATGTGTGTGTGAAGTTTTCATGTCTCGTGCCATGTCTGTGAATGCCATTGTATGCTGTGGGAATATGCACCAAACACATCATCACAATGAACCAACTCTCACTTCCAAGAAGCACATGTAACAAATCTGGTACTTGCCCATCCAACGTGGCCAAGGATATCTCAACAAAAGTATCCTTAAACCGCAAAAAACATACCTGAAGGTCTAGAGAATAGTAGGCTATATTACGATATAATAATGGGAAGTGCGTCTTAGATTCAAGAATTAGAGTTATAATATATTTCCGACAGATATTGTTATATTGCACAGTTTTCCTAAGACAGTGATTTAGAAAGTATTACTAGTATATTGCGATACAAGTGCCGTAAGCGATGCATACGGAACTAGGAAAGAGTTTGAAAAAACGAGGCACTCGCGCCGAGTTTTTTCAATTTTCCGAGATCCGTTATGCGCTTACGGCACGAGTATTGCATGCTATTTTTTGCACGATGATTATTTATATCAGTTTAATTATATTAATTGAGATATTATGAAAATATTATGTATATACATTATTGAAGATAGATGTTTATTTCAGAAAGTGATACGCATGTGTTTGTTGTTATGGGAACGGAATATTTGTCCTGGGGGGCCTTGTCCATAAAGGCTTGTATTATGAAGTGTGGCGTAAGTAAATTCTTACCGCACGGAAACACTTACCGCACGGAAACTCTTACCGCACATAGCAACAAGATTGGGTGTGGGAATGTCAACTTACGATCCACGGCAACAACATTCGTAAGTACCACTAATTAGTTGATGGCCGGTTTCTATAAACTCGCGAATTACCTATGGATAAATTATGCAATGGACAGAATTTACACAAAAATAACACCACACAAACACAAATAATTTAAAGATAGCAATCACATACACTTGTGGCGAGTTCCTAGATAAATGTCCTCTGGGTAAATATGAAAATGACAGAAAAAAATGTTCTTACAAACTCGGGCTAGATCTTTCCAAGGGTAAATCTTCGGGTTAATTTATCCTTTCATGGATGGCTGGATAAAATTTAACCTTTCATAGGATCAATAGTAATATTTAAACAATGAGAATCAAAGCCTTCTGAATTAAATGAACTGTACAACTCCAAGGCCTTGCTCATTATATCATTGTAGGTTAAATGGAACTAATTTGTCCATGGATAATTTACCCATAGGTAATTCACAAGTTTGTAGAAACCGGGCATAAGTCGTGCAAAAAAGTGTAAATAACACTGTACAACATGAAAAATGTCCTTTAAATGAAAATATGTGTTTCTTGTATAATTCTTGGGTGAAAATAACGAATCTGTAATTATTTTTGTTTACCACGCACAATTTCCCCAAAAATCCACATTTTTTATTTTTACGTAAGCTGAATGCTACACTTTTTGGACTCACATCTGGACTTCTTTCCTCAAAACCTTGGCGCAATTAGTGATAAGATTGGTGAAAGGTTTCATCAGGACATATCTATGTTTGAAAAGCGTTTCAGTGGACAATGGAATAGCAGTATGCTAGCTGAATATTGCTGATCTGTTATCAGGGACACACCAACAGATGCCTACAAAAGGAAACGGCCAAAAAACTTATTTTAGTGTTTGTGTTTTCTATATAAATCAAGACTCTATTACATTTCTCTCTAACCAATTTGTATAAATATGAGAAGTGCGTCTCCTACAAAAACGGTACGTGGTAAACAATTTTGGTTATGATATATGAATCAAGAACCTTTTGTGTATACAGAATCACATAGTTTCATATAAAGGACAGAAAACAGTTCAAATTTGGTGTACAGTGTAATTAATCACTAACAACAACTATTCTAAAGTTGCAAGGAGTAACAATTTTAAAAAGTAGTTCTATTTTAATCTTGGTGGCGATGGATAGATCGAGTTCTGATGGGCGGGCACACTATTCTACCTAAGTAATTCTAGAGTGATAGGGAAAAGGCGAATAAGTCAAAAAACCAAAGTTTCAGGAGGGAAGAGAAACCATTTATTTCCACAGCATTGTAACAATATTTAGTTCAGCCCACCCAGATATTTTACATAGTATAAGATACTATACTATGTATAAGATAGTATAAGATACTATTTTAAAACATCTGGTGGACTGGTGGACTGAACTAAATATTGTAACAATGCTGTGGAAATAAATTGTTTTTTGGTCTCTCCTAAACTTCGGTATTTTGACTTATTCGCTTTTTCCCTATCACTCTAGAATTATAACAATATATAATATATATAATAATATATAATATATATAATATTATTAAATTGTTCATGTATATTTCACTACATTATAACAATAAATATTACATTGTTCATGTAGATTTCACTACTTTATCACTGTGTCGTCCTATTTTCTAGGTGAATGTAGTCACATCTGAACTCCATACCAGTGGAAATGAGGAAGCTCTTCATCCAATTGCGGTGAGTTAAAGTCTCTGTGTAATCTGATAAGTTGTACTTAATAATTTAGATCGTGACATACCGCTCTTTGAACTTGGCAGTGCACTTACATTACACATTGTAACTCCCGTGGCTTTATGAGCATTTCTCACAGTTTAAATTAATATCACACGAAAAACTTCTTCCAAACTATGTTAATTATGGGACAAGTTCATGTGTCAAAGACATTGCAGCAACATTTGCGGGAATTCAGGTCAGTGTGAAGGTTAGCTGAATGTTGGTAGTAATTAAATACTTGCCCAATTTTACAATTCATAGTTTCAAAGGGGTAAATTTCCATAATTATATATTTATTTATTTCCATACCCGAAGGATCATTTTCTTTTGCCGTGGGGTTCCTTTCTTGGCAGGATTTTATTCAAATAATGTATTTTTGGAAATAGTTTCTTTACGACATATTTTACTTAGGCTAAATTATTAAAACTGTGGTGATTTTATTTGTTTTAAGTTTTTTGTCAAGTTGACACGGGGTACTCTTACATTTATGTTAATACATGTTGGAAAATGTATGCATGGCGTACTAATATAAATAGTGTTATATAATTTTCACGTATTGTACAGAATTTATTTGATTTACTAATTACAGCTTTATAGTTAAGTGGTAGACCTACACACGTAACGGTTTCTCAAAGTAATTTTTAGTGTCAAAATGCCTCTTTTAACAATGTAGGGACGAAATTCTAATTTTGTTGGCAAAGTTGACAAAAAATTTGCGGCTTATCATAAATAGATGTTTCAGAATTTAATCAAGGAAATTTAAGTCTTTCCGAGGGCTTTATTCAAATGTTTGAAGTAGGGAACTTATGATTCCTGGAATAAACATTCCATTATTCCATATAGTCAAATATAATATAGGCCTGCACGCCACTGATTAAATTTAACTGACATGTCAATTTAAACATTGCACTTCCAAACAAGAAAAGGTGATGAGTTTTTATTTTACTTATTTTATTATAATTGATACAGTTCAGGATTTTTTGCCAGAGGTCAAACGATGGTCACTCATACAAGTTCCATCTGTGATCAACTGATCAGTTGGGCATTGTTGTTACCTTAGTCCACATGAGGATCATAATTTTGTTGTTAAATGTGTCTCATAATGTTATAGGAAGGGGTACCTAGTTTTCGTAATGATGAATTCCCGAATTGAGGTACCCTATAGATAAAGCGATTTATTTTTGTTTCAAACATTCCTAGACGACATATTGAAGTCTTACATACGCGAAAAAAAAAACGAAATTTTGTTTATTCGCGAATTTTTCATTTTTCGAGCGAATATTTCTTTGCTGAATGAAATTATATTTTTCAAAGGAAATCTCGATTTCTAGAAAGGCATTTTTAAGTCGAAAAATATTATATATTCTTATTAATGCAATAAATATTCCATAAACCAAGTATATTTTGAGTTGGCATGTATCTTAGTGTTGTAAGTGTAAAGTACTAAAAAAATGTACAATTTATTTTCAGTTCAAAGAATCTGCTATAGACAGATGTCCATGTAAATTCATTTTCTTATAGCATAGCCCTCACACCATATTCCACAATTTATGAGAGTTTATAAATTTATGAGTTAATTTGTTAATATTTTATTTCAACAGAAGAATAGCTCTTCATATGTAGATATAAATAGACGAAAGAAATATTGTTAGATCAGTTTATCTACACGTGTTAATAGTCAACTGGTAAGAATTGTTAAAGTCTACAAAATCTCTTTCTTTCTCTTTCGTAGTTCTACCTCTCCCTTATAGGGACCTTTTATGCGGCCCGCGCAGCCCGGGCCTTACCGGGCCGCGACCTGTCGGGAGAGGAATGAACTATGGATCACAACATAGACACACTTTTTTGACCAGACAGGGACATGGAGGGCCTCCCCGGAGGAGTGGTCAGCCCAGTACAGTCTACAAAATGAAAGGCCTAATTTATAAATCAGGGCCTGAGCGTATAATAGGATCCCTAGTTATAGGCCTACAGTCTTACTAATAATCCAGTTGTAACATTTATACCAGGAATATACACAGCTGAGGAGAAAAAGTGTACTAATAATCCTTGCATAAGGCTGAATGTGTGCAACGCTTTACACAGCCTGGCCCCCTTGTATAAACTCGACGTAAATAATCAAGATGGCCGATATCCGTAACAGCCGGTCGTTTCGTAAATGTCTGAGACTGAATTTTGAGGCTATGCATATTCTGTGCTGCTTTTGCGGAATTATAAACATTGTTCCTTGTTTGTGGAACATATTTCCATACTTGTACCCATGATTACAGCTTTCTGAAAACAATGTAATGAAATACTGAAACTAGAATTACTCTTGGCAGACGATCCATCGCTGTTTTCCCGCTGCTCCGACAGATGGCTTTCAGCAGTCCTTCATATCCAGGGGCTAGTAACGTCATGAAAAGCGTGACGTGTTTGATGACGTCGCACGTACAAACCCGGTGTAAACCTCTGCAGTTACACTGCGTTTATTGGTAATACGGCTTATGTAGAACTTGCGCGGTGGACAACCAAACAACCGTTCAACGCAGATATAAGCAGCTTTTATTAGTAAGGCTGCTAATCTATAGCAATTTTGCAGGAAATGAAAGAAAAAACTAAACTTCTAACAAGGTATAGAAGTCCTTGAATTTACGAGTAATTATGTCAACACTTGCTGATTATTGTAATTGTGTCCCCACATTTGAACTGAAACCACTCATTAAGAGGTAAACGAGCCTTGATTAAATTCTTGCGTTATCAAGAACCTCCAGATAATCATCTACCACATAAATTACGTTATTACTTATAAGTCTCATTAAATGCGCATTGTCATTAACATCGACCTTGTGCCTCATAATGTAACTATGTTCCCCGTAATGCAAGTAGTCCTTCAACCGAGTGAACTTAACTAACGGAAGCAGAACTCTCGCATTTCGTACGAGTAATTCGAATTAAAAGGGTAGTTAGATAATTGTGTCTTGAGAGTTTAATACAGTTTTTTGCTCTGCGGCCCAAATACGCCTGCTTGTTTGTTACGGTTACTGAACGTAGGTCTTATACTACTTTTTAGACCTGTAACCGTCATCGATTTTCCGGAATTCTATCCCACAAGGAGTTATTGTTGGTGCCACTTCTTAAAGACTTCTTTTCCAAGAATTGCCTCCTCCTGCTACCACCCTAATCCTCTTCGACCTATCAATCAGTGAATAGTAAAGTAATTAGGCGGATTCACACTTGTCTTCAGTCCAGTACAATGTTGCCAAATACGTACTAGAGCACGTTTACTTCACGTGAGAAGTGGTGAATTACAACGGCAACACTGGGGAAACCCATGCGACTAAAAGAACACTTGTTCTTTGTTGGTGTCGGTATCGGTGCAGATTTTCGGATTAGGGAACAATGCTACTACATTCTTTTGTAGATAGACGATGGTTTGGGACGAGGTCTTAAAATGGCATGAACAGTATCTATTTTTACGTTGTTACTTTGTTCTTTATACTCTGAAACATACGTTACATAAAGGCTCCCATGCATAGGCCTAAGTCTGCTTCAAGTCAGGCCTCGGCGGCATGGGCCTCATAAACATCCCAACGGGAGAGGTTCAACTGAGGAAAAATAAATAAATAAAGATTATTTAACTCCCAGGTTTAGTATTATCTGTCATTAACCTCTTTTACTTTATGAACATCTGCATAATTCTTAAATGGTGAACTGCGGTGTTATATTTCCGAGGAGCTGTATTGCTACCACTAGACTATGAGAGCCGTCCATAAGGTAAGTTTCCCTGGGGCTGTTGTTACAGAAACAAAACACAGTTTCATGGAAATGTTTATTGCAACAGATTCAGCAAGTGTTCAGCTATTTTTCAACAAATTCGCCACCGGAATTGAGACATTTTTCATTCCGTGGGACCAACGTTTGAATCCCTATGTAGGAGAAGTCTGCCGCCTGGGATTTGAACCATTGTGTGACAACCATGTCCATCTCTTTGTCATTTTCTGTCATTTCTTGAGGTGTAGGAAAAGATGGAAATCAATGGGGGCGAGATCCGGGCTATAGGGTGTTTTTTTAAACACTTCCCAGCAAGTCTCCTGCAGAAGTTCGACTGGGAGGTGTTTAAACATTCACCTTACAGGACGGACCTCGCTCCAGTGATTTCCATCTTTTTCTACGCCTCAATAATTGACAGAGAATGAAAGACAGGCGGAGATGGTTGTCACAAAATGGTTCAAATCCCAGGCGGCAGAGTTCAACGACAAAGGTATTCAAAAGTTGGTCCCTCAGTAAGAAAAATGTCTCAATTACGGTGGCGAATATTTTGGAAAATAGCTGAACACTTGCAGTATCTGTTGCAATAAACATTTCCATGAAATTGTGTTTTGTTTCTGTAAACAGCCCCAGGGAATCTTACTTTATGGATGGCCCTCGTATATTCAGTACCCCAGTAAGAAGGTTAGTCCTATTAGTTGAAATTCTCTTACATTGCAGTTTAAAAGGCTTTAGCGCAGTCTATTAACCATTCGAATGGAATGAAGGTGGATGTAACGTAATTATAAGGCATCGTCTGATTTTGTAAAATTAGGGTCAGACTCTTAATTGGTAATAGAGCGTTGTAATTTTCGAATTCTTTTCTGATATACTGTATGTAAATCTTCCTCAAGAAATTTGGGGAAATAAAGCGTTTTGAGATGTAATAGCTCGGAATGTTTGCCCGAACAATGCACAATCAAATGATCACGATCGACCTTCACAAAAACTTGATGAAATTACTAGTTTTCCGCACGAAGTTGGTTATCGACTCTTCCGTATGCAGATAATATCCTCATTATACGGCAGTCTTAACAAATTACACATGTAAACAGGCTTGCTTTGCGACGGTAGCGCCATCACGCACGCACGGCAGCGTCGTGACTCACGATGCGTAGCACGCAGTCGCATTCCACGACTGTGAGCTCAGCTTATTTACTGTTTCATAAAGAACTGAATTCTGTAAGAATATAATGCTTATAGTAAATACCGGTAAAAACGTATCTATAAAGGGCTTTTGTAAGTTGGGCACACAGAAAAGCCTTAGGAACTTTAGAAAGTAAATTGTCCTGGGCAAGGAATCAAACTCTGGATCTTCCGCTAGCAGTTATGTGCTGTAATCAATATCAGTGAACTGTTCCCAGAAACTTACCAGTTCAATTTTTCTTCCAAACCCTAGTCTGTAAATATAAATGTTTCGGAAAGAGATAACCAGAAATAATTCATTAAATTTTCAACCCTCAGGCCGCCATCGGTTCTCTGAATCTGGCCCTCCTGATGATTTATTGAAAATGCATTTTTTATGTAACATCTTAAACTGAAGTGGGATATTTTCCGACCCTTGATAGCGCAGTTTGATACTGAATCTGTGGTAAAATAGAATGAGAAATAAAAATACCAGGCATTTTAAAACTCTGTCGCAGCGGAATAAATCATTTTCTAGGCGAATTCCTTCCCAGATTTACTTGAAGAATTTAATGTCAAATTTAGTCAAATGTCAATATAAGTATAATAATAATAATAATAATAATAATAATAATAATAATAATAATAATAATCATATATGAACCTACAGTGCCATATCATAAAGATAAATATAATTTAGAAGATATCGAAGTCCGAGGCATAATGGTGGTTGCAAGAGGCACCATCCCTAAGAAGCGTGTCACTCTCCTTCAAGATCCACGTTTCAAGAAATTGCCTTACAAACTTAAAAATTTTATATAAGAATACTTAGATACCATCTGTATTCAAAACAATTTAATCGTTCTTCTTCTTCTTCTTCTTCTTCTTCTTCTTCTTCTTCAGTGACTTTATATTATGCTAATATTGTAAGTTGGAATTCTTTGTTAAATTGGCAATCTCTAAATGTAGAGGAAGATTGTTGAAATAATAATTAATAATAATAATAATTCGGAACGGTTGAAAATAAAACTTGAACTCGGGTAACTGGAATACTTTTAACTGGACTTATTCAACCAGCTATAGGCCTACTTCATTGATTATAAAATTATTTCATTTCTTCCAAGCTATTTAATTATCGAATTTCAGCCCATTACATACCGTAGCGGTTATAATTTTCACTGTAGGCCCGTATGCCTAAAGTATACACAGCTGTGTAGGCCTACACAAAGGAGTTCTGAATCACTACCGCTACCTTTGAGAATGTTGCATTAACAAGAAGAAAATCTCTGGGAAAAAAGTAATTCTTGTTGCTTAACTACAATTTACAAACAAACCCATCATAGTACCGTACACCACAATAAGCATTTCCCATAATGTCTGTAGACTGGTCTATTGTTTCACTTATCACTAGTATTAGGTGTGTGCAACAGTTTCTCAGGCGGTATGATGAAAACATCTCACCTTGCCAGGAATCGTCATTACGCCATGAGGATGCAGAGAATTGTGCATTAAAAACTCTATCTGAAGCGTAACTGGTGTTGTATTCTATCTTTTGTTTTATGATGTTATTGTTGCTGCTGGCTGCAATAGAATAACTTGCCTAATCCATGAAGTTTACAGAAATCACTCTTCTACTTCTGGGAGGCCTGTTCAAGATCATAAAACCCGAAATCTACAGTGTGTTCTATCGTAAAGGTACCTAGTTCTTAAAAAAAATATATAGTAAAAATTAAAACAAAGTGTATGCGCTCGAGAAATCTGAGTTAAAACCCCGAGCCGGTTAATTTGACTTTATTTATACTTTATAATTTATTACTTATGTTGTGTTTTGTGCATGTGATTATTGTTGTAATAATGGCTTATTCTGTATTTTCATTCACTGAAAGAGGCTCAGCCGAAAGCTGCTCATGTCTTGACAATGAGAGATTTGTGACTTTTCGTAGGGTGCAAGTACACTTAAGAAAATAGCACGGCCAGAGGCAGGTATTAAGAAGCTCAAAATGTTTGCGAATATTTATTTTATTGTGGTATATAATGCAGCATCCACTTTGGAACGTTTTCAATTCCTTTTTCTATAACGCAGATTTCATTAACGCTCTACAATTTCTTGCATCGATTTATTTCATGCAAATGCTTGGAATTTTTACGTTAAAACCAACATGCACAAAAAAATTGCCTATTTTCACCGAAAGACTCGAAAAAAGGGCCTCCGATGGACTAAGCCGAGTTATTGCGTTACAAACCACTAGGTCGCGGATTCCATTCACGATAAAGTTATTGTGATTTTTAAATTGGTATAATCTGTCTGGTTGGTGGCACTATGAACCTGGCGTGAGCTCAACCTTTAATATAAATAATTTACAAAATGCGGCTAGCAGTAGATCACTTATACCCTTAGCAAACAGGAATGGCGTGTGGGGCCAGGTAGGTTCCTGGAGCCGCAAGCACCCTCACATATACAAGCGCAGGGGGACCGACCGTAATTTCCGCCCCATGAGTCACCTAGTCTACTTCAATCAATCAATCTTAGATTTTTTAAATATGTAATTTTATCTTAAAATCTTTGTTAGGCCTATATATCAATTCTACACATAATTATAAGAAAAATGACACTAAACAATGTATAATTTATTTTCATAGGAACATTTACGAGTCGTCTTAGTGGCTTACTTCATCATTTGTTAGAAATGTTCCTATTAAAGTAAATTATACATTGTTCGTGTCATTTTTCTTGTAATTATGTGTAGAATTGATATAAAACAAAAAATTTTAAGATAAAATGACATATTAAAAAAATATAAGATTGATTGATTGAAGTAGACTAGGTGACTCGTGAGGCGGAAAAAACGGTCGGTCCTAATCCCCTGCGCTTCTAAATGTGAGGGTGCTTGCGGGTGAAGGAACCTACCTGGTCCCACATGCCATCCCTGTTTGATAAGGGTGTAATAATAGTTTGTCTGATAATTCGGGATCTTCAAACTCCAAGAACCCGAAGGTCCTCCAAGGATAGTGTAGGATGAGAAGAATTTTCTTGCAAAATTTAGAGCCAGACTTTCCAGCTCACATATGCTGGGACTAGTCCTCACATAATGCTTCAAAAACAAGAGCAGACACATAAAAAACTAAACAAATACTGGAAACCCAGGAAATGACTTCATTGAGGGAAATAGTAAGAAAAACAAGATATGATAAAATAAGGAATGAGCACATTCGAGATATGTGTGATATCCAGAGAATAGGTAATTGGGTCATAAGAAGAAGACAAGAATAGTAAGACCACATATCAAGAATGAACAAGGATAGACTAGCAGAAATCGTATGAGATAACATTCCAACAGGCAAGAGATCCCCTGGGAGACCCCGGAAAAGATGGCTTGACTCACTTCCCAACAGGCTGGAAGCCTAGGATTATGAGAAGAAGAAGAAGAAGACTTTTCAGCTCGTTTATTTCCTTCCTTATCTTAGTGTACAAATTGTATTTGCTGGGTTCTGTAATTTTGAGTGACGTTGAAATAAAGATGTCAGACGAAATTGTCATAAGCGACACAAGAATAAAATATTCTGACAGTTGCAATATGTCATTTCATCAAAGAACAAAGAGTAAATTTATCTAAGTCACAAAAGTAGCAAGAGCAAAAACTTATAATGCTTATCTAGTTAAATATTTTGTAGTCATACTGTGGGTTAAGTCATGAATTCTCAAAGCTACTGTATAAGTAAGCTATTGCTTCCCCACGAATACAAATATTATTGCCATCAATTTAAGTTGCTGCAAAACAAAATCTGGCGTTTCTTCTTTACAACAAAATTAAGAGGCGGTCTATTACGTGTTGTTCTTACAAAATTCTACACCGGCCGTTTTATTACTAGGAACAGCTGCACGAAATTCTGAGGAGAAACACCCAGAATTCAAGTCACATAGAGTTATAAAAATTAATAATAAATATAGGAAGCTACTGCTTTCAAATATGCTGAAACATTTGAGTGCTCCAAGGTAGAAGTTTTTGGAGGTTTCAATAAATCATAATTTCTCATGATTCACCTGGGAACCTCTACTTATAACGATATATTTCCTCAGCCCTATAATACAGCACAATTTATTAAGTTATTGCCCAGTCCTGCATTGCTTTATTATGCTTTTACGATCGAAGGAAAACGGCTTCTTCCTTTGCTGTGATGCACAAAAAGCACGCACCCTGTTGCTTTCAGAATTACCTGTTTCAATCAGGAATGGTACATGAAAAGATATAAAACCAGCAAGCCAGGGTTTAAAAAATAGATCTTTTGTACTAAAATTTGAAATATTTTGCATTTTTATCCACCACCTAGCTAATATGTATTTAAGTAATCCAAACTAAAACCAAAGTAAACTCCGTAGCGCTGCATCCCTAAAGAGATTAGCCTACCATTCGGCCTTTGCGTCATATACCGCAAACGTAAGGCAGGATTGGGGGCCTAGGGGCATTATTATGGTTTCCGTGTCCGGAGATAGCCTCTCACTTTGAATTACGAGGCTGAATGCACTCCGTTCTAGACCTCCCTACCTCAGAAAAATACGAGGAGGTAGGCCTACCGGTGATTGAACCCGGGTATACTTATCTGGAGGCAGCAAAGCTAATCACTACACCACGCAAGTGGCAAATAATCCAGACTACATAAGTAAAATATTTAAGACTAATTTAATCGCCCTTCAGTTCATACACATTTTTAAGTTTGGAACTTCCAAGTTTACAGTCCAGCCTGTGTGTCTTTCAACAACCTAGCTCCAGAACGGAATATCATATCAATATAAAATTTTGTGTTTGGGTTAGGTACCTTCTGAGGGTAAGACACGACGATTGGCGATTACTTTCTCTTATTTTTAAGGGGACTTTAGATGAAGGAAAATTCGTTTTTCGCGATTTTCTCTAAAACCGGCTGTAACAATCTTGTTTAAATATTGTACATTGAGTGTTTATACCAAAAGCAAAAACTTTTATTATAAACATTTTTTCGAAAAATTCTCTGAAGGGTAGTTATAAACCACCCACTGTTTATAGAATCTCGGTCTTGCCTGGTGAACAATAATGCTTTGCATCAGGTTGAAACAACTGAATACGCACTCTTTGCAATACGGCCTCTTATTATATATCAGATTGTGAAGTGAGAAAGATGTAACTTATTATTAGAGTAAAGAAAGTTACTTGAGTGCTTTAACCAGATTTTGATGTAGCCTATCCTTCAGGGATGCGATACGATGTGGTAACGACATTCTCTTAATTTTTACAACCAATTTACATGAAGAGAATATCATGATTGTATTATACGGACTAAGAGACACACTTTTATTTGGGCAGAGGAAATTATGAGTTTCACATCAGATTTTTGAAGTGAAACTTCTTTAGCCGCGGTAGGGGTAAATCGAGAGTTTGTGTAACGCTAAAAATCGTCACGAAATTAGTGAGGTGTGACGGAACGAACTGCACAGAAAACAATCAACTCAATGATTAGGCTTATCAAAAATTTAAAAAATCTAATAATCCAAAATTAAAAAATCGAAAATCCAAAATGAAAATATCAAAAGAATAAAATATCCAGAGATCCAAAATTTAAAAAATCCAAAATGAAAAAAAAAATCAACATTCCAAAATTAAAAAAATTCAAAGATCCAAAATTAAAAAGTCCAAAAATCCAAAATTCAAATTTAAAAATCCAAATATCCAAAATTTAAAAATAAAAAAATAAAAATCTAAAATTTAAAAAAATTTAAAAATCTAAAATTAAAAAATTAAAAAATCCGAAATCCAAAATTTAAAAAACAAAAAATCCAAAATTAAAAATTCAAAAAATAAAAAATTTCAAGATCTAAATTTAAAAAATCCAAAATTAAAAAATCCAAAATTCCAAAAACCAAATATTGTAAAGTCCAACAATCCAAAATTGAAAACAAATCCAATAATCAAAAATTGAAAAAAATACAACAATTAAAACAAGTTTCACTTCTGTCGCGTGGCGTTCCATGGACTACCGAAAACCATGGGCACAATATTATGCAATTGGCTCTTAAAGTACAATGTACAAAAGTCAGACAGTACCGTATAGCACAGCATGCGGATGATACGATTAATCACTTCGCTACGTACTGTAATAGGGGGACAGCTTCGATGTATTGCTGGAATCGATAAGGATCGAGAAGTGAATAAGAAAGAAGCGGAACCCGTTCCACAGCCGATGCGGCACCACAACAGTCTGGTTAATGCAAATTACCGGCTGCGGAACTCGGAGGCTTTGCTTCGACCCCACACAGTCAAGATCCAGGTGGCCTGGCTCTTTAAGGGGTATACCTCATAATATTTTGAGTAGATTTTGTATATTCTAAAGACTTTTAAGGAAAGCATGCATACGGATCGAGGAAAGAGTCTGAAAAAACAAGGCGCTCGCGCTGAGTTTTTTCAATTTCCGAGTTCCGTTATGCGCTTACGGCACGAGTATTGCATGCTATTTTTTGCACGATGATTATTTATATCAATTTAATTATATTAATTGAGATATTACCTGAAAATATTATGTATATACATTATTGAAGATAGATGTTTATTTCAGAAAGTGATTCGCATGTGTTTGTTGTTATGGGAACCGAATATTTGTCCTGGGGGGCCTTGTCCATAAAGGCTTGTATTATGATGTGTGGCGTAAGTAAATTCTTACCGCACGGAAACTCTTACCACACGGAAATTTGTTTTCTTTCCATAGCAACAAAATTGCGTGCGGGAATGTCAACTTACGATCCACGGCAACAATATTCGTAAGTACCGTTAATTAGTTAAGTCGTGCAAAAAAATCTTTCTGGGTAAGCGTAAACGTACAACTACTGAGCAAAGGAAGAATGTGTAATTAGGTAGATTTTATATGAAATTTGAATTAAAAACATACTATTTTGTATTGGCTTCTTAGATTATATTGTATTAGATTGTATTGTATTATATTATATTTAATATCAATGACAGTATTATTTCCAATTTTGAATGGGAGTATGGTCCTCACAGATATTTTCTTATAAAAGTTACGCAATGGTTTATAGTACACATTTTTATAGACCCACTCCTCTGAGACGGGAATGTCACAATATTCCCTCCCAAGAAGTGTGAACACCAGAAGTTACCAAGACAGTTTAGTAGATTTAGGCCTATATAAGTTCAATATTGGAACACTTCTAACTTTATTGACCCAATACAATACAAGAAATAAAACCTGCCTTTAATAGGACTTAAATATTTTACCTCTGCTAACTGCAAACATAGCAGTTATTATGGTCAAAGACTCTATAATCCCATATTGAAATTAACTTTGTATTACGTTTCAACATGTATTAACGGAGAAACTGAAAATCGAAATTCAGGATCGAACATAGTTCTTCCCTTACCTACAGTAGGCTACAGGAAGAGAAAATAATATTGATGTATGAATAAAACAGTAACAATGTAGGCTTATACGATCTTTAGAAACAAATGCAGAGCATGTTAGCACTGCCTAATTACCATAAGCTTGCCGGGGTTTAGTGGTGTTACTTGAAGCAATGCGAGATGAAACTTTGCAGCTGTAGATTGGAGCCTGATTGGTTAACTGGTTTGCAGAGCTACCAGGTTTCATTGCTTAATAAATTACCATTTCAGTGGACCATGACCTCAGAAAAGGCAAGGGCATGGTTGTATTGACTTCTCAAGTAGCGGTCAGATCTTCTGCACCGATAGCGCCTCTCACATAGTAGTATGTGCCACCTACTCTAGTATGAGGGTGTCCATACCCACAATCACGATCGAACAGGGTGTTTCCCGGAAGGTCTCCATTTTATCTAAGTGAAATATTAAATTATACATAATATATATGTGGTACATTTAAAGAAGCTTCTTAAGTATTTTTGCACGACGTAACTAATTAGTAGTACTTACGAATATTGCTGCCGTGGATCGTAACTTAACATTCCCACACGCAATCTGGTTGCTATGAAAACAAAAGAAATCTCAGTGCTGTAAAAAATTACAAAAAACACACGTGCCGTAAGTAAAACCATTGTAAAACAAGCCTTTATCGAAAGCCGAAACCAAGGATTTAACAGGGCAAATATTCAGTCCCCATAACAACCAACACATGAGAATCACTTTCTAAAATATAACATATATTTCCAATAATGTATATACATAATATTTTCAGCTAATATCTCAATTAATGTAATTAAATTGATATAAATAATCATCGTGCAAAAAATAGCATGCAATACTCGTTCTATAAGCGCAAGCGCCTCGTTTTTCCAAACTCTTTCCTCGATCCGTATGCACCGCTTACGGAACTAGTATCGCAATATACTATAACGCATATACTTTTATTTTTTCTTTAATAGTATCAATTAATGCTTCTTCCCCAGTGGAGAGGAAAGTAGGTGAGCGTTGTCCCCCAATTTTATAACGTAGTCCCCTTACTGTGCCTCTTTTTGGGTTAAATGTAAATATAAGTTACATACTTCAAGATAACCCCTCGAATTTATTTCTTTTTACTTTTCTTAGTTTTACCTCTCCCTTTTAGCGACTTTTAAGCGACCTACGCCGCTACCAGTAGGGAGAAGGATTATCTATTGAACCACATATATATGCTACTTCTTTGATCAGACAAGGACATGGATGGCCTCCCCGGGTGAGTGGTCACCCCAATGCCGAGGCCATCTCCAAGACATTACGAACACATATGACGAGACACACATTCACATTCGCATTCATTCTGAACAAGGTGAAGATGATAATGACGGCCAGATGATATCTGGGAACCACAAGAGCATAAGGTTATCCGACATTTCTCTCACAGGTGAGGAAAAACCCATCTAAGTAACTTGTTCAGACCAGGATTCGAACACGGGCCCGATTCGAATTCCCTGTGCCACAGCGGTGAACTCAAATTTATTTAACGACTACCGTATTTTACGGACCATAAGACGCACTTTTTACTTTGAAAACAGAACCTTGAAAGTTGGGTGGTCTAATGGTCCGAAATGCATTTAAAAAGAATTAAATCGTGGTAAATATTGCCGGTAATACCATAATCATAAAGAAGGGGTTGTAAGGATAGGTTAGTTGCAACTTTTGGCACAGACTGTACATCAGTGCACTTTTCACAATCTTAAAATGAGGGTAGCTGGAATCCAGGTATAGAATGCGAAAATAAAGGAATGTTGAGTTTTTTAATACGAAAAGAGTTGTCTCCTCCTTGTCCTGTCACACTTACACCGTAGGCCTATGCTGAATTGAAGGTTAGACGGTGTAAAGTAGTTTCAGTCTTTATGAGAAATCAGTTCCGTTGTTAAAATTTACGCGATGGCACCTGTACAGAAGAGATTTTCGTACAACGCAGGTTTTAAGTTAGAAGTGATATACACTGATTCCACTGTATAAGGTTATAATTTGTTTATACAATTAAGTATATTAATCCCTTCAAAATTTTTCGTGGAGAAACATTACATTTCTTTTCCTATAAATTTCCATCCTAAAATCAAGGTGCGTCTTATGGTCCGGAGCGTCTTATGGTCCGTAATATACGGTATAAATAATTAGCAATAAGTCATTAATTTCACTAAGGGTCTTACTATGTTATAGTAGGAAATCTGATTGCAGATGCTAAAGTTAAGTGGGACAACTGTGCACGATGATCGTATTTCTGGAATCAACGTTTTCGTTATGAAATACATTTATGAGTTCATTGCTGTTTCTTACATATCTCATTAACACAGAATCATGTAATCAACACGGAATCTAAGAAGGTACGATAACATCAGACTTTTATGATGAGCTCACTGTTCACGCTAGTTAAATGTTCTACATATAACTTTTTAGCTGTTCAGTTTAATTGTTTGAATAGAAGTCTGTCTTTAAATTCTCATTAAGCCGTGAATGATGTACTGATAAAATTTTCTGAATTTTAAGTCATTCTGCTGAATTACATTTCCAATCGCTAGTGTTAGTGCATTCCGAAAAAGAACATTTTTCCTGGATGGGAACGCAGACTTTTAGCTTTGTACGAGGGTTGGAAGTTTAATAGGGGTAACACATCTATAAAATCAAGGTGAATTATAGGTAGTTCAAATCGCTTTTGTTTGATGTTGGTTGGATATCCAGAATACTTCAGACCAAATAGGAACCTTGTATCATTACGAATGCCTTCACAGTCACCAGAGATTGAGCTGGTTCTATCAACCGGTCTAAAATGAATTTTGGATCTGACAGAAAGCCAATGATTAAAAATAACTCAGTACCTTAATATTATTCTTGATCCACAATAATACGCAATAACATAATGAACTGTTTCAAGAATGATTAAAAAATTTTACTCATTATAATGTATAGGCTATTGAGACTTGAGAGTAACGCATTAACTGAATCTCCACCGGAAGAAAGTGAAGAACAAGAGACAGGCTTTGACCCATCTTGCTCCTTTTCGCTACGGGATTATTGTGCTCCTGTTTCCCCTGCCATCGTTGCTCCATTCATCATAATATGGCCATTGGTTACAATAAAGAATTATTAAACAACAAAAAAGTCGTATTTCTTTCTCATTTCGTTGCTGAGACTTAGTGTTTCAAAGAGTTTCATTTTGAGATACTGTGTATTTAACATTTTGAATATTCAGGGATAGAAGTTAATTAGTTATGCATATGTTTGTGTTGAATGTGCTATCCCTATAACATAGACTAAATTTTTTATCCGTATATTAATTTTTGCATTAAGAGAATGTAATAAATATTAATACTAAGAGGCAAAACTTTTATTTGGGCAGCGGAAGTTATGAGTTTCACATACAATTTTTTGTACCTCTTTCGGTTATCGAGAAAAGACCGTTTAATGACGTCCGGTGAGCAATAGGATATTTTAATGTTTAGCGTCACTACAGCCAAAAGCGGACTTAGTGGTACAGTATTTCCCCACTCAACATAGCAAATAGCCTAATTCAAATTGCGTTTGTACCATTTACAATTCTGGCATCTTCTTTGCATTGGAACTCTGAAAAGAGATTTCTCGCTAAACACTTGATAAAGGAGATGTGCAGTGCAAGCTATTCAATCATGCTGGAGATCACGAAAGAGGTCTTACGTCATCAGAACCCCAGGACATGGGAGGAATGGGTCACAGTCTCTTCGCTCCACGCTAAGGGATCATTAGACTGCCTTAATAAATTGTGTAATAACGTTTTTGCATTCGCTTGTATACGCCTCACATCGTGGAGGTGAAAGTGGTGTTGACCATTAGTAAGAATCCCTATCATACTGTCCACTTCACGCCACTTGACACGAATTCAGTGGCTCGGTGTAGGTCACATGTAAGTCAGGGTTAAGAATATTTTTAAGTTTGAAGTAAGGACATATTAGGTGATATCGTAATATGTCAAAATGCGTATTCAAACAACAAAAAAGTGACCCACGACAAATACCAAGATTTTTCACCCTCCTGTACCACCAATACAAGTTTTTATTTTTGTCAGTGCTGTAACAAAAACATTTAAAATATCTTATACACTAGAGTAAATCCGAGCGATACTTTCGCAATTTCCCCTTTTTTGACAAAAGTCAGAAGTTAGCTAAGTAATTAGGTAGCCTATACAGTGGTTTATAATCACGTAACAAATGCTTAGAAATACGAGGGAGAATCAAATGACAACCACAATTATTTTTTTCCACTATTTTACTGCAGGGAGAACGCTTGCTTGTAAATTATTTTTCCACATAGTCCTCTCTCAGTTCAAAGCACTTGCGCCATCGGATAGGAAATGCTTTGATACCGCGTGAGAAAAAATATTTTAGTTTTCGCTGTAGCCACTCGTGCACCACCTATTAGACGACTTCATCAGTCTTGAACTTCTGCCTTCCAAGGTGCTCCTTTAATGGACCAAAGATGTGGAAATCTGATGGTGACAAATTTGGCGAGTATGGCGGATGTGAGAGGCACTTGAAGCGAATGTCATCGTTGATTTTCATGGTTGCACGAGCAGCATGAGGACGGGCATTATCATGTAGAAGCAAAACATCTGCACTCAGCGATCCCCTGCGCTTTGGCACCATCAGATTTCCACATCTTTGGTCCATTAAAGGAGCATCTTGGAGGGCAGAAGTTCAAGTCTGATTAAGACGTCCAATCGAAGGTGCACGAGTGACTACAGCGTCAACCAAAATATTTTTTCTCACGCGGTATCGAGGCCCTTCCTATCAGATGGCATAAATGAATTGAACTGGGAGGGGACTATGTGGAAAAATAATGTACAAGCAAGCATTCTACCTGCAGTAAAATAGTGATAAAAAAATTAATTGCGGTTTTCATTTGACTGTCCCTCGTATATTCCGATTTCGCAGAATGCACTGGCAATAAATGACTTTTGTAATATGATTCACTCAACGTGTAGGTTATGACTAGGGACCGGATTTTTAGGTTTTTAAGAACACTGTTTTAGGTTTTCCATTAGGTGAAATAGTTTTTTTTAGGTTTATTGTCCAAAATATCGTTTTCGGGTAGAATAATTGGTTTAATGAATTTGAATGTGCTACATAGGATTGAATATATAATATATTTTGTGAAGTTTAACTTAACAAAATTGATTTAAATTTGTGTAAACTTGCTTTAAGGCAATATTATACAATTGAAGAAAGAAAGCATAAACAATCAAAAGAAGCAGTGAAAATAAGATTGTCTCACATTTCCTGGTTACAGTATATCACTTTATCTTTAAAGATTCTCAACTGTGAAGTTCTTCCTGTTATCTCTTAGTGTTCCCGCTCCCACGGTAGCTCGCAGGCGAAATAGGGACACGGGGAAACCTCTCCGGTTTGAAGGATGCTACACTAAGTCAAGTTTAAATACATTTATTGAGCCCCTTGAAAGATACAAAGAGCACAATGGACAAAATGATAAATAGACCCTTTAAAATACAAGATGGAATTTTGTATCTTGCTTTACAAATAAATTCCTCTTCCTAGCGGTGCCGAAGAAGATGAAATGTTGATGAAGTCAAGGGGAGACGACTTAGTAAGCTCCTTCTGGAAAATAAGGCATGTTTGCCTTATAAGACTGATGAATAGCTCGGAGGACCAGAGCAGAGCAATTTTTATAGTCGCGCTTGCTCGGACGACTGAGAAAGAATTTCACTATTCTTGAAGTGAATGCGCACTATCAGCAAATTATTTTAAGGTCGACTTGCTGCTTCGACCGAAAAGAAGAACCTTTAGATGTTGCTTCGACACTGCAACTAAAATTAAGCACTTTGAAATATTCACTTCACAGCAGTACTTACAGTAAATCCTTTTACTTAATGAGTTACGCATTCAAGTCCATACGGTTTGATCAGGGAAGTAAAAAACTTGGCTTCACACATTTGTAATTAAATCACAAATAAATTACTTTGATGAATGTACTAAATTGCGTCTCTGCAATAACTAGGGCTGGGAAACTTCAAATTCCCAGCTCGACAATAATAACTAGATTCAGAATTCTGAACTGAAAACTAGCCTGGCGAAAGCTTCGAACGAGAGAATAAGAATGAATAGCAAGAATGACAGACGTCACGACATGTGACGTAAAGCAAGAATCCCATTGGCCAAGAAAAACAATAAATAATTAATCTTGGAAATAAATCAATTAAGTTACATTAAAATACTAAAACATAAATAAGAGAATTAATAGCATTACTTCAAAACTGAATTGTTTCTTTAAAAACACAAAATTATGAATAAAATATACTAAAAAATAATCAGACTGAAACTTTGGGTTGGAGATTATAACATGACTATCCAAAAAATGAAAGATGCGACAGTCAAATGTCATTTCTTATGAGAATTGATGGGAGAAAGAACAAACAGATAAGTAAGTTCATATTTAAAATTATATTGAAGACACAACAAGAAAATAAAACAAACGAAGACACAAGCCTGTTGCCATAGCAACACGGCGAATGACCTCGCGAAACCAGCTAATGCCTCAAATCCGGCCAGACACGAATGCTGGACGGAACATATTGCCCGCGATAATTTCGCTCGTGAAATTATCTAACAGAATGTGACGTCAAGCAAATTCGTGAATGCAAGGATTCGAGGCCAAAACAACTATCAAGTCGCAATAAAGTCAAAATCGGTGGAGTGGGATGCGTCCGGCATCAGCACTCTGAATGAAAGCAGGTGTCACTGTCCCTCTTCACTGACAGGCAGAGGAGCCAACTTGATGAGGGGCCTCTTATAAGTGCCTGAGACAGTGCGCACAGTGACAACTCTGACAAGGCCGTCTGGGCCTGGGTGTACTTGGTGCACCAGACCAAGCACCCACCTATGAGGAGGTACATTGTCCTCGAGAACCAATACAGGGGTACCCAAAGGAACGTCTGGCAGTACCTTATGCCACCTTGCACGACGCTGTAGCGTGTGGAGATAATCCACGGACCACTTCTTCCAAATACAAGTGACCATCTGCTGAAGATGGTTCCAACGGGAACGCAGGCTGTTCCCACCAGAGAGGTCAGGACTGGGCACCGACACAATGGGCTTGCCAATAAGAAAGTGGCCGGGAGACAAATATCCAAAGTCATCCACGTCCTCAGATAACGACATCAAAGGACGTGAATTCAAGAATGACTCAATTTGTGTGAGAACAGTAGACATCTCCTCGTAAGTGTACTTACAGGACGAGGACATCCTCTTCAGGTGGAACTTCAAAGAGCGTACTGCCGCCTCATGAAGCCCTCCCATGTGTGGAGAGTGAGGAGGCAAGAAACGCCAATGAATGTTCAAATGCGCAGTGGCGTCTTGCACTGCGGAGTGATGTTCTGATGACATCAAAAGCCTAGAGAGGTTCTGCAGGTCGGCGTGAGCTCCGACAAAGTTTCTACCATTATCACAAGTGATTGAACTTGGAATTCCACGACGACTTGTGAACCTTGACAATGCCGCCAGGAAGGCACGTGAGGTGAGCGAAGTCACTAGCTCAACGTGTACGGCCTTCGTGGACATGCAGACAAAAATAGCAACGTAGGCTTTGGTAGTCACCTTGGACCGCGGGCCACCAAACTTGAGAGAGAATGGACCGGCGTAGTCCACACTAGAGTTTGTGAAAGGAGGGAGAGGATTTACTCTCTCAGGAGGCAGATCAGCCATCTTTTGCTGAAAAGCCTGAGCCTCAAAGCGGAAGCAAACACTACAGCGCCTCCGTACACTGCGAACCAGCTTGCGAATGCAAGGGATCCAATACGACTCTCGCAAGTGTGAGATGACTAGCTGAGGTCCTGCATGACCTAGATGCAAGTGCACATGGAGAACTAACTGCCTGGTGAAAGCATGCTCTGCAGGAAGTAATATCTGATGCTTGTTGTCAAAGGGTAGGTTGGACCGACCTAGACGTCCACCTACACGCAGGATGTTATCCTGAATAAAGGGGCATAGTTGCCGGATCTTACTAGAAGAAGGCAAATCTTGCGAGGAAGACAATGCTTGAATTTCCTTTTTGAAAGCATTCCTTTGAATGATTCTAATGCAAGAATGCAAAGCTTCAGTAAGCTCTGACGGCAACAAAGGGCCATTGATAGGTGACTTGAGTTTCAAGTAATTATTGATGAAACGTCGCACATAAGCCATGACCCTGATTGTTTTCAAATGTGAAAACTTAGTCAGCCATGGGCTTAAGCTTGAGGTTTCGATAGTGACTAGCGCTGCTATCTTCACCTCTGGGAGAGACGAAGACTCGAGCTCAGTGGGCAAACTGGGCCACTGAGTGGAATCGGCAGTAAGCCAAGAAGGGCCTGACCACCACAGAGAGTTGTTAAGTAGGTCAGAAGGGGTGGCTCCCCTAGAGATGAGATCAGCGGGATTGTCCTTAGATGACACATGCGACCAAGAGTCAATGGCAGTGAATTCTTGGACGTCCGCGACTCTGTTAGCCACGAAAGTCTTAAGTTTAGAAGGTGAATGGTTTAAGTCTGCAGTTAGGAAGGCTGAGTAATTGGAAGACATAGCCTTCGAGCATTCAGGCTCTTTTGGGCTTGCTTCAAGATAACGCTTAGCCGTGGATCGGCGTCGATGACCATTGGAAGTATGGCAACGCTGTGAAGGGAAAGGCGCAGAGGGCAGTTTCCCGGCGAAGTACCAACCAAGGTGCGAGTTCTGAATCGTAGGTAACTCACAGGTGGAAATTTGCCCTGGACACACCACTTGGGCGCAAATCTCCACTCCAAGAAGTAGATCGACACACTTAGGACGACTAAAGAATGGGTCAGCCAAGGGAAGATTCGGAGGAATGTTCCAATCTTTGGTCTCAATAAAAGAGTTCGGGAACCCTTTCTCCGAAATCTCCGGAACGACAATGGCCTGTGCATTGTAGCGCCATGAAGTCACTCGCGACTGAATCGTGATGCTGGTTAGCTTATGTGTGCTAACATTAGTGGACAAAATTCCCGCTAGCGTAGTCCGCTGCGCATGAGGAGCTAGTCCAAGACGCCTAAACAGCCTGTTGCTAATAAGATTGCAGTCTGAACCGCTATCCAGGAGGGCTGTGGCCTCAACAGGCGAGCCGTCTGAGTCCAGGATGCGGACAGTAGCAGTAGGAAGCAAGCAGCGCTGCTGGGTCTGACTAGAAGCCATAACACCTGCAGTGTTGGCAGCCTGGTGACTATCGCTAGTCGGGTCGTGGAGGAATGTGCTATGTCTCCCAGCACATCTCCTGCACTGAAAAGTCCTACAATTGTTGGCATGCCCTTGACTATACAGGCATACACGACACAGTTTGCGGTCTCTAACAAACTGGTCTCTTTGAGCGAAAGTCATGCTCCTGAAGTCGCTGCATGAAAACAGGTCATGCACAGCAGTACGACAACAGAGACATTTAGGCCTCGAAGAAGAAGACTTTGACTTGGAAGGAGCCGGAGAGCTCGGAACTGACTTAGCAGCCTGACTTTTCGTGGCAGCATCAGTCATCTGCAGTATGCGAACTCGGCTTTCCAAGAAGACAAATAACTCCTTGAGAGTAGGGAGCTTCCCTATTTTGACAGATGACTCCCATTCTCTGATGAGGTTCATCGGAAGCTTGTCGATGATAATTCTGGTAATAATCAGATCTGACAACTCCACTTCTGTATTAAGGGAATTCAGTGCATGCACTGTGCTTATAAAATGATCCAGGTATTTCTGCAGGGATTCTGCAGAATACCTCTCAATCTGAGGGGGAGAGAAGAGATTGTCCAGATGGGTGTTGGCGATTAGCCGGTCGTTATCAAACCTATCAATCAAAGTCTGCCACGCCACCTGGAAAGTCGCAGCAGAGACAGGAATATTCTGAATGACCGTACTAACCTCTGATGACAGGCAGGACTTCAAGTACTGATACTTGTCCATGTCCGAAATGTGCCTGTGTTGAATTACCAACGACGAGAAAGTGTCACGAAACTCGATCCACTCAGAGGGGTTCCCATTGAACTGAGGAAGACAGATTTCGGGGAGTTTCGGTAACAACGGCGTGACAGGGTCAAGCGAAGAGCGCTGACTGGCAGTCTGCGCCTGCTCGGGTTCATATAGCTGTTTCCTTTCAGCTATCATGGAGTCAAAGAAACTGATGACTTTATAATAATCAGATTCCACTGCGTGAAAGTCGAATTCATGATCCTGGTAGGCCTCGTCAATGGCCACCTGAGCATAATCTGACTTATAGGCCTTGAAGATCTCTACGAATTCAGAGCGGCGAATGCGCGCCTCATGAAGCGTAGCGAGATCTTCGATTTCGTACTCTCGCATAATCTGCATTTGACGCAGAAATTGCGATTGCAAGTACTCGAAGCGTCTTATTTTAGCCTTTTGGGCAGCTTCGGCCTGGGCGTGGGCTTCGGCTCTCTTAGCCTCAGCTTCCTCACGGGCCAGGGCGAGCTGGGCCTGGGCCTCCGCTCTCTTAGCTTCGGCTTCCTCACGGGCCAGGGCGAGCTGGGCCTGAGCCTGCCTTTCTGCAAGTGCCTGCTGGGCCAGGGCCTCCGCTCTCTTAGCTTCGGCTTCCTCACGGGCCAGGGCGAGCTGGGCCAGGACCTCCGCTCTCTTAGCTTCGGCCTGGGCCAGGGCCTCCTTGTCAGATAAGGCCTGAAGAAATTTACACAACTGAGAGTTGCCTCTGGAAATGACGGCGTCGACTTCTGCCCTATAGGCTTCTTCAGCATCAGAATAATCCACACCGTCGATTTCAGTCTGCACAAGGTCGAACTTAGCTGCAAGTTCGTCTAACTTAGACTCATACTTTTTGAGTTCAGGATATGTGACATCCTCAATAGCTAAATTACTAATGACATTAACCTGCCGCGTAATCTGGGCCTTAATGGGAACTCGCTTGGCTTTAAGAGCCGTCAAACCGTCTGGACTCGACATAGCGACTTGCTTATACAAATGTCTGAATTAAATAGGTTGCCCGCCTAGAGCCGGTGCAACAATGACAAATTAAGGTTTGTTTATAAGAATGGAGTGAGTTGCCCGCATAGGAGCATACGAGTAGACAAAGAAATAGTGTGTAGCTGTACAGGTGTAAGTACACAAATGTAAATGTTTACACTTTACAAGAAAGTACCAAAAACTTAATTGAAATCTGTCAGAGACCTCCCTCAAACGCAATGCGGAGGAGAACCACAGATACTTATAGCAACTGACTTTAAACTACTTATTACTGATGGCTACTGATGGTAGCGTCTCACACCGGCGGCAAACTATACCGGGAGAACAAGATTGATATATAAGAATGACTAGAATTGTGGCTAATCACTGAGGTCTCTGTAATAAGTGACCAAGACAAATTCAAACTGTTAATTGAATAGTTACTCTACGTTAATTATAGGTCACTAACTATCAATGCATCTTCAACCATAGGCCTCTGGGTCATATCCAGGCCCGGAGGAACCACAAAGAGATGTTCCCGATCCCACGGTAGCTCGCAGGCGAAATAGGGACACGGGGAAACCTCTCCGGTTTGAAGGATGCTACACTAAGTCAAGTTTAAATACATTTATTGAGCCCCTTGAAAGATACAAAGAGCACAATGGACAAAATGATAAATAGACCCTTTAAAATACAAGATGGAATTTTGTATCTTGCTTTACAAATAAATTCCTCTTCCTAGCGGTGCCGAAGAAGATGAAATGTTGATGAAGTCAAGGGGAGACGACTTAGTAAGCTCCTTCTGGAAAATAAGGCATGTTTGCCTTATAAGACTGATGAATAGCTCGGAGGACCAGAGCAGAGCAATTTTTATAGTCGCGCTTGCTCGGACGACTGAGAAAGAATTTCACTATTCTTGAAGTGAATGCGCACTATCAGCAAATTATTTTAAGGTCGACTTGCTGCTTCGACCGAAAAGAAGAACCTTTAGATGTTGCTTCGACACTGCAACTAAAATTAAGCACTTTGAAATATTCACTTCACAGCAGTACTTACAGTAAATCCTTTTACTTAATGAGTTACGCATTCAAGTCCATACGGTTTGATCAGGGAAGTAAAAAACTTGGCTTCACACATTTGTAATTAAATCACAAATAAATTACTTTGATGAATGTACTAAATTGCGTCTCTGCAATAACTAGGGCTGGGAAACTTCAAATTCCCAGCTCGACAATAATAACTAGATTCAGAATTCTGAACTGAAAACTAGCCTGGCGAAAGCTTCGAACGAGAGAATAAGAATGAATAGCAAGAATGACAGACGTCACGACATGTGACGTAAAGCAAGAATCCCATTGGCCAAGAAAAACAATAAATAATTAATCTTGGAAATAAATCAATTAAGTTACATTAAAATACTAAAACATAAATAAGAGAATTAATAGCATTACTTCAAAACTGAATTGTTTCTTTAAAAACACAAAATTATGAATAAAATATACTAAAAAATAATCAGACTGAAACTTTGGGTTGGAGATTATAACATGACTATCCAAAAAATGAAAGATGCGACAGTCAAATGTCATTTCTTATGAGAATTGATGGGAGAAAGAACAAACAGATAAGTAAGTTCATATTTAAAATTATATTGAAGACACAACAAGAAAATAAAACAAACGAAGACACAAGCCTGTTGCCATAGCAACACGGCGAATGACCTCGCGAAACCAGCTAATGCCTCAAATCCGGCCAGACACGAATGCTGGACGGAACACTTAGTTAATACTTAATACTGTATCTAGACACTACCCTTCTCAGGATTCGAATCCGATGCTTCTAATTTAGTGAGTAAAATACTTTATGGTTGGATATGGATAACGTGAAACTGATTATTTTCCTTTTTTCAGTTGTTACGCATGCTAACCGCTCGACAGATCAACTAGGGACGAAAACTTCCCCTTTTCTAGAAAGGTAAATAATACGTGTTTTTGGCAGGCTTCACAAAATATTACTTTGCCATCTGTAGTGAAATTCACAGATCGTCGCCAATCCACTGCCGCAATAAATTCGATTTCATTTGTTTCGGCATAATTAACACGTCTTCTTAAAACTCACAGTGTGACCACTCAGTATGAATAACAGGGAAGTACCAAAGGCAAACAAAAAACAAGCGCTTTAAAACACAGAAATCTATATCCTTGTTTATACACGGCAACAATGGTTGTTCGTACGAATAATTTAAAAGGATTACGCCGGTACTCTTTTCCTCTCTTGATACTGTCCAAACTAGACGACAATGGGTTGAATGAAACGCTGGTGGTATTAATTTCTACCCGACAAAAATTATTCTCTTCCCACAAAATATCGATTTCTCAACTGACAAACAAAAAAGGAGCCTAAATTAGTTATTTTAGGTTTTATATCCCGTTTAGGTATATTTAGGTTTTTATACCCCATTTAGGTAATTTTAGGTGCCACAGAATTAATGTGGGTCTTCGAACGCTATCCAAAATGCTTTGGTGTAGCCATAAAAAACCTAAAAAAGTGCGGGAAGACTTTAGGACTTCTTCGGAGTAAAACATAAAAAATTGAACTTTCTTGTTTTTTCCGTCGGTTACAAGCTAAAAGGTACAGTCTGCCAAATCTCAGGTTTCTAGCTGGAAGTGGTAATATTAATGGCGTATTTTATGAAGTAAATTTCAACTGATAATAAAGGATGAAATAGCGAGGATGATTCACGGTATGTAAATATACAATTCGGCATTTGCCATAACGACTGGAGGAACCACGAAAAAAATCTTATCAACTGGGATTTGAACCTGGGACCTCCCGAATGCGAGTCCAAGACGTTACTATCTCGACCACCCCGTTAGGTTTACGGAAATAATTATTTCTAAACATTCAGAGCCCTACGTGAACACTGTTTGATAATACAGTTGCCATGGAAACCGTGCCCTTTTCGGGGGTTTTTAGGTTTAAAAATTTAAAAAAAAATAAACCTTTGGAATTTTCCTGTGGTTTACAGCCCTAAAGCTATATGTGTACCAAATTTCAAGTTTCTAGCTCATTTGGAAGTGGGCAAACATTAATGTCAGTGAGTAGGCCTAAGTGAGTGAGTCAGCCTGTCAGCCATGTGGCTTTATATTACAGGGATTAAAAAAGTATTATTGTGAATATCTTGATTACTGAGACGTGTACATGTTATAACGGTAAAATCTGAAATTCAGGCATTAGTACCTAGCAATGCCGGAAAATTTTTGCCGAAGTATTACGTACAGTAATTTTTAAAAATGTGTTCTATAGTTTTCCAGTTCCAAGGACCTGCCCACGGGCAAAACACTCAATAATAATCTTCGTCATTAATACAAGTTTAAATTTTAGTTCTAATCTTTCTATACCTCGAATGTTTCGTTTGAAGATGTGGGTTCACATAAATCATGGATTTATTTTGCTCTATATAGTCAAAGATTTTCCTCCCCGTAGAAAATAAGAGTGGCATACAATCAAGTGAAGTGGAAAGAACAGTGTAAAAGAAGATTAATATCGTGGAGTGCTAAAGAAAGGCTATTTGCTTCCGGCCTGTACTTACATTGTACAGAGATGTCTTTTGTTGAAGCAGGTAATGACAGTTAATGCAGGACTCAAATTAAACGAAACCTTTTCTTGCGATTGTTTTTGTCAAACGCAATTATTTCCATCAGCCCGGTGCTTTCTGCATTAGTGAGACTCAACGCAGTGATAATTTGAACCACATGCATTTCCTTCGCAAACGCCATAACAAGAAACAATCTGACGTGAAACACATAACTTTCTCTGCCTAAATAAAAGTTTAGTCTCTTAGTATAATATATTATGTATGGAAAATGAAGATAATGTCGTTACCACATCGCATCCCCGAAGGATACACAACCCAAATAAAAATTATTAATGCACTCTCGTAACTTTCTTTACCCTAAACATGGGCAATACACACTTCCCACTTCACAGAATAGGAACCGTATTCAAAAGAGCGCGTATTCATTTGTTTCAACCTGTTGCAAAGCTTTATTGTTCCTTGGCAAGAATGAGTTTCTACAAACAGTGGATGACTTATAACAACCCATCAGAGAATATTTACGAAAAAATGTATCAAATAAAAGTTTTATCATTTAATATGAGCACCTCATGTACAAAATATAAACAAAATCGTTAGAGCCATTATGGAGAAAATAGCGAAAAACAAAATTTTCTTTATGAAAAGTCCAAGCCAATCTTCGTGTCAAATCGGCAGAAGGTATATTTAAATTTCGTTTCCATACAATTTTTCGGTCTGAGCGAGGCTGTTCACAGACACAAAGATACACACTCAGATATGTTTCTGAAACAAGTATTTTTGGATTCAGGAGACTTCAAAACGTGTATTAAGACTATTCCACTCATACGCCGCGTGTTTGATATTGTTCAATAAAGTTTGGCAATTCCTTCGATATAGACCAATCACTGCCGTTTATCTTAAAATAAGTTATTCTCGTAGGAATCGCGAGGATGCCGTTTTATCGGGTAACATTTTCTGCTCGTTACTGGACACTTAAGCATCAGTGTGCAGTGATGAATACGTCACATGCTGCCATTAAGCGGAACGAAAACAGATTATTTTATACAACATAACTTGTTGGGAAATTGAAATAATATAAACGTACATTGATTTAAAAAAAAAATAATAATTCGATTCGGTGCAAGCCATTTCGTGTGCTTTTATTCTGTTCTGCTGTAAGCCTACCTGGTCATGACGTGGTAACTCGAATCGATTCATGGATGGTTGATTCATAGTATGCCGTGATCGCTTAAAATGTCCCTAAAAGGGAGAGATAAAACTAAGGTAAAGAGAGAAAGAACTAAGACTCTCTGCTTACCTAATATGGAGACAGCTTTAAAATATTTCTAGTAAAATAATAAAAAAATTAAATTTGTTTGGCGCTTGAGAGGAGCCGTTCAATTCCGTTTTGATTATTCTAAATACATATTAATTTTGTTTTCAATTCTTGCGAAACATTTCAAGTATTGATTTTTACCAGCTTATCACATGATTTTTCATGGTATTCAGACAGCATTCGTTGCACAAGAAGTGCTCATTAATATTATATATTATTATTACAGTATTATATTTCTATGTATTTACAACAAAATCCCTACTTTTTAAACGTTTCATCAAATCCTATTATATCAGAATAAAATAACAAATCGCAGGGCATGTCAGCATATCACGAGTTCTAAGATTGCAATATTGTGTAGATTGTAAATGATTTGTTTAAATTTTAACATTCTTATGTTATTTTATTGCAATCATTATACTGTGTCCGAGAAATATTATCACTTTTCGAAAGTTGGGACGAGAAATTATCTACGGTATGATATGGCCTAAAACCCGCCAACGGGATTTCCAGAAATATGGCTAAAATAAAGTAGATGACACAAACATTTTACATTTTAAATGTCACTTCAAATTGTATTGACAAGTGAACACAAGGACAAGCAATGAATCAATACATTATCAAAAACATTACAACTTTCTAAATTACAGCAGTTGTATCTCACGAATCCAACCTTCAGTCTTCTTCCAACAATTTAAACAAGAAATCTGTTGTTGTGGCTAAATCTGGATCTTCATTGTCTAAACTAGATGGCGAAAAAACTGCTTCAGCTTCTTTGATTTTTCCTTGATAGATACCATAAACAAACATGAAAGCATTGTGCGCAATTATTACTATTATTATTACAATCGCCAAAGACAAGAAAGAACATTCGAACAAAATGTCGTCACTGGTTTTTGCCGGTACTTCCAAGCAAACTTATGGAGTACTTCTGATTTTCAAAGTCTAGGCCCTTATACAGTCGTTTGGTTGCAAGGTTTATAATATGACCAATACTTTCATTTCTTCGGCGACATTTCAATAAATCAAGAAGAAAAAGGAGCAAAATTGCATCGAGATAGGAATAAAACTGTAGAAAGGTGAAGTGATCTTCATATGGGCCAAGGAAGCCCATATGACTCCGGGAGGTTCTTGATCCCAGATTTTGAGAAATATGATAAGTGAAGGGTGTAAGGTCGTCATCAATTTTAGCACTGGACATATACTGTAATAAATTGAGTTATTTTACAATATTTTATTTTGTGCTAAAGATCTCTATTTGCCTTTTATTTCATTTTCTTTCATAAAACAGTAGCCTGCAGTAAATTAATACAGTACTGTTATTATGCCGTTTTTATATTAAAAACTAAATTTTGTTTTAGTGCCACCCTCGCTTTGTACCACTAAATGTTAGAGAACGGATGGTGGCACTATATTGAGGGTTGACTGTATTGAATAAATCAAATTATATCGAATGGGCACCCAGGAAACGTGCTTACCATTTTTTTTGTCCCAACAGAAAGTATATTAAGCTTCTGTTTTTCTGTACTTAACACATGCCTCAACTAAGCCATCGATATATTCAGATATAGAAGTATCTTTACCTTAATGTTTCATATAAATTACATACCCGATAATCAAAAAAATATCTGGTGTAAATCGCAATGAAATTCGGATTGGAATAATACTGTAGATTTGAATAATAGACAAACAGGCAAACATTCTTCCTTTATACATATAGATGCATTCTACCTTACTGAATATTAGAACGTAGGCCTGTACCTGGCGTTCGGTGATAGAAATAATACATTTTAGTTACATTTTAAGCAATCAAACACAGCCTAGTCTAATATTTATATCAAATAATGGTGATTGTTTATTCACTGTAATTTTGTCCACGCATGGCAAACGCATAGGGCTTAAGCCTATACTCTACGTTAATATCAGGGCCTTGCATAAGGGCATAATAGGTGTTTTCTTCCAAATGAATTGTAGACAGTGCTTTTCCTCGTGTTTTGAAGGCTAAATAGGCAAAATTTCATCGTAATCTGAATAAATCTGCAGTTTTGTATAAAAAACAAACATATACACAACCGTAAGTTACTTTATATGTAGAAATATTTCTTGTACGTACAGTTGGTACCATGTTACTTTTTGTTATTAATGATGGGTTAAAGCAAATACACGTTAATATTAAAAGATGAAAAATACGCAAACATTGGATATAAACTACTTTATCATTAAAGCAAGAAAAATGTACCCAACGAAGAGAAAAATAGTTGGAAAATATTTTGACTTATGTGGGTAGGAAAATCTACTGTTTTGAGTTTTGGGGAGCGATTTGATAATTATTTTCTTTTTTCTAATGAATCCACTCCTTAAACGGTTGCATGGGAACATGAGAGTGGAAAGTATATTGAGTTGGATCTCGAAATTCAGTGTCGAGTTTTTAACATAATTACACGTTTTGGGATCTCCTAAATCCAAAAATGTTGTTTTCAGAAACGTGTGTTTATGTCTGTGAACAGCATAGCTTCAGAACGAAAAATGTATAAACTAAATTTTATATTCGGGTTAGGTACTTTCTGGAGATGTGACAAGAAGATTTTTTTTTTAAATTTATTTACAGATTTACAATCTGTTCAAATATGAACATTCAGTAAATGGTATAAATGACACAGTAATGATATGAGAACTGTAAGAAACAACTCTCTAAGGAAAAGAAGGATAACGACAACTTTCTCTTCCTTTTAATGCCACTTTACATGAAAAATTTCATTTTTTCGATTTTCTCGAAAACGACTCTAATCATTTTGTTTAAATTAGCACATGAGGTACTTATAATAAGAGCTAAAACTTTTATTTGAAACATTTTATTCTCTGATGGGTAGTTATAAGCCACACCATTCATGTAAATTCAGTTTTTCCTGTTGAACAATAAATGTTTTCATTAGGCTTTAACTACTGGATACATACTCCTTTTATGCATCTTCTGATCCCATAGCCTATCAGAATGTGAAGTGAGAAAGCTGATTGCTTATGGTTAAAGTACATAAAGTTACGTGAGTGTATTACGAGTACATAACACCTTATTTGAGTTGTGCATCCTTCGGGGATGCGACACTGAGCGTGGTAACGACTGTCTCTTAATTTTTACAACATTTTACATTTTTTAAAATCGGATCATGGGATATTGGCTAAGCTTGCTTTGCTTCAAATCGCGAAACAAAAGGTTTCAACAGCAGGTCTACTTCTTTTGTTCTATCTAAGAATATAAAACGTGTTATTTGGTATGTATAGAATGCACTATTCAGGTATTGTTTCCATGAAACTGAATGTTTAAACGAGTACGGCTGTGCTCATTCGCTATCATCTTTGCGTACAATGCAAGAGCTGCTTGTTTTGTGGAAAAGTGTAGTTGACAAAGAAAGGGAGGCAGTGCTTCCGTTACATTAGCAAAGTAAGTACAGACCGCAAGCAATTAAGAATCACTTTACGGACACTGACTCTGTATCTATAATTACTAATAAGACTCAGTGTCCACAGGGTCGCTGCCCTACAACCACAAACAAGCAAGTTGAATACATCCATACACTTATTTACTTGCTTACTTACTCGATGGCGATAGACAATACATAAGTAGGGGGCGGATTTCTATGACATGTCATATTTTCCCCTTTGCATTATTTCAGGTTTCCGACTAATTCCGGGGTGCGCGGGCAAAGAGAGTTAAGTTCACCATCCTAAAAAATTGAGATATGTCCATAGGGTTTAGATAAAAATGTTTTCTACATTTGTGTTAAGTCCAGTAAGTCATAATCAAAATTGTACGGTAGTTATGGAAGTGTGCCTCATGGGTTTATCCATCTCTAAAGTTATTTTGGGCTGGTATAGTGTGTTAAGTCACTCTAATTCTCAGTAACAAGAAAGTGGACTTAACTCTCTTTGCCCGCGCACCCCGGAATTTAAACCCGATTCCAAGCATCCTGGTGAAAATGGAACGGCTTTTATTGTGCATATAACTGCATGTTTAGGAAATGTTCAACTATTGTAGCATATTTAGTATGAATATGCATATGTAGGTCATATTTTTGGCATATTTGTGTGCATATTAAATACATTTAAGTTTCATATCATATTTTGTAAATTTTGCATAATAATGATACTTTTTGAGAATTTACAGATATTTTAAATAATTAACACTTTATTTTAATAAAATGCACAGTTAATGAAACTTTACAAAAATTTACACAATGTGTAAGTGGTAAAGTCATATTTTAAATTTTTTTGGTCATATTTTAATGTTTTTTAGGTCATAAATGCAAGCATATATCCTATTTTTTAGGTAATAGAAATCCGCCTTTTATTCATAAGTATGCTAAAGGAATATTCTTAATTTTATGGAACCCTAATGCTCAATGCCGCGCTTACCTGAGCATGCCATTCAACTCTATTTTGTGCTAACTCCATTCAAGCATCCCTCGCAAATCCTACTTCCCTTAAATCTATTCTAATATTATCCTCCCACCTACGTCTAGGTCTTCCAAGTGAACTTTTCCCTTAGGGTCTCCCAGACTTCTACGACACAAGTGTTCAAAAGTTGGTCCCACGGTATGACAAATATCTCAATTCCTGTGGCGAATATGTTAAAATTAGCTGAACACTGGCTGTATCTGTTGGAATAAATATTTCCGTGAAATTTTGTTTTGTTTGTGTAAACGGCCCTTGGGAAACTTACTTTGTGGATGCTCCTCGTATAATTAATTCTGTAAATAATATTATGTAATTGTAGAAAGAGTCAATAAAGAGCGTGTCAGAATACGAGGTTGTAAAGCAACCCAATTCAAATTAAAAAAAAAAAGGTGTGTGGAACGCCACGCGACAGAAGTGAAACTTGTTTTAATTTTTGGATTTTTTCAATTTTGGATTATTGGATTTTTTCAATTTTGGATTGTTGGACTTTTTAATATTGGGTTTTTAAACTTTTTTAATTTTGGATTTTAGATTTTTAAATTTTTTTCTTTTTTTTTAATTTTGGAATTTATATTTTTTAATTTTGGATTTTTTAAATTTTAAGTTTTGGATTTTTAATTTTTTTAATTTTGAATTTTTGAATTTTTTAAAACTTTTATTTTTTAAATTTTGGATAACTTATTTGGATTTTTTATTTTTTAAATCATGGATTTTTGGACCCTTCAATTTTGGAATTTTTTATTTTTAAATTTTTAATTTTTTAAATTTTGGATCTTAGAATTTTTTATTTTTGAATTTTTTCATTTTTGGATTTTCGATTTTTTATTTTAGTTTTTAAATTTGTTAAATTTTGGATTTTGGATTTTTTCATTTTTAATTTTGGATTGTTTAAATTTTGAGGTGACTGTTTTCTGTGCAGTCCGTTCCGTCACACCTCATTAATTTCGTGACGATTTTGAGCGTTACACAAGCTCTCGATTTGCCCCTACCGCGGCTAAAGAAGTTTCACTTCAAAAAAGTTACCTATTTGTCAGTAGTCAAACCTGCATGTCCCTGCTTAAGATAGAACTCGTTATCCACACGAGTACTTATCCCCCTGTTACCACAATGCTTGGTGTGGACCATAATAAAGAATTCATAAAGGTTTTGCATATGAGTTGCATACACGCATCCATACTCACCTGTTGTGGCCGGGGTCACTTTAACACAGTGTTTACATGCTCTCTGCGCGGCCGCCCACTTTTCTCTCATATTTTAATTTCGCAATGGGGCGTACACTTTTTTTTAAATGTCGGCCGGGCGCAATTCCACAGGTGTGAAAGTATTTCCAATGGCCTGCAAGTAACAGCATCATTAACATAAAATACCATTTCCAAGCTAAACTCAAATCTTAACATCCGCGTTCGAAATGTCTTCAGGCGGTCAGCATTCATATCATAATTCTCTCCACTCCTTCCCCTTTCTTCTCAACTGCTTCTTTCATTTAAAGCATTCATTGTAATTTTTACTTTACTCAGTACGTGGTAAATCTTGAGTCGTGATTTCCAGGGGAATGTCTTCATTGTGGTCTTAGGGTCAGTTTCACTAACATATTAATTACATACAGGTAATGTTCGACCACACTACAATACACTTATTACATGTTACGTAACAGTATATAACGACTGTTGTCCGACTATCGATTAAGTTACTTCCGTACACGAAACAAAATTCAAGCCTTGAAAACAGCAATTCAAACTGCATAATAAACAACCTGTACTTAAAATAATATCAATTCTGCTCTTGCTAATTTTAACATTATAGTGAATTTAGTTTATTTTGGATGTTTCAATGGGTGTTGCTTTGAGGTTAAAACGCCTGCACGCCGTCTCCTACCATCTATCGCAAAAGTCGAGAAGAGAACTTATTAATAACTATTCACTGAGACAGAGAGAAAGCCGTTGTTTGATGAATTATACGGTTTCCTAAAACCCAAAAATTTTGACATTTAAGCTATTATATGATCGAACAAAAACAATAATATGCAACTTGCCTATATTGGTAATTAAGGCACTTGTATGAAAATTATAAAACCCTCTATGCTCGTTTCATAAACATACTCGTGTCTTATGTTTGTGTCTAATATTAGCTGCATAATGTATACTATTTATTTTAATGAGCTTCAATTCATTAAGCATTATAATACTTTAACTCTTCCCGTTAAACTTTAGAAGTAAAAACATTTACATCAACTACAACGTACAGTTTTTAGATGGCGAACAGATCTGTATGTTCTGGATAAAATAATATACTGCAGTCATATGGGACATACACAATATTGTATACAGTATAAATTGCTTATTTGTGAAAGGACATAAATCAGAAAAGTGAAGTTTTGGGAAATTAGAAAAAAACAAATAATTCTTTCCAGCCTTTAGTGAGCCAAATATTAAGTGCATTACCTTATTTGTTCATAAATGTAGAGCGTTTTAATAGTAAGATTTAAAAAATTTATTGACTTACGCCTTTACATAAATTAACGTTCATATTTTAAAAACGAATTATTGAATAACATTGGATAGTCATTACTATTGATATATTTTAACTTATTTTACAATAAAGACATGTTTCAAGTTTTGAATAATGTCGTTTAATAAATGTCAGCACATTATAAAGCAACATTACTAACTGGTGGGCCACTGGAGAAGAGTATTTAAGTCTCTATGTTCTTCTGGTATGTACTCGTATTTCAAGGATTTAAATACATAGCCTATGCAATTTTTCATCACAACAAGTTATTTCTGTTGTCATTACACTGGCAATGAGAGGTCCATAAGAAATTTGGTCTCAGTATAAAAGAGTGCTTTATTACAACCCCCCCCCCCCGCGTGTTGTGAAGCAGTAACTATGCTTCTAGTGGCTTTGTTGTACTCAAACTGCATGAAATTGGCAATGGAAGTGTAATGGATGTAGATTCTTCTAATAATCAAATTAGCTTGTACACTTTTAGCCACTATATTTTGAAATTCAGTACGTCCTCTGATGTGACCACGTGAAAACTTCTTGGTACCAATATTAAGAGTAATGATAAGATTTTGTTTGTTTATGAAGGGATGTAAGTCGGCTGACTTAAGATTTTACATAAATAAATGAAATAAAGACCAAAACTTCTTCGTACATTTGTAAGCATCACACTTAAGTCCTTTCATTGCCAATCGATGCGATTACCCTAAAAAAAAAAAAAACAATTTCCACTAATAACTCATTTTCACACAAAGAAATTACTGATGTCCTTTCACAAATAAGCGATTTATTATACAATATATAATATATCTAACTCGAAATAGTCTGCCTACTCTGTACTCATGTATTTCCCTCTGGCTGAATACTAGAGAAGACCATATGAATAAATCAATAAAAAATAAATAAACAGATTGCGCCTATAATACCCGAAAGGACGGGAACATTTTGAAAAATCTTCAGATGTCCTTAAAATGTATTTATCTTACGATATCTTATTTCTGAACTGTTGGGTTATAAACAATAAGTGAAAGTAAAACTATGATTATGCAAAATTAATTTATTCATTGTAAATCCACTTGTGCAGATTCTTCATGCACCAAAGCACCAGCAATGTTGCACACTGGTCAGATAAGATGGCAGTGTAATAGAACCCCAAAGGCTGGGTCCGCCTTCAGGAAATGCTGCTTGTATAGTACAATGCTTTGGAGAAGTGCAGTGGCTCGGAACGTTTTCAATTCCATATACGAAAGTAAAAGCCGGGAAACGAAAGCCGTTTCCCAGAATCCATCTCAAACTAAAATCAGAATCTCCCTTGTACATCGGCGGATATAAAAAATTAGCATGTAGTCAATTATAGTTCAATAACATAATGTGCTCTTTTATCCTGTACAAATTTCGGAGCGGAAGGAAGATGAAAAAACTTCCCATGTTCTAATAATGGATATTGCTCATATTACTATATATTGGTATTAGAGTTCGTAGTCCCTATTTACATTAAATTTTTAAGTTACCAACTTTATTTATTTGTGCCTATTGACTATACAAGATGATATTAGACAAGTAAATATACAGTCACAAATACAAGGAAATAACATAAAAGAGTGGCACAAAATTCTACAAAATCATTACAGAAAAGTACAAAACAATTACAAACAAACTACTTGAATGTAAATGAGAATTAAAAAAAATACGGTGTATAATTCTCAGTTTAATAGACCTACTCATACCCGAATATATATCTCCATGTAAGCTGAGCAAACATTTACAGTAAGTCAGTACTGAAACACAGTATTTATATATATAAAACAGCTGTAAAATAAAATCAGAAACAATATCGAAAAATTCTTAGATATGTAAATTATTCAAGTTCTTCTTTATTAATGATTTGAAGGCATTAATATGAAGTAAGAAAATTTTGACGCACATAGCCTATATACAAAGAACTATTTTTTGTATTGATTTTCGTAATCATTACCTTCATTGTCAAATGTGATTATCACCACTACCACCATCACAACATTTAATTATCATGAAAACAACTCATCCCTTTTAGTGTTCTATGTATATATATACAGGTATAGAAAATTCAATTCCAAAACTTCTAGGGATGTTAGGGGAGACTAAAACAAACAGGTATCGTTCAAGAACCACTGGTTGGCTACTCATATCGACTGAGTATGGAACATTTACAAGTAATACGGGATAAGAGGAAATTATCGAATAACCACTATGAACCTCATTGCGGGCCCGTTATGTAAGAGAGATGGAATACCTTTATGTTAAAAAAATACTTTTTCGACCGGACAAGGCATGGAGGGCCTCTCCAGATGAGTGATCAGCCCAGTGCCGGGCCCACCTCCGAGATAACACGAACACACAGGAGACACACACTTATGCCGTACAAGGTTCAGATGTGGTGAAGTTGATAATGACGACCAGATGATGTCCGGGGACCATAAGAACCTAAAGTTACCTGACATTCGTGTGGCAGGTGAGGAAATCCTCGTAAAAACCCAACCTTATCCCGACCAGGAATCGAAACGGGTCTGTTGCGTGAGGAGAGAGAACATTTCCCCTGTGTAAGAGCAGTGGACAACGGAAGTACTTTTTATAAGAATTATTCACACGGTACCAGGTAGTATATGCATATACTGAGAGTGCCCCCGGGTTTTCCCACGATTATTTTCTCAACTGTTAGATATTTTATTTAAATAATTTATTTAACAGAAAAATAATTAGAACATTATATTTATTTTCATAAATTGAATGAATTACATAATTGTATATTTAATTATATTGTTCGACCTATGTGAATTAAAACGAATAAAACTATTTTGTGCTGCCATGTGGGCATACAGATTCAAGATGAAACCACAGATTCATGGACCGTGCCCTTACACGCAAATCATTCATAAATAATTAAAATTATTGATAAAACGTTTTAAAAAAATCCGGATTTGAGGTGCATTTCACGATTACAGTGCGCCAAAATGGGGGAAACAGACTTCAGATCCGAGTTCCCTAGCCCAAAAATCCCCCGCATAGTGAGTTTCATCCAAATCATCCAATATTTTCCCATTTAGACCTACATTCATGATTTCCCCATTCCATCCACCTATGTAAAAAAAAAAAAAAATTGCTACTGCAACCAAGCAAGGCTTCCCTCAATTTATTTCACAATTGTTTACGATCTACACAGAAACACCAGCTCAAATATTACATTAAGATTTTTACAGCGTTTTATCTATATTTTTTCTTCAGCAACCGTTAACCTGCTGCAGTGAATAGTATCGGACAGATGATAATTTGTTGCACACCCTGTACAGCATCTTGTCCTTGACTTGACCACGATTATGCTGCATTGAAATTATATGAAGCATGCTTCCACTACTTGACTTTCACTTGCTATTATAAACCCAAACATTACTATAACAACCCCATTTGCCTTATAAAGGAGAAAACAATTATCTGGAACTGGGGCGAACTGGACCAAATGACATTTCATAATCTTACGAGACACATATTTTAACCCACACGAGACAAGTCCCTTCAACTGAATGCAACAATTTCGAAAACTAAGAAACATATTTCCTTGTAAAATTCAGAAATGTATAAATAAATTAACACTCCACACTGCAGATGCAACAGAGAATGGGATTCAGTAATACGCATGTATATTGTAGTGTAAGAGGTTTTTGACGCCCTATAGGCCTATACTAAAAAATTAAACGAATGTAGAGATAAAATAATTAAATGGAGGACTCCAAATATGGCCCTATTTTTTCCTATTTTCAGAATTGCTTGAGTATTAACAGAGTTAATTACAAGTCAATTCAAAATGGCACAGGGTCTCTGAGCCCAAAGTCGCAGGTTCGATCTTGGCCAATATCGATGGTATTTATATGCGCTGAAATGCATTGTGCTAAGACGTCGAAGAAAAAATTGGTGTGTCAGAAGCCTTAGGACTTAGCCTAGGCTATATGTGCACCTTAGACAAAAAAATAGGAAATAAAGATAAAACGGAAGAAAGAAAGAATGAAAGAAAGAAAGAAGTATAGAAAGAAAGAATTCATATTAATAATGTTTTAATTACCTTAGAATAAATTTACAAAAATGTATTAATTATTTATTGTATAATCAGTTAAAAACGATCAACATTTTTATCAGTAAACCGTGAGGGTTTTGTTTTGTTCCAAATAGGCCTAACCCATAGCATACGGTTAGGCTAATCGGAGTTTGATGACAAACTGAAAACTAGCAGTTTGAATCGCAAACGCAATTTAGACAAATTTACTCTTGAAGAGATAGCAATGGTCTTCTGTACACCGTGAATGGATACATAATCTCATTATCGGTGAGAAAAGCTACGGAGTAATCTGTAGAGTCTTCTTTATATCGTTAGTAACACGTTCAGTCCTACAACAATATGAACACGTAACTGAAAATTCCTCATTAAGGAGATGAGTGCCATGCGTAAGGATTATCCCGTTAAATAATAAAATGCAGCGACATTGGCTTAATCACCATAAAAATGAGCTGATGCGTCACAGAGTCGGTCAGTCAAAGGGAAGACAATAATCCGTGCGTCATCAGGGGAAATTGGGAAGTGGGAACATCTTCACACCTTGTAGCTACATTAAAGTGCATTTGATGGGTTGTTAACTGTTTCAGAATATGACTCTTTTTATTTATTTATTTATTTATTTTTTCGTTTGATCATGGACTTAGCCTGATATTTTCGTATGTGTGTTAGAATCATCTTTTTCAACTTAAAGGACATGATATGATTTATTTACTTACTTATTCGAACTCAAAGACAATAGACAATTCCTAAGCAAGCTAAAGAAATAACATCTATTTTATGGAACCCGAAGGCTCATTGCCGCGCTTACCTGAACCCGCCATTCAACCCTATTCAGTGCTAACTCCATCCAACCATCCCTCTCAAATCCTACTTCTCTTAAATCTATTCTAATATTGTTCTCCCACCTACGTCTAGGTCTTCCAAATGGTCTTTTCCCTTCTGGTCTCCCAGTCATTATTTTTAAGATATGTCTTTCCTCCCCCATTCACGCTACATATCCAGCCCATTTCATCCTCCGTGATTTAATTACCCTTCCTATATCCGGTGTCGGCTGCAGTGGTATAGAGGTAGCGTGCCCGTCTCTAGATCCGAAGGTCGCGGGATCAAACCCGGCCGCAGTCGATGGGGTTTTCAGGACGTAAAAATCCTGGGCACGGAGTCCTCCGGGAGGGACTTTAAGCTGGGGGCCCGTTTCGTGGATTTACGGCACGTTAAAGAACTCCAAGCCTAAATTAGAGCCTCTGGGCAAAATTTCTCGGCCCTTTCACGTCCAAGTAATACCTTAGTTTCCGGAGGGGGTTAAGGGGCGATGGGCTCACCACCTGTCCCTCTACCCTCTCTAGGAAAATAAGCGTAACAAAATCCACATCGGTAAACAGAAACCTCCACTTGGAGGCCCTTCGCCCCAACATGGGATCATAGGATTCGAGAGAGACTATATCCGGTGACGAGTACAGGTTATGAAGCTCGTCTTATGCAGTTTTCTCTAGTTCCCATTTTCATCTCTGTAGACCTGAACTGGTTAATTAAGTAATAATCCAGTCAATTCGTGATATAATGAGTTCATGACGTGCATATAATATATATTCCCCTGTATGTAACAGATGGTGAGGGCGCTTTACATTAAGCAGATGGGATACACTCAGTTCTTCCTCTGGACATGCCATGGGGGATGCAGTGTTTTCAAGTTTGTTAAACCGATGTGTAATTTGGAAGTGGTGATGCAGAGGCGGACTGGCTGCATGGTAGCGGCCCCGCATTACTTTTACTTGAGCTAATTATAACTTTAACAACTAGTCACGAGAGGACGAGAGTTCTAGGAACTGAGAAAACCTGCACATGATTACACTTTGGGATAGATTCTCCAGGTGGTCTGTGGAGTTCCGAGAATCCAAGCGAACATCCTTTCCAAATCAAGATTTACAACATAGGCCTATATAGTTATTTTCTTTGTAAAAACTGCGTTTATTTTATCTTAGAATATATTGAAATGTGCAAATAGTAAAGATTAAGTCTTATTATATTTTATTGCCATGTATATAATTATAGGTAAAGTGTAAAGTGATCCCTATACAGGCCATGGAGGCCCAGAGGGTTCCAGGAGGTTGAGGCTCCCAGATTTTGGACATTCGGCACATGAAGGTGGTAAGGTTGTCAGCCTTACGCACCGGCCGCCTTTACCCCCAGGATTGCTCCTGGTACTCATTTCTGTTAGAGGCTGAGTCGACCCCAGGGCCATAGTGCCACCAGAAGGATTAGGCCAATTGAAAAATCTCAACGACCTCATCGGGAATCGAACCCGCGACCTTCCGGTTTGTAGCGCAGCGCCTCAACCACTACGCTACGGCGTACCCCCATTATTATACCCACATGTAATTTAGGGTTACGACAATAACACTAGGACTACTATGTTCGTGCCATTTTAAGAAGACCTCATCGCAAACCATCGTCTATCTACAAAAGAATATAATAGCATTGTTCCGTATTCTGAAAATCTGCACCGACGCCGACAAAGAACAGATGCTCTTGTAGTTGCGTAGGTTTCCCCTGTGTTGCCGCTGTTTCACCCCTTCTCAAGTAAAGTAAACGTGCTCTGGTACGTATTTGGCAACATTGTACTGGACTTTAGACAAATGGGAATACGCCTAATTACATTTCTATTCACTGATTGACAAGTCGAAGAGGATTAGGGTGGCAGCAGGTAGAGGCAGTTCTTTGAAAAAAGGTCTTTAACAAGTGGAACCCACAATATATTACATACTTTGTAAGAAATACAATTATTTCTTATAACCATGAGACATAATGAAGAACTACAATAGTATATGACAAGACTAATGTGGTAAGTGAGTCACTGGAGAATGGAGGAAGAGTTTAGAAAGACGAGCGGCAGACGAGATTTTTTTTACATTTCCGATATTCTTCAATACACTTAACCGTTAACTATTTCTTATATGATAGAAATTTAGCGGATAATAAAAATGTTATTCACACAGAAAAGCCGTTAGAAATTACAAGAATTCCAACTTTAAAAAGTAGTAATATTTTAAACGTGGTGGCGATCGATGCATTAATTACTTGAGCGCATGCGTATGTAGTCGCATCATACTTACCTGCCTGATGAATTACTGTAAGTCAATATTAAGGAATAAAAATGCGGGAAACACAGAGAGGTAAGATTGGAATTGTAAACTTCGACTAGCAAAAATGATTATGTTCCATATCTGCAATAATAGATAAGCTCCCATTAAAAGCTAGCAGGATTTGACATAATAACGCACATGTGCGGTAAGTAGCTAAAAGGGGTCGTACCCTTTTGCGTCCCAAAGCGAGTGGTCGCTTCATCAAAACAACCCTCGTGCGTCCGGTGCAATTTGACGTAAACAACCCTCGGGCGTCCCGTGTTGACAAGATCGATACATTTATCTGATTATGGGAAATATTACTACTGCGTGATTGTAACACTGCATGTGATGACGTTAGCAAGATCAATACCTATATCACTGAATATTATAAATAATCTGTTGAGCCTTAGCAGACTGGAATATGTGCGAACAGTTTCATTTAAGTTCCCACCAACCACCAGAAAGTAAATTGGTAGCCAAAAGACAAAGAGTAACTCCATTCTCCGCTTCAATTTTATTTAATATTGACAGTAATGCAAGGATTAAAATGTTTGGGGTGTGTAGTAGTTCGCCTCCTCGCGGTGCACCCTGGGTAATGCTAAACGAACTGTATGGTACGAATTATTATTTTTACCTGTATTCCATGGGACGCATTTTGGTCATTGCTCTAGAGAGACCCGGGACGCAAACGGGTCATTGGATCTGAGGATCTATGGACGCAAAAGTCCTAGTTTAGTGGTTTAGGGACGCCAAAGTCCAGACCCCGCTAAAAGACTCAGGTAGATTACATTAACGGCACTGGGTATAGGAAGTTCTAGTTTCCACCGGGACTGCATGGGAAATGGATGAAAAAAGCAATATTCAATGCGCATGCATTAAGTACATTGGCGAACTGAAAATTGAAAACATGAGCTGAATCACTGGCCACATTATTATCGCAATGTAGCCAACTATTATTTGTCCCGGAAGGTAGGACATTTTCCGCTCAATCAGTAAAAGCATAAAATAAAATAACAGCATGGACAATGACTCTATACAAAAGGATATAATTTGGTATTGTACAGCTGCTTATTGTTTTAGAAGTGAGAGGGGGAGGTTATCAGGCGTGTCCAATCAGTTCTGGCTGGCTAGGGAAATCTGAGTCTCGGACCACTAATCATCTGATTCACGTTACATCTGAAGTGGAGATACCGATCACAGCCAAACTCATTACACGCACAATCCCTCCTAGCGGTAAAACGGAAACCATGCTTACAAAATTACCCACTTTCTCCTCCATTACTCTTCATAAATTCATAGAGTCTTTGTGCATTTCTACAAACTTCAATTATTAGATTTACAGGATGCTAATCACTTTCAGAACCTGGTGGAATTGCGGTACATATAGCCTATCTCTGGCAACTTCTTACATTATCCCAATGCAACCTTCGGTTAGGTCTATAGGTAAACAGTGTAACGATAAACGTTCATCTTTAAGTTAAAAAAAAAGTCGGATAGGCTGCATATGGGACGCAGTTGCAGGGTACGTGAAATGTCTTGTTCGTCCTGTCTAAATTTAGCACTATTCGTATGTTACGATTTTTCTTATTTGCAGTAACTAGAAAAGGCGGTATATGTTTACTTAGCTCTTACATGTTATAACTAGGGGGCGGATTTCTATGACATGTCATATTTTTCCCCTTTGCATTATTTCAGGTTTCCGACTAATTTAAACCCGATTCCAAGCATCCTGGTGAAAATGTAATGGCTTTTATTGTGCATACAACTGCATATTTAGGAAATTTTCAACTATTGTAGCATATTTATTAAGAATATGCATATTTAGGTCATATTTTTGGCATATTTGTGTGCATATTACAAAAATTTGTAGTTTCATATCATATCGTATTTTGTAAATTTTGCATTATAATGATACTTTTGATAATTTACAGATATTTTAAAAAATTAACACTATATTTTAATAAAATGTATTGTAATGAAACTTAAAAAAATATACACCATGTGTCAAGTCATATTTAAAATTTTATTGGTCATATTTTAATGTTTTTAGGTCATAAATGCATGCATATATCCTATTTTTAGGTCATAGAAATCCGCCCCCTAGTTATAAATATGGTGTTTCCTTTTTTTTAACAGTATTTACCTCCTTATACCCTCTGATATTAAAATAAACATACAACACACTGTGACATTGATATTTATGTTTACTATACGTTTATGTATGTTAATTTTAATATCAGAGGGTATAAGGAGGTAAATACTGTTCAAAATAATCCTCCCTCTGCGGCAAATATAAAATTTATCAATGGTGTTTCCTGTTAGTAAAAATCGCAACAGTTTTTTAAAAGTCAGTACGCTCTTATCTTCGAAACTTCTAACATCTTTTGCTACGAAACATTATTATTAAGCTAAAACTAAAACCTTTTCACATGTAAATAGTAGTACAGCAGAATATGTATGTAGAGTGGGGTGTAGTAAGTACAAACAAGGACTTTATTTCTATTTTCAATTAATCAAAAAGACGTACATTGCAATAACTGATGGTCAGAGTTAAAAAGAAAACAAAGAATATTAAGTTGTTCATAAATTGTTATGTTCAATCTCATTAATCTTTTTCAGTGTTCATAGAAAATGGGTTCTTTCCAGTCATATTTCTCTGATGAAGCCAGAGCTTTTAATTGGTTCTTGTTTTTCTTGATGTTCTCGTACAAGTTGTGCAGTTAAATTTTTCCTTCCCTCTGTCTTTTTTATAACACCAACTGTTATTTTCTATTTGAAGATTTCTGCTTTCTCACAATATTCAATTTATTCAGGACACTGGGGTTTTATTCGGGACGCCGGGACAAAGTCCCTAAAATCGGAACTCTCCCGATTTTCTCAGGCTGTATGGACACTGTAGTTGTAGCCTACGAATTGTCTGGGACGAATTTCTGCCGGAACAAATGTGTCGACACGAAATGTCGTAGATTCACTAATGACAAATTTTGAACAGACGGCGTTGCATGGACAAATCGTCTAAAGTTACAAATTAATCAAACACAAGCCTTATGAACACTCTGAAGTCTATAATAAAATATAATATAAGTATCCACCTTGTACCCTCATTTAAAAATAATAAAATCTTCGATGTTTTGCCTTTAACTCCTCAAGTTTTATTATTTTAGTACAATAAGTTATAAGGTACAATATTCCTTATATTACAGAATATACTCGTATTATATTATAGAATAATTTATTATTTTTATATCAGGGTATAAGGTGGATACTTATGTTATATTTTGTTATAATACCACCCTAATTGGAGAAAAATGAAGTTTGGTAATTCTGAAGTCTGTCGGACTGGTATTTCAGTTAGTCGACATAATATCGCAGTAACCGATATGAGGAAAAAATTTATGTTGCGAAAATTTTTTCTAGGTCTTATTAATATGCAAAGTGCGCTCGTAGTATTGTGCAGTTTATAGGCCTATGATAGTTGACAAAAACTTTCCACATTGATACTCTGTGTGAGAATTTGTACACGATACCCAGTGCCTTAGTGCAACGCTAATAAATCAAAGCGAGTGATGCGAAATGAAAGGGATGTGAAGTGCAGTGTAAGACAATGGTCTATTTGTTGGACACGGGTATTAGTGTCGTCATGAGAAATATAGATGTGAAGTCTGTTGTGACGTCTAATGACGCATCAAGAAGCACCTGCTTGCCGCTCAAGCAACTTCTTTGTTCTGCAACAAAATTAATTATTAAAGCACTCTTGCTTAACTTTTGACCCCGGCTTTGATTCTCGGATATATTTTTGTTTTTACCCCCACACTTATTTTGTATACATAACTGAAGTAAAGTACTTGCAAGCTAAAGAATACGAGAGGAATCGTGACAAAAAGAATAAAATGCGAGGCATATTTTAGAATGCCAATGAAAGAATCACCGCCGTCTCGAGAATTACACTGCCTGTCCTATGCTTTATTTTAACATGGAGTTCAGAGTATTGTTAAATTGCCTAATTTATCCAGTAGAGGCGACCATAGGCATACCGAGGGGGGGGTTTTGGGGGTTCGAACCCCCCCCCCCCATTGATTAAAAAAACGAAAATTGTATAATTATTTAAAGTCTGCCCCTAAATTACTTAATACAAGTATAAAGCGTGGGAAGCTTAAAACTCGTTTTTTTGCGTCTTAATTTTTAAAATTTTCCGGGGGTTAACCCCCGGAAGCTTAAAACTCGTTATTTTGCGTCTTGATTTTTAAAATTTTCCGAGGGAGGACCCCCGAAAGCTTAAAACTCATTATTTTGCGTCTTAATTTTTAAAATTTTCCGGGGTAGGACCCCCGGAAGCTTAAAACTCGTTATTTTGCGTATTAATTTTAAACATTTTCCGGGATAAGTTCCCCCGGAAACTTAAAACTCGTTATTTTGCATCTTAATTTTTAAAATTTTCCGGGGGAGGACCCCCGGACCCCCCTCTCCCTGGAGGGTATTCCATACCCCCCAGACCCCGCGGATGTTATAACCCCCCCCCCCATAAGGTCGGTCTGGTTACGCCTATGGAGGCGACACAGTTCACGCCCAGATTGCAGCAATCACTAATCAAAATAAGCATTAAACAGACACAGATACTTGTGTTATTTGTTTAGAACGTAATATTATTCCAGTATATGACACTTACCTTGAAATGGAATTTTGGAGCAATAATTAAAATAAATGTAAATTAATTAGACGCACTGATAGACTGTATTATGAGCACCGCCGTCTCGAGGAGTAATACAGCTTAGAAGGCAGTGATTATGAGACGGCGGTGACAGCACTACATAATCAACAATGTCGTAGCAAAAAACAAGAAGCAGTCTGGGTGTGAAAGGTGCTGCCATCTGTAATGTCGCCGAGTACGCAAAATTAGCCGTATAACACAGGCAGTGTATACACGATTAATACAGTTTAGAAGGCAGTGGAAATAATAGAGATCATAGGATTATAGAGAATTTTTGTAGAAAAACTCAATTTCCCACGCAATTTAAAAACCCTTGACGGACTGCACAGAAAACTGTTAACGCAATGATGAAGCTCGTAAATTATTTCTTTTATTTTTATTTCGTAGCTTAAATTATATCTTTCCCAATTTAGGGATTACGTAGTAGCCTTCATAGCTTACTATTAACGAAATAACAAGACAACTTAAGATAAAAACCAACTTACAGCAGAAATAATTAAAATGAGGAACACAAATGTGATGAAAACATTTTTAGTTACAGGAGCAGATATAGAGAACATAATACAAATATTAATATTAATATATTTTTTAAAGTTATGAAATCAAGGTTTAGATATAAATTATAGTTGCGTATATAATAGTTGTTTCTTAAAATTAAGAGAGGCTCTTTTATTGCTGCTCGTCTAGACCAAAATCTTTGCAGAACTTCACGAACAAGGAGAGGACAGTTCCTCTTGCACCTATCATCGGTTCAACAAGTGTGTAATTCTACATGAAAATTAAACGTTTCTACCAATTTCTTTTCCGATATTTTATTACAAATTTAAAACGAACTCGGCTTAAAGTATCCTATACGATACATTGCCGAATTAAGGGTTAAACTAAATAATAACGTAGCTAATAAAGAAATATGTAAATTAATATTTTCCGAATTTAACGTAGCCTATATAACTTAATAATCTATCAAATTTACAAACATTTTTTATTAAGTTACATTCATAGAAATTCAGACCAATGCAAATCAGACGAAACCAAACAAACCTTTAATTGAAAATAAACGTTTCATATTTGTAGGTCTAAAACACAATTCTAGTTTTGATTCCAGATTACGCTGGAATTGTTCAGCCTGATCATTTACGGTTTCCTCTTGATTTTGAAACCAAAGAAGTTTCGATAATCGGAACAGAGAGTTCACCACTGCAACGTTAGCCCGCGGGTAGGCCAGTAGCGCAGAGAACGGCGGAAGGGCTTGCAAAGCACACCTGCTACCCTACCGTTACAACGTGACTCGCAGGTTCCTCTCTTACATTATATTTAAATACCTCCTCCCCCGCTATTCCCCTTGCCCAGTTAACCGTCACATGGGATGCAATTTAAAAATCTAAACCGCTCCTACTCATTCGAGGTACCCTTTATTTGAAGTGCTGACAACCATAGTGGGTCAAGTGTCAATTTTTAGGGAGAAAGAATTGCAAAAATTAAATGAATATAATAATTTAATAAATAATTTTGTACAAAATAAATTACCTTCAGTATGATCTACAAAGTACTACTTAACTGTTGGCAGCATATCACTGAACTTAATTTGTTTGAATTGACGTTTTAAGTTAAATGCAGCTGTTTTAACATTTAGCTACGAGCCATATCAGGAGTTCGGGATCTGCGCCTATACAGTAGGGTAGGCCATGAAACCATTGATTGTCAATTGTTTCTATTGTTAGTGTATTTTATGGAGTAAATTTCAACTGATATTAATTTAAATGGATACGATACAGGATGAAATGGTGAGGACGACTCATGGTATGTAGATATCCAATTCGGCATTTGCCATTACGACTGGGGAATCCCTGAAAAAAAAACCATGTCAAATTGGCCGGCCACGGGATTTGAACCTGGGATTTCCCCGAATGCAAGTCCAAGACTTTACTATCTCGGCCAACTCGCTCGGTGAATTGAGGTTTTATTACATTTTATATAGTGATGTTTCCTTGAAATGAGATTTGGCCCATTCTTTCTCACAGTTATCACAAAAGATCTAATTTGACCAACTCCATTTTCCTCACTTTTTATCCGAATATAACTATTTCTGTTCCTTTTCCTCGAATTTTCACTTATATTTTTACAACAGCTAGATATATCATCCGGCATCTTATCTCACGTGATCAAATCAGCGAAATTCGCTGTATGGCTCTGGGAGAAATACTAGTTTCAGTTAAAACTAGTTGACATGATGAAACTAAGTTTTGAAACAACTTTCATAAAAATGATTTCTTGAAATTAATTGCTCCCATTTCCTTCCAAACCAACTCCAGTGCAGCGTATGCTTTATCTTATTTTTGAAGTTCAAGTCATTGAAATCTCACAAACAAGTTGAATCACGTATAAATCCAGAAATGTCACAATGTCCACGCTTCCTCACTTAATTTTACAAAATGTGAATCAACTAAACTCGTAATCATAGCTCATAAACTTGTAACATAATCTCATAATTCATTATAGTTTCACGAAAAGTTGGAATCAGCCTAAACAACGCTGTGTCGTAACTCATTGTTTCCAATACATCTCGCGCATGTGCACTGAAGTATAAAACAGTTGTGAAACTTAGTTACGAAACCTATCTTCGCCGTTTTGAAGCTCTGTAATTCATAAGATATGCTAAACGATGGGATGAACAATTTTATATATAATGTATAACTCATAAAAGTATCGAAAAGTGGCGTCAGCTGATTTTTCACTGTGAATGGATGGCCCCCTATGGCTTTCAGCTCTTAAATTATTCATAAATGGTAAACGATGTAAATGGGCCATTTTCAAATATGATGCATAACTAACAGGAGTACCAAAATATGGCTTCAGCTAATTTTTCACCGTGGATGGAGATGGTCCACTATGTCCTCAACCCTTCATTTATACCTTCGCACTCCTTTGTATGACAAAGTTTGTTTGGTCTCTTCTGACATTTATCATCTTGCACTGCATTTTGATAAAAAGATTATTGCGGTGAGAAGAAGTGGAATGATTTTCACGCCAAAAGTCTAGCATTGTTTAACAGCGGTCTATTTATAGATGCTCCTGATTAAAAAACGTTCAGCTTTAAATAATCCTTGACATTAGCTGGAAAAATAATGTACAGGAACTACAGCTCGTAATGTAAATTATAAACCTTCAAAGAAGTTGAATAAACTGTAACACTAACACAGATATCATTCTATTGTAATTCATGCAATCCAATCCTGAAATTAGATGAAAGTAATAATCATTATGCCTAATGTTTGCTTAAGAAAACATGAGCATTAACTGACTCTCATTTGAGTATGAGTACCTGTTGTTATGGCTAATGGAAGAAAGACAATAATAACAACTTGATTACTCTTTTAGAAAACACTAGAGCTACTTCAATAACATTTCCCAGTGCCCGATATTCATCTTACAGTTTCTCTAAAAGTTAATTAACAAAAGGATGAGACATACCTTCACATAATTTCGTTAATATCTTCATTGTGAAAGCACAAAGTAAGAACATCTTAAAATGCTCTTGTTTTCAATTTGAAGTCACCGTATAAAATGTCACGTTTCACAAAGCAAAAGAAAATTATGACTTGGAACGTTCACAAGACTTTCACTATGATAGACTTTGCCTCTGAAAAGTTAAATGGTAAGCCGATTTTCTCACTTCACATGTATTCAGGCATTGAATAATTGGCCGCTTTGTGAAAGTCCACATTTATATTGATTCATGTCATTTCCGAAGAGTTATTAGACTATCAGTTTACAAAAGGCGATAAGTTTTCCGCTTATTTACCACTAGTTCAGCAAAATAGTTGTACAATTCCAGAAAATGTCCACATAGAACAGTTATAAATTAGCAGTTATTGTTTATTATTAAAAAATACATTATATAGTAGTTTTGTTGTTTTATAAATGCAAATTGCAACTTACAAAAGCATATGTTTGTGCAAAACAATCTATCTGACGTCTACTTACGTAACAAAAATATTATATGTTAATAAGCCTGATATTAAATTATGGAGATGCAATAGTTGAAACATTTTAAAGTTTAAATTATGTACAAAGATGTGAAGGAAAATGTTATTTAACTTCAAATTCATGTACGTGGATAATTAGGTCCAAACAAACACAACTGTATAGTAAGTATTCTGTGCTGTGTCTTAACTAGTTAAAATACAAAAATACAGAATGTACATAAATGTTTATACTAGATCACATGTTTCTTTAAGCTTAGTCGTAAAAATCAGTATAGGCCTGTTTTACATAAATTTAGTTGTCTCTGCATCATAAAGCAGCATTGTTCGCAAGTAAGACTTATCGCCTGATTTATTTTAATGGATTGGCGAGCTTACAATCACCAATCAGATAAATTTTGTATGACAACCCTTTGGAACGAAGTTTTAGATATGTAACACAAGCTGTTCATTTTCAAAATTTAAACAAAATCGTTAGAGTAGCTTTAGAGAAAATAGAGAAAAACAAAATTTCCTTCATATTGACAAGCTTCTTCTCACCTTCCGGTTAGTAATTAAAAAAAATACATATAAAATTAACTTTTCATACGATTTTACGTTAACTAGAACAGGCACGCATACAGACAGTTGGACAGACAGGCATATTTCCGAAAACAAGTGGCATATAATCAAATATTAATTATGAAGCATTTATATCGAATATCAGGGTTGAACAGAACGTAAAGTAGCCTAATAAAATTAAAGTAAATTAATAAAACATTAATATATCAGATGTAGTCAACAATCTACCCATCTCAACCGTCGTGTTCTCAGCAGCGGCTCAGCCTAAATGACTGCGTTTCGAAAAGACTGGATTTGGCAATGGCTGGTTTATGCAGATGAGGGGGCTATTAGGGATTTTGAATTAATTCATTGTATTGTTTGTTTAAATTCGGACTCAATTAGCGTTGTGTAATTGGCTGGTAGATGTGCTGACAGGTTTGCTTCACACTTTGCTAATTGCATCGGAAGATTAATGATGTTGCAGAGTATGAATACATGGCACAAGTGGGCTAATTACTATCACTAGCTTTCACTGAATACTTAAACATACCATGGGTTCACGATGCTATGAATGCGAATATCCTTGCAAAATAATTACACATTAAAATCCTCCTACAGGTTCGGATTGTAGAATTAACGAACTGTAAGAGCTATCGTCCACGGTATAAGTAAGAGGAAACAATCAGCAGCTTATTAAAATTAAAAATTATATGGGGATACATCCCATAAGGGGGCACGACAACCCGTATTGCTGCTACCTACCTCTTGAATGCACCAGTAGATGGTAGGATTTAGAGCCAGAAGTCAACAAGAAAATTACGTATTTTCTTATACACAATAACTTCAAAAAGTAACTTTTCAAATGTTCAAAGTTTCTGAAATTAGAGGAATCTGCATTCAGTCCAATAAGAACATTTGATCTCCTGGTTACTTACTTACTCAATGGCAGCAGACAATTCCTAAGAAAGCTAAAGGAATATTATCTATTTCATGGAGCCCGAAGGTTCCTTGCCGCGCTTACTTGAGCCCGCCATTCTGTGCTACTTCCATCCAACCATCCCTAGCAAATCCTACTTCCCTTAAATCTATCCCAATATTGTCCTCCCACCTACGTCTAGGTCTTCCAAGTGGTCTTTTCCCTTCGGGTCTGCCAGTCAATATTTTTTAGATATGTCTTTCTTCCCACATCGCGCAACATGTCCAGCCCATTTCATCTTCCGTGATTTAATTACCCTTACTATATCCGGTGACGAGTACAGGTTATGAAGCTCGTCGTTTTGCAGCTTTCTCCAGTCCCCATTTTCATATTTGTTAGGCCCAAATATTTTCATAACGTTTTCGATCACCAGATTATGTTCTTCCCGAAAAGTAAGCGACCATGTCTCATAAATTTTTATTTTTAGATTTTTGGACAGAAGACGAGAAGATAAGAGTTTCTGAACTGCATAAAAACAAGCATTTCCTGATTTTCAGTCGATACTTAACTTCTACCTTAATAATTTTGCACCTGTAATTATTGCTCCCAGATATTTGAATTTCTCCATCTATTCGAACGATTTATCAGCTATTCTAATATTTTGTAACCCATTATTTTGACGTTTCATGACCAAATACTTAGTTTTTATGTATTAACTTCCAACCCAACATTCCTGCAGGTATCGAAAATACTTTCTGAATTTCACTCGATTGTGTTTATGTCATCGCCCAACAGACAAACGTCATAGTGTAGTTAACTCGTAACCGGGCTCGGTGAAACGGAAATACATGGAAATGCGTGGTTAACTGCTAGGTGTTATCTAAATGGCCTTAACCGGAGTCGATTCAATCGACCATTAATTCCGTTCATAATTTTGATTAATTCCCTACATAGTAGAACAGCATGGAGTTACCATGGATAACAGTAATAATCTACAACAGATACGACCGTATGCATGACAACTGAATCTTGTGAGAAGTATTATTTTGAATTTTTTATGTTCGAAAAACAAATCTGAGGTTATAAGCAAGGTAAAGTAATGTCATGGAGTATTCAAGAACGAAGAACTACTCGCATCAAGGTATTTAAATTCATTCAATAAATATATGAGAAAGAAGTATGTATTTTGTAAGTACTTATACATACTTTTTCGAGTTCATTATAACTTACGTACTTTCTCTCTTTCAAATCATTAATCACATTGATATAGTGTTTCAACTTACGTTCGTTTCGAAAATTTATAGCCTAAATAGGCTACATTCAGCCTGCCGAGGTCAATTTTTGGAAAGTATTTTCTTTACTTATCTGTGTTTTTTCTTCTGTCTTTCTTTCTTTCTTTCTTTCTTTCTTTCTTTCTTTCTTTCTTTCTTTCTTTCTTTCTTTCGTTCTTTCTTTGCAAGATACTCCCATATCCAATCCAAAACTTTTGGTCAACGGCTCTAAGACTCAGCTGCCGTGGCTAAAGGAGACATGCTATAAAGATCAAGGTTATTTTAAATGTAGGAACCAAGAGACCCTTGGTTCACGACCTCTCGAACCATAAACTATGGGTCTGATTAAACATTTCAGGGGCCACTATGACCAGACCCGTGAACAATCGCACATTAGAGATCTCGCGTGGACCAGTGGCCGTGTAATTTTCGAGCTTAACAGAGATTTAGCAGTACTTGTTCGAAACAGAATAACCTGAATAAAAATCCTCATATTTTAACATAAATCATCCCTTTATTACTCTGATATCTCTGCTTAACTTCATGTGGTGACGAATTTACACGTCAATACCAGTGAAAAGGTTAATAAAGTATCTAAGAGAAATTTTAATTAGTTACAAGCAATGTACAATAACTTCTTGTGTAACACTAGCACCACTCCGCAGAACGGACACTTTTGCTTCATTAATCAGTATCAAACCTGTATATCATACGCCTCCATATTAATCACAATGCAATAATTTATTAACAGCATTTCCAAGATAAATGAATTCTTCCCTGCATGGAAATTGCAAGCAATAAATGTGTCAAAATCTTTCACTAGTCCTTGATTTAAATTAAACCTAATAAAATCACCGGTAGAAATATTAATGTTTACAGTCTACAGCGCATGAACTAGCAAAAGCTGATATAATTAAAAACAATATTTCAACCAATATCAATGCTGAATTAAATTATGCAGTTCATAAATTTCTATGGCACTATAAATTCGCTTTCTTGTGACAGAGGCTTGATTCTAAGGTCGCTTGCTGCGGGCGGAATGTATTTAATGGCTCTCGGTGATGGAGTGGCAACAGTTGTGGTCTAGGTCTACCTCGAGGTCGACACCGATCAAAAAGGTACTATATTACACTTTTAAAGTGTATAGTAACCTTGCAGGCAGCAACCCCAACATTTTACATTAGCAGTGTGTCCACCTGAAAAGATTTAAAATAAAGGACAGACACAGCGAGTGAAAAGGGCGTATGGGGGGGGGGCGAAGCTAAATACAACACATTTGACTAATATACCGTTAATAACAATATGTTACAGTTTGGAGTTTGTTTTTATCACTGCTTTCATCTGTAGCAACTGAAAATGGACCTTGAATAAGAGTCTGAACAATCTGAAAACCTGCAGAGTTCTTAGGAGGAAAAGTTCAGCTTAAATTAAGTTTTTTAACGTATTATCTATTAAATAAAGGAAATAGTATATTCTTTTTTCAAAATGGCCTCCTCTTCACCCCTCATAACCATTCCGTTCCTCCCACAGTTTTAATTCTTTACTTTTTATTTTTATAAGTTTATTTTCTACATTTATAATTGATTGTACACTTTATACAATAACATAAGAATACAAAAATCTGCATGTTTTCAGCTTAAAGCTGTTCTCAACTCACTGAAAAAAAAAGACAGCACTAAAAAAAAAAGGAAAATTAAAGGACTTTTTTAATAGTCACCATTTTAAAGGACTGTTGGACACACTGCATTATATTCAATTTTAGAAATAATTTGTGGAAAAAGTCTGGTGTAAAATATTAAAAGGATTGGTCTAATTTGGATTTGTCGTAGAATGGGTTCATGGAACGTGGATGTTGTTCGTAAATTAATAATGAAAATATGTAATTACAGCGAAATAGGAGTTATTCTATGAGTTAAAATATTTCAAATCCCTAAAAAGTTATATATATATAAGAAAACTGAATAGGGTATAAAATCCTGCTTATTTGCATGCAATAAGAATGAGAGAACATGCTTGGCCTGGTGGAGACTTCGTATTTGGAAATTAAAATAATCTTAGAGACCTGACCATTAAGGGCTAGCCAGCAAGCATCTTTTTCTTTGGTTGTTTTATACATGCAGAGATCAAGATGCGCTTTTGACTTCTATACCATTAAGGGCAATCAGTCATAAGAGAGAGGTTCCATCTGGCGCTGTGAAGTCAACTCTAGCTTAGCTCAGTTGGTAGAGCAGTGGCACGGATAGCCAAAGTTCTGGGTTAAAATCCCAGTGTCAGAGGAATTTTTCTCCTATAGTATTCTTATTAAAAGTTAATAAATATGTAGCATAGTCTATAGGAGGTTATGCAAAATAAAAAACGCAATTTTTTTTAAAAATGGGAAAATTTCTATTTATAATAAGAAAATAAATGTTCAGCCAAAGTTGAATTAAAATTGAGACGCGTTCAGACGTGCGTAGTTAAATATTCGTCATGGGGACCACTGCAGACAATGATTCTGCATCTATGGCTGGGTAGCTATAACCGCTGTAAATTACTTTGCACCTAATGGAGTGGAGTGAATGCATTACAGAACGAAAAATAACAGATTGAAATGTTTGTATATAATAACCATAGTATTTATGAATTTAATATAATACTATAAGAACAACATAGCGTTTTTATATTTGAGTCACATATTAAAAGTACCGGTACATTATTTTTTAAATAACAAGTAACACCTAGACTTAGGTGGGAGGACAATATTAGAACACATTTAAGAGAAGTAGGATTTGCGATGGATGGTAGGATGGGGTTAGCACATAATAGGGTTGAGTGGCGGTATCATGAAGCCTAAGCGCGGCAATGAACCTCTAGGATCTACAAAATAATATTCCTTTAGCTTGCTTAGAAGTTGTCTATTAAGTAGTAAATAAGTAAGTAAGTAAATAAGTAGCAGTAAGAACATAAAGGTTAGTTCGTTGCCAGAAAAAAGGACAGCTGTAAAGACTCGCTGGTAGCCTACCATGACTGAAACCAAGAAGGTCTCTCAAGACCCTAATTTTTAAGCAAGAAGTTCAATAAACGCATTTTATATTGTTAGAGAAGCTGATTGTCTCAGTATTTAATTAAATAGGATTATATTAAGTAGACTTAATCTGGTAGAATAACATTATTGTAAAAAATCCATCTTGCCGTTCAACTTGTTAATCTTTTTCCATCAGTAAGTTTGTTTTCCATTATTTCGATGAATTTGTTTAACATATCTTGACCATAATAACAACATAACCGCAATCTGCATCATTAAGAAGGCCAGAGTTGCAATAAATAAGGGAATAAATCATGTAGTGGATATTTGAGTGGAACAGGTATTTCAGCTACACCAACACAGCACAAGTAGCTCTCATTAAAATATCTTATTCTCATTCCCCGAGTGAACGTACAGAACTAGTATTCAGGACATGCCGGGGCAGTACATCTCATTTTTATTAAGTGTTTCAAAATGGAGCCCGTAAATAAAACTAGCTTCACATACGCAGTTCGCTTGTGAGCTACGAAGTAGCACGCTCTTTTCTACTGAATCCTATTAGTGTCCAGTAGTTGCAAAACCAACTGAAGGGCATTTAAAGCAGCAGCTGTACAGAACAGAGAACCTGGAATAAATAACACCAGCTACTAATAAATGACCGATACCCTTAAGCATAATAAGATGCCTAAGGGTACCGTATTCTTAAGGAAAATCCTACTTCAGGGTTGTTATGAATTCACGGCAAAAAGATCATACAATCTGTAAAAATATCTTATTACAGGGAAATCATCACGTACCTATTCTCTATCCCATTTAAGAACGATCCTGTTCAAAACAAAGAGGCGTGGGTGTCATAGACCGCACGTGAGAACGCATGTGTTCACCGTGTTGATGTTAGTTTGTTTATTCTCAGTACAACTCACTCGCAGGGTCGTCGTGAACAATGAATCCTTTGTTTTGTTTGCTAATTGATATACTATAATGATGACGATGCCAGTGAGAGTTTGTTATTTCACGTTTAAATGTTATTATTGTTGCATGAACTTACGAACACTCGTTAGCCACACCCTGGTAATGGCGCATGCTAATGACATTAACCAATCACGTTTTGTCACATGATCGAATTTTCCGCGAATTCTCTGAGTTCTCCTCCCCTTTGTTTTGACTAGGATCAAACTAGAATGGGATCAATTATAAATACTTTTTAATTTTTGACTCATATAGGCCTAACTGTTATGGTCCTTCGCTAAGTACAACAAACAAGACTGTATAATTTCAGTCTGTGATGGGGAGTTTTCTATTTTTGGTATCATAGGCCTACTACAGTCCAGTTGTGATAACTGTAGCCATTCAGGTGAAGTGAAAGCTTAGCGGGAGGAGGGGACGGTGAAATACTACTGTCACTGGCATACACGGCTGACCCCTTCCGAAACTGCTACAGCAAGTTAAAACTGAACTCTACCTGACATCACGGCACAAACTATCACTTAAGCATATAGAACGATTTGTAAACATCGGAAATAGACAACTCGAATAGACAATTTTACTGACAACTAAAATTCTGAACCATGGAGCATAGTGGCTTTAAATTTAAAAATTCTATTGTGATGCACTCACTACGTTAGAAGTCGGTAAATAATTATAGGCCTATCCCCTGACATCTTAGTCCATTCATCGCTGTTGGCTTGACAATGGAAATTATATACGTTAAAATTAAAAACTCTTTTTGCTAATATCTGAGCACATTTCATTAGGTACTTATTTTCAACAACCCAACAAAATACTAAATCATTATTTCTGGGTGGAAAGGATTGAATGTGCGAAATTTTCACATGGGTTTACAAGTTATCTAATATTCACCATTTCATTTCTTTTGCTTTGGATATACAATTGGTACATAAACATATTTTTTATTTAATTGCAGCTATTGTCGAAGCCATCATGGAGTACCCAGCATTGATGTCGAGTTTTACTTTTTCGGTGTTTATCGGTGTATAATAGTGACGTGTGTACGAACTTTCCTATATCAAGAAACGAGAAGACTAGAAGATAGTGTTTATGTTTTTATTCAGTGTTTGTGATATCAAGAAAAAAACTTTACTAAATCAAGAACAAGCTGAGGAAGACAGCATTGACCTTCACTTCATAAATCTGTGCTTTGGCATGGAATTATGAAGTGTAGTCTGTGTATGCTCCATTCCTAATACTGCTGGACACCTCAAGGTATTAACGAAAGTAGTACTTAGAAAGGAGCATAGATAGGGGCCTCTTTTTAGAGGTGAAGAGCGGTCTTGGTGTAAACCGAGGCCACTGAACACCAGAAGACCAGCAATCCTCTCATCGAAAACAGGTAAAGAATATTTATACTAAGCATGATTTTAATAGCATCATCCACTGAAAACTATTTTCATTCTAAGGCCTCCGAGTGGTAAGGCTTAAGATAGGTGCCAAAGGCACGGTTTTTCGTCAATTGCAATTAAGAATTTAAAATTTCATCCCACATTGTTAAAGAAATTATCCTCTTGGTATTCAAAGGGTCACCAGATATTCTGCAAAATCGTTTACAAGCCCTCGTATGTCTACCATTTAACTAAACGATCTGGTAGCCTAGGTTGTATCGGTGAGGCAGCTGTAACGTGTAACGTTTTGTGAGTGCTGCCTAAATCTAGATGCTCCCTATGGAGATGGGCACATTCCACCATGATCATAATTATATGGCATAGTGATGATTGACCGCCGGCGTTGTCGTATGGTTAGCGTCGCTGACTACAGATCCGTCGGCCCGATCCCCGGTACCTCCTCGGTTTTTCTGAGGTAGGGAAGTCTTGAAAGGGTGCACTCAGCCTCGTGATTCAAATTGAGGAGCTACTTGAGTGAGAAGTAGCGGCTCCGGCCATGAAAACCACAATTAACGGCCGTGGGTGTCGGCATGCTGACCATATGCCCCCAATCCTGCCATCTGCCTGTGGTAGATGACGCAGCGGTCGGGTGGTAGGCCAAGTCCCTCCAGGGTTGTAGTGCCACGGAGTTTAGTTTAGTTTATAGTGATGATTGCTATTTAAAAATCATTTGACCGTTAACTGGTTGTTACGCCGGTACCAGTCAACCGATGTAGTCCAAAATCAATACGACTCTTTTAATGAACGTATAAGTGTGTATACGAAGTTTCATGAAAATGTGATAAAGCGTATTTGCGTTTTCGCGCGTATAATCACACAGGCAGATAGACGGACAGACATTTTCCCCGTTCACCATACAATCTTAGAAAGTCTCATGCTGGCACTTAATAATAATTCCTAGTATTTAAGAATGGTACTAGGGCCCTTTATTTTAAAAATAAAGGCCTACATAGTGATAATGATTCTTTAAAAAACCACACCCTCTTCATAGGGGACGGAAAAGTGTTTCTTTGTGAAAAAGGAAAGGAAACAAAAGATAGGTATTTGATGTGGTCCTAAATGGTGTCAGATAGTAAGTTAATTATTGTTAATTATTTTTACTACTTGCATTCACAGGTAGTTTTAAATTAATTTTTAGTTCAAGCATGGTATAGAGATTTGATATCACTTTTTTTTTTTGCAAAATACAGTTATTTACATCCACCCTCCGCACATCTTGCGCCATCCATGCGTCTATATTGTCATAAAAGCCAAATATTTGTTTTAAGATTCTCAAAATTAAATTAAACGAAAATGCCTATTTTCAAGGCTTTAACTGCTTTCTTGCCTGCCTGTTTTAGGTCTATAGTTGTTAATGCCGAAAATCCGGTATTCTTTATTATTAATTATTACTATTATTATTAATAGATCACTTCAATACCCACATGATCTAAACTATTGAAGTATGTTCTATCATATATAAGTTTATCGTAGGCTATAAGTAATTTTACTACTTTCACTTTATTGTTAGCTGAACCACATTATAAATTATTAAATATAGTAGAACTTTTACACATTACATTATAAAACTTAAAAAATAAGGTTAATGCAAGAAATTTTAGTAAATTGAAAACTAATGAAATGAAACATTACATTAGACAAATATTTCCGAAAACATTAGGCTATGCTCTGTCGATTATTGTACACTCGATTCTCAAAACTTTCACTTAGCAAAATATGATGTAAATGTTTGAATTAACAGAGAAATGCATAATTTTTTAACTCTGTTCACCAGAAATATGACGTTAAAAGTGTGACAAATTAATAAAATAATCGTATATTTTTAGTATTAAGAAAACATGTTGCATTATCGTAAAACTAACAAAATATGCAACAATGTGCTAAATGAAACCATCAATTTTCTGAGAATATTGTAGGAGAAAAATTCCTCCGACTCCGGGACTTGAACCCAGGACCTTTGGCTATTCGCACCAATACTGTACCAACTGAGCTAAGCCGGAGTTAATTTCTCGGCGCCAGATGGAACCTCTCTCCTATGACGGATTGCCCTAATGGTCCACCTCACAGACACAGGTAGAACATTGGCGCGAATAGCCAAAGGTCCTGGGTTCAAGTCCCGATGTCGGAGAAATTTTTTCTATATTCTCATGTAATCTCCAACAGAGACAATAATCTGTGGTTCATGAATGCTTACGTATCAATTTTCTGTTATTTCCTTCATGTTTTGCACACATTTTAACACTAGCATGTGATAAAGAGTGTCGTATTAAAAATATAAACTTCCGGGCACTAGTAATAACAATACGAATAAGAATATTGTAGGGACCACACATACCGGATTGAACTACACCAACCAGGTAACACCATCATTAAGAGTGTATGGTTAGGCAAGAGCTATTTCACAGAAGCCAGCCTAAAAATTAACCACACTATCTGGAGGGTCTAGAGTGGAGCGGCATCGTGGCGGAGAATTAAATGAAGAGTGGTTAATGATCTCTCACGACATGTCTTAGCATTTCGTAACGTTCTGCTCCCAAATTACTAGAGTCGTGGTATTTCCGGTGGGCTCTTTAATTCCTAGCAAGTATAAATACCACAATAACTCCGCAACATGGAAAGCAAATTAGAGTCATAATAAAATAAGCCTGTCCACGATTGCCGAAAATGAGAAAGCCATACAAGGTCTTGAGGTAGATAGAGGCCTTGAGATAGATGAAAGTAGACAAAAGAATAGCTTACAAAGAAGAGCCGGCATATGCTATCCGAAATTTCGGGCAAGACTATTTTGACAGATCATAAGACCAGGTTGGAAAACTTAGGGAACTATGCATGCATGCATGATGCATGCATGCATGATGCATGCATACATACATAGACCTACATAAAGTAAAGTAAAGTGATCCCTATAAAGGCCATGGAGGCCCAGAGGGTTCCAGGAGTTTGAGGCTCCCAGATTTTAGACATTCGGCACGTGAAGGTGATAAGGTTGTCAGCCTTAGGCAACCGGCCGCCTTTACCCCCAGGATTGCTCCTGGTACTCATTTCTGTTAGAGGTTGAGTCGATCCCAGGGCCATAGTGCCACCAGAAGGATTAGGCCAATTGAAAAATTCCTACGACCTAATCGGGAATCGATCTTCCGGTTTGTAGCGCAGCGCCTCAACCGCTACGTTACGGCGTAACTCCATAGACCTACATACACACTTTCAATTGTACATAATTATAATTATAACTTCCACTGAGGTTCTCGGGAGAGGTTTATTTTAATGAACTGACACCATATCAGAGATAGACTCCATGTATTTAGACTGCCTTATAGCCTATTACCGTTTAGCCGTAATAAAACTAAAAAGGTGCGAGAAGACTAGGATTTTTTCGGAGTAAAAACAATTAAATTTGAATTTTTTGGAATTTGTCTGTCGGTTTAAGGCTAAAATACATAAGTCTGCCAAATCTCATGTTTCTAGCTCATCTGGTAAACATTAATTGTGTAGATATATAAGCATTCATGAGCCACAGATTATTGTCTCTGTTGGACACTACATGAGAATATTACAGGAGAAAAATTCCTCCGGCACTGGGACTTGAACCTAGGACCTTTGGCTATTCGCGCCAATGCTCTACCAACTGAGCTAAGCCGGAGCTCAATTCACAGAGTCAGATGGAACTTCTCTCCTATGACCGATTGCCCTAATGGTCCACCTCACAGACAGACAAGTCATGTCATATGCAGTACTGTGAGGCACACTAAGTAGTGATTTTTGTGACCGGGCTCCCACTGTTATTGTACAGTTAACATTCAAGACAGATATATAAGCATTCATGAGCCACAGATTATTGTCTCTGTTGGACACTACATGAAAATATTACAGGAGAAAAATTCTTCCGGCACTGGGACTTGAACCCAGGACCTTTGGCTATTCGCGCCAATGCTCTACCAACTGAGCTAAGCCGGAGCTCAATTCACAGCGCCAGATGGAACTTCTCTCCTATGACCGATTGCCCTAATGGTCCACCTCACAGACAGACAAGTCATGTCATATGGCATGCAGTACTGTGAGGCACACTAAGTAGTGATTTTTGTGACCGGGCTCCCACTGTTATTGTACAGTTAACATTCAAGACAGATATATAAGCATTCATGAGCCACAATATTCTCATGTAGTGTCCAACAGAGACAATAATCTGTGGCTCATGAATGCTTATATATCTGTCTTGAATGTTAACTGTACAATAACAGTGGGAGCCCGGTCACAAAAATCACTACTTAGTGTGCTGCCTCACAGTACTGCATATGACATGACTTGTCTGTCTGTGAGGTGGACCATTAGGGCAATCGGTCATAGGAGAGAAGTTCCATCTGGCGCTGTGAATTGAGCTCCGGCTTAGCTCAGTTGGTAGAGCATTGGCGCGAATAGCCAAAGGTCCTGGGTTCAAGTCCCAGTGCCGGAGGAATTTTTCTCCTGTAATATTCTCATTAATTGTGTATTTTATGAAGTATATTCCAACTGATATTAATTTAAATGGATATGATACAGGATGAATTGGTGAGGATCATTCATGGTATGTAAATATCCAATTCGGAATTTGCCTTGACGACTGGGGAAACCATGGAAAAGAAAGTCAAATTGGCCGGCTAAGAGATTTGAACCTGTGACCACCCAATTGCGAGTCCAAGACGTTACCATCTCGGCCACCTCGCTCGGTTTAAGGAAATTATTTCTATCGCTAGCATGTCTAATGATTTGTCACAGCCCAGTGTATTGCAACTTTCAAAGCCCTATGTGAACACTACAAACAATATTGTTGTCATGGGAACTGAGCAAAGACTTTAAAGTGCGTCCGCCCTTTTGAAGGTTTTTTAGTTGTAAAAATATATTTTAAAAAATTAAACTTTTGGAGTTTTTCCGTCGGTTACAGACTAAAAGCTATAAATGTTCCAAAGTTAAAGTCTCAAGTTCATCTGGAAGTGGGCAAACATTAATGTCAGTCAGTTAGCCATGTGGTTTTATATTATAGAGATTGACTGTTTTTTTTATAGTAACTCTTACAAGATGTGTACCGGTATATTGTATCAGCTCACATTTTACGATCTCACTCACGGTGGACGTAAAAAGATTGAAGATATTTTGACAGATACAATAAATTTTAATAAATAAAATTTAGGTTAGCATAATACTCGCCAAATACATATTTCATGCTTGAGAGCTAACTACTCAGCAGATCTTTTGAAGATCTCATTTTATGTTTTAAGAATCTAGAGCAATTCTATATAGTACCTAAGTAAAATCTCGTCTAAAACACTGTAGATATCTGGCAGTGTGCACTTAAGACGTTATAAACTTTCTTGACACACATCTAGATTAAAATAACGTTGAGTTTTTGCAGTAAAATACATCACTAGCATTACTCGCATCACTCAAGTGAATTAACGCTTTCAATTTGAATTGTCTACTGGAAAGGACAGACCTATACTTCAGTCTAATTTGTGGCTTAATGCTCTCATAGCCACGATCCAGAAGCAGACTAGGTAAGATACTATAATCACTTTAAAGTAGATTTCATTTTAGCGGTTGATTTCAAATGGTCCTATTATATTTCTTCTTCTACTGCTAGTATTTCATTAGGCTATGTAGTATGTATACCACCATTCCTTCTACCATAACTAGAACTATTAGGTCGATCATATATATTATATTATTTATCAATGTATAAGGCATAAGTGGATATGATTTTTATCGACTTCCTATATAGCATATTCAGATTACGTTAAAACAGCTTCTTTCCTTATCTCTATAGCCAGGCTATATAAAAGCCAAAACCCACTGACTGATTATTCACAGTGTCTCGAAAACTATATAGCCTAGGAACGTGAAACTTGGTACACATATTGCTCATAGGCTCTAGAGGCGCACTAAGAAATTATTTCAAAATATTTGGCCTCTAAGGGCCAAAATAGGGTTGTAAAATTATGTAATTTCTGAATTCACCAAAAGGAATTCACACTGCATGTAGCCTACACAAGCCCATGGCAACATTTTTTTTCAGACTACACAGATGGCTTTGCATGACACTGTGATTTCCATGTAGGCTTAATATATTGTACTCCACCAAGATACACCCAAAAGGACATAGCCTCTGTTTGTGGATTGTCATCGGTTTAAGCTTTGTAGAAAGGCCAACTGTTACATGACATTTAAACAGCTTTAGAGGCCGTCTTGATGAATCTAACTTATGAAATATTGTAAATACATTTTTAACTACCTTATCCAGTATAATAAGCAAAATTTGATGTTTTTGTCCCTAAGCCACTGTGGTACCTCCCCTTAAAGAAACGATCTGGAGTGAAACTCTGAGATCGATTACAAAAATAACACCAATTAATAAAAAATAGTCGAAGGAAAGTGATGTCTGAATGACTCACGCTATTATAAGAAAACAACGTGGCACTTAATTTGTAAGTTATAATGATTGAGTATAAATTTTCGCATTTATTCTTTAATAATATGGACATTTTTTATTGCTTTCTGTTAAAATATATTAATTGGAATGAATCCATGTGCATTTCTTGCACTTTCTTCGAAAACCGTTAATAGTAGAACACATTGGCACTGACAATTATGTGAGCCAGTAGGCTATGTCGCCTATAAAAGAGAGAATTATAAAGGATCCAGTTACTCGGGAATTAATCGGCTCTAATGAATAATTCATAATTGTAGCATGTATATATAAAAGTTGATGAGGGTACGTTATAACTTTTCAGATGTAAAGATAAAATAAAGGTACCGGTACCATAAATCCATAAATAGAATGAAACGAAAGTATTGAAAATATATTTTAAAATTAAAACGAAAGAATAATTACATTATTGCTACTGATATTTTGCCATACCTCTTTCAAAATCGTCATAAATACTCTATAAATTTATGCGACGATTTATGGTCCTATTCATTATTTTCAATAAAATGTTGTCGCTCAATTGCAACCATTTACTTGCAAATATAATTGAGACACAAATATAATTGCTTGTTATATCTGATCATAGGTCTAGCAAAAAAAATCACTTGCTTTCAGTATTCTATCATCAGCCGTAATTTTCTACTTAATTAAGACAATGAAAATATTATCTCGGAAGTGTTCTTTCTGTTGCACATACTCAACGTTTTTCAATGTCCGAATTCTCCTAGATGCTATAGTAGGCCTATCTTCTCAATAAGCATAAAATTGCCTTTATGAAAAGTAGACGTATACGCTATTAAAATTCTCATTTAAAATATGCATCATTATATCCCTCCAATCTTTGCCTTAGGTACACCTTATTTGATTATAGTACGTCATGGTAGTTTCCCCTTCAATATATACACATGTAATTATCTAATCGCCGAATCTCTAAATAAGGTAAAGCTTGACGCCATGACCTTTTCCGTTCTGTAAATCACTAGCACATCACTGAGCCTAAAATTCAATTATGTTCTCTCTGTAGAGAGCTGCTGCAGTTGTCTATGCTCTACAGCGTTCGTTTACAAGCTAACTTTTCTCTTTATATTTTTCTCATAAGAAGAATGCAGTATATATATATATATATATAAAGCGGACAGATTCTTGTAGCTGATTTCAGAGCCTTGTGATACGTAAATAAATGTAAGAGATGTAACGCAAACGTTTGTTTTCACAATCAATGCAAATTACGTGAAATTATTTCTCAATTCAAGCAATTTATCGGCTGTAGAACAAATTTTAATACATTCCCTGCTATCCTGTGAATGCCGTTAGGCATGCGCAGTGGCTCATATCGGAAACTTAAATATTTTGGTCGGTCCGCTTTTTTTTTTACTACCTGTACATTAACGTTTTAAAATAAATTGTTTAATAACTAAGTATTTCAGATGGAATAGGCCTAATCATGGATTGTATGACTGTCACATTTGGTGTCAGCTAATTTGGCAGTCACATTGAAATGACAGCATGTAAATTAACCGAGAGCTAGTATCCTAAATTTTTATGCATCTAGGAAAATTATCGTTAATATCTGTGTGTTATAGTAAATGACGGGTTTTATGAGAAGCATTGAATTAAAATACAATAAAAAATAAATGATATTTCCAAATAATTTTCACTCTATGCAAAAATCTCACAAGCAAATATGCCAAACCAAGCCTAAGCTTTAAGTTCACAACAGTGATGTATTGGCAAAATTTCCAGTGTGGGAACGCTAAAAATTCTAGTGTATATATATATATATATACTAGCTGACCCAGTAATGCATCGCTTTTGCTACATTTGGATATATTTTTCTCTCTTCTCTCATAATTGCATTTTTTGCATATATTGTCAAATTATAGGGGATTAATTATTTATTATTATTTTTATTATTATTATTATTAGAAGTATTGCTGAGTTTCTTTTTAAAAAAATATTGCGTTCACTTAATCTACACACACACACACACACACACACACAGACATATATGTATATTCTACATATATAAATATAAAGATATATATACCAAAATCAAGCACGGCTACATAATTAGAAATATAAATGCGCCCACCGCGTTGGTTGGACGGCTGATGATTTACATCAAACCGACTTTAAATTGTGTTCATTTCATATATATATATATATATATCCAAATCTAGCAATAGAGAAGCATTTCTGGGTCAGCTAGTTCTCATATATAAATTAAAAATCTTACACTGAACTCATCACATGGAATTCACCCTACCTGGTAATGAATCCAATTCGCAAATATGCTCTAAAAATCATTAGGAAACCATACATTAAAAACATAAAATATGCGCAAGCTAAAGATAGCATTTAATTCAATCCCAGTAATAATAAACCTTATTTTTAAAAAATCTTCTTACAAAACAAAAAATAAAGGGTACAATATCCTTTTTACTATTAAGGTATTCCAAATGTGCAAATTTCCCCCTTAATGTATAAAATTATCTATCGTTACAAATTACTAAAAAATATCTTAAATAAAATCTTGCCCAGTGTTCTCAAATAACAAAAAGTGAGGTAATGTTTTGTATGCTTAAGGGTAAAAGAATGCAAATATGCTAATGCCGGAACTACGTATTACACTCTCAGTATTTCCTATGATTTCAATATAATATTTTCGGGTGCACATTTCACACAGTCTCTTGCATATAACTCCACAGTAGGGATTTTTTGATAGGAACTGAAGAAGGTTTTGTAACATACGCAAGTCATGACCTCAGCGGTGAGCAAAGTGGAACGGCAAGATCACTACCGTAAAGATCACATTGTCTTCTCTCAAATAAAGAAATAAAAATAAGAGAGCTAGATAAAAAGAAATGAAAATATGGAAAGAAAGAAGAAATAAAAATATGTACATTATTATGTACAGATGAAATGAAAACAGAAAATAAATAAAACTAAAAAAATAGGAAGTTAACTTAAAAAAAATAAAATAGGAAAAGAAAAGAAAAATATAGAAATGAACGTCACGATCAAATGTTAATAAATAAATAGAGTTAAATTTAAAGAGGAAAATAAATAAAAATAAAATGAATACAACGTAAGAATAACAGAACGAAGAGAAGTAGGATTTCCGAGGGATAGTTGGATGGAGTTTTCACAGAACAGGGTTGAATGGCGGGCTCAGGTAAGCACGGCAATGAACCTCTGGGTTCCATGAGATAGATAATATTCCTTTACCTTGCTTAGTAATTGTCAATTGCCATTAAGTAAGTAAGTATGAAAGTATTTCAAGAATGAAATTTATTTTATTTACTTAATAAACGTTATTAATCGTCCACTAATGAAAAACGTTCTACACATTTGTGGTGCCGTACGTAATATATTTGAAAAATATTTCATTTTCAAAGCAGGTGACGGCAAATTTTATTTCTACTACTTTCCTTGCTTTTAACATTGGGTTGTGAATGGTGTGAATTGATGTTAACACCTCAAAGGAAAAAAATCGTTTCATGATTTCAAGGTGAACCTTCATCTCCTTAAGAAATCGCAAAAGCAATTTGTTACGTCATAAATAAAACTAAACTACTCATATGATGTTATTGAATGCGTTTTGGGCTTTATCATTTGTATTTTAATTGAAATTTCCATAAATGCAACTTTAGCTCTTGAATTTCTATGGATAAATTTATTTCTGGCTGCGTTGCTTTCAAATTTATCGCAAATAAAAAAACGCCTTATTTATCAATTCTTTTTCAAATATTCAATATAATATTCAGTTATAATTTAATACAAAATTCTTTAAATAAGTTGTAGGTCATAAAATGAAACGTGACGTGACAATAAATGAGTTTGTAATCGGTGAATCAAATAATCTATGACTACCTACAAATAAATATTTCTTCCAAGTAATTATAAGATAGAAAAGATGTTGACAATACTAGCAGCATGACCTTTCTGAATAATAATACCAATACAATCACGGAGATATTCCTCAGCGCGGGATCGCCAAGTGACGTATTTTAACAATTAAAAAAAACCAACAGTACTGTAAATTTTATAGCATTAGTTCCTTTCAGAGTTATTGTTAGGTGGTCCAAGATATAAAAGCAACTGAGTTTATAAGGAACATAACAATAACAATTTCCGCAGTAACTAACTTAAATTTGCCCCAGCGGAATCTCTCCCCACATAACTCTGTTTGGTGGTATTCTTACAAAAACTTGTTCACTTTTACGAGTATGGGCAAAAAACAGTGAAACATTCTTACACATTAAGATCATGATTTATTAATAAGTAAAAGTACGGAGTTGGCCCATAGAAAGTGACTGAACTTGGCCTGAGGGTACGGTGATGGGCGGGGGGCCAACACCTGTCGCCTGTCCTCTGGATTCCTTATTGGAGCGTAACCCAGCAAAGCAAACCACTCTGCAAACTCTAATTATGTGAAAAATGTCAACAGGAGTTTCCTGAGGCTCATTTGAATAAGAAAGCGAGGTGTAAATCCACCATTACACAGTTTAATTACAGCAATTAGCTTTGGCTCATGGTTATAATTCATCCACTCACGATCCTCCCACTCATCAGTACAGGGTCTATACACACAAACACACACACACACACACACATATATATATATCGTAGGCAAATTGTGGATTCGGTTGTTTTAAAAAACGCCCAGGTTTTTTACAAAATGCCGGGAAATTATTAATGAAATACCCTTCTGCAATTTGACTAGTTACCCTTAAGGCATATTACGAGGGCCGTTCAATAAGTAATGCAACACATATTTTTTCTTAAAGCAGGTTGATTTTATTCAGGATTCAAATACAACAAATTATTCCCCCTTTCTTTTGGCTACAAAACCCTACTTTTCAACATGATCTCCGTTCAATGGTACAGCCTTACCCCACCTTATTGGGAGGGCCTGTATGACTGCATGGTACCACTCTCATCTGTGCGGAATTGCTTGCTCGTTATAAGGCTGATGGTGACAATTTCTTGTCAAACATTGTCACAGGCGATGAAACATGAGTTCATCACTTCGAACCAGAAACAAAACGGCAATCCATGGAGTGGCACCACACCAACTCTCCTTTGAAGAACAAGTTCAAAGCCATACCCTCAGCTGGTAAAGCCATGGCTACGGTCTTCTGGCACTCTGAAGGGGTTATTCTGTTCGATGTCCTTCCTCATGGTGAAACGATCAACTCTGAAGAGTATTGTGCTACCCTAAGGAAGTTGAAGAAATGACTTCAGTGTGTTCGTCGCCACAAAAATGCAAACGAACTTCTCATTCTTCATGATAACGCAAGGCCTCACACAAGTCTGCGCACTCGAGAGGAGCTCACAAAACTTCAGTAGACTGTTCTTCCTCATCCACCCTACAGCCCGGATCTCGCACCTTCTGAATTCCACCTGTTTGGCCCGATGAAGGATGCACTCCACGGGAAGCACTTCGTGGATGATGGGTAGGTATTGATGCAGCAAGACGTTGGCTCTGACATAGACCAGTAGAGTGGTACCATGCAGGCATACAGGCCCTCCCATTAAGGTGGTGTAAGGCTGTAGATTGAACGGAGATTATGTTGAAAAGTAGGGTTTTGTAGCCAAAAGATTGGGGAATAATATGTTGTATTTGAATCCTGAATAAAACCAACCTGCTTTAATAAAAAAATGTGTTGCATTACTTATTGAACGGCCCTCGTAAAAGAACGCGATGGAGTCAGATTTCATCAATTAAAAAATAGTTTCATGGTTAGAATTAATTGAAAGCAAATTGTATTATCATTATTTCTTAAGTTAATTATGCAAGTTACACTGAAATTATACTGTTATCCATTGTAATATAATAATTTGTCATACATGCAATGTAATACACTTCTCAGCTATAGTCTCTATCCAGTAAATGGAGAGGTGTAAATTTGTAATACAGTGCGTGTAAACCAACATCCAATGAAACCGATAGTAGCGCCCAGTTGGTACATTCCATTTCTGCGATCTACCATTTTTCTTTTCAGAAAATGTTCTGAAGTTCCAGTGGGCCACGATCAGTCTTTGGAATAGCCACAATGACATTATCACAATTTGATTCACTCCATTCCGGGTTTTAAATTGTAGCAGGATGCAGATTTTGTACTCATTTTCGAATGCTGAAGCCAGGATCATTTTGAGTACTTAGTTGATTTCGGTTTTTATTTTCATTCGGTTTATAGCAGAAAATGGAATATTCACATGACTTTAAACAAAATAAGTTTAATTAAATAATTTAAACTGAAATGGAATATTCACATGGCTTTGTCTACTGTAATCATGGATATTTTGATTCAGACAAACTTGAAAAAGCTCTAAAACTTCGTTCCCTTAAGACAGATGTTTGCAACGCACGCTGATCCCCTTCATGGTCTGTGTACTGACCACAGAATCAGCTTTGCTTTCAGTCATTTTCTGCATCACTAGTTCGGAACTCCTTACTCTACATATGAAGCAGGTCTGTTCGTGTGAACCTCCATCAGAGCCCAGACCGCCTTTCCTCTCCCAGTTCAAAATCTGCTAACGAACAGAAGTACTTTGCGATATAAGGGTGGGAAGCATGTTTCTAACTAGAGGAAAAGTTGGTAAAATCGAGATGAAGTCGAGGTTTTCTAATTCCGAGGTTATATTATACACTTCAAGCACCATGCATTGCACACTATTTTTTCTATGATGGGAAGATAGTGAAAATATTTACTGTGAAAAGTATTAAATACAAACAGGTGTATGAGGTGGTGGTTAAGTTGTCAAGGTACCAACCTTAAAAAATTAGTAGGCCTACTGTAACTATTTTTCATCTCGGTAGCGAGTTTGAAAAATACGGAAAAATCTTCGATCTTAACTCGCCTTTAACGGATAAATACAAAGGTATGCCCTAATATAAACCTTATCCTTCCGTTAGGCGCGCGCTATGGTAGAGCACCGTTGGTCGTGCGGGGCCAACTAGACCCGCGCTATATTTGATATACTTGTATGTATAGGCTATTTATATGTATATTTTATTTTTCATTGTGCTATTTTGAGCTTTATTTAAGTTAAATATACATGGTTTTTATTAGTATTATCTTACTCTGTTAGACGCGAGTTTTGGTAAAACACCGTTGGTCGTGCGGGCCAAGTAGAAATATATGTAAAGAAAATACATTGCCGTTTTCACATATAGGCCTACGGTTTGTAATATGAAATGATCAAAAATAGCAGATAATTATTAAAGAATCATATTATACAAATCATGATAATAGGTTAGAAAAATAAATTTTTGTTACGATTCATTCTTCACAGTTCTGTTACAATAAGGGTCATCTGCTATCACCCTCGACTAGGCAACCATCGCAAATAATTTTGGCATGTTGACTCAACCAGAGGGCAGTGTTACATTTCCCACTTTCATATTTATTTTTGCAGTTCTTTTTGTCTTTGTTCCACGGTACGCATACTTTCCTTTTCAATGTGGATGGCGTGGCGGTATAGGCCTATTCGGCAAATATCTGCAGTGGGTTCTTCAAGTTTATAATTTGAATCGGGGAGGGAGGTAGACGCTTAGGTTAGGCCAGGTGGCTCAAGTGGCTAGAGAATATATAGGAATAAAATCGATATATTTTTTGTTAGTTTCTATTTTCATTTCTTGCTAATTTGTAACATTTTTGTAGACAGCATGGTTACGTTGGTCATTCTGGAGTTCGCATCCATAGCTTTCTGACGGTACCGACTATTTTCCTGGACAGCGACATCGCGTATGAAATTTAATTAGCCATTCTATGTTGATTGTGATGGAAAGAAGGTGATTTGTAATGCTAAATTCCATTATTTGTTCATCGTCCTGTAGTAGGCCCATCTTTACGCTTTTCAATCAGTCCTATGAGTCTACGAAGTAAGATAAAATAATGCGAGCACATGGAATGTACATTCACCCTTCATTTTTCATACATGAAGTACTTCGTCTGTGCAGCTAAAGGAGATACTTTTCGGAAGCTTACTCTAAACAAAAATCTCAATTTATTTACGAATTCACGCATATAGCCTATGCAAAATAACTTTTAATTATGTCCTGTATTTCCTGATGGTGTAATAATAGATGACCAGCAATTATATTTGCTGTAAGTCGTACAGCTAGTGTTCCAGGTCGAATTATATTTCTAATATTACAATACAGACTATAAATGGTATGAGAATTGCAATAATCGACTGCTATCTGCGACGGAGTTGAAACTATGTCATCCTGAACATCCGCCAGAGGACAATCCAGAGGCCTTGTATTCTTTATAGCATGGGCTATGGCTAATAATGCAAAGATAACTTTTGCCTATGGAAGTGAAGTTTAAAGGGTCCTCTTGCGGGGGAGGGCAAATGTTATACATCCGGCGTATCGGAATGAGATAGTATTTAGATGGATTTGAATTCTTCATGAAATCGTAGTATATTATAATTATACAGTATAACTCCAATTATTCGAACTCCAGCTCTCCGGTTCACCAATTATCCGGATCGCTTTGAAGCTGTGTTCAAGTGGCGAGCATAGGGAAACCCTCTTTGAGGGCCGATTATTTGCAAAAAAGCAAGACTTTCAGTCGACAAAATCGACAGTTTGTCGGCAAAACAACTAACTGACCGATATGTTCAAGATGTGACACTTTATGTAAGTACAGTACTGTACAATTTAGTTTTTTTTAAGAAATCACATTTTTCATTATTTATTCAACTATCCGGATACTTTTCGGATCGGCTCCGGTCCCAATTAATCCGGTTAATTGGAGTTCTACTGTATCTTGTTTGTGAATAATTAACTTAGTTTGATTTCGGAATATCAGTAAAAATTAAAACATGAATAATTGCGAAAGCTGAAAAAAGAAATTACATTTGTCATTCTCCATCAAATTATCCGAATACACTGTACTTGATTTTTTCCGGATCGGGTCTGGTCCCAATTAATCCGGTTAATTAATCCGGTTGATTGGAGTTCTACTGTATCTTGTTTGTGAATAATTAACTTAGTTTGATATCGGAATATCAGTAAAAATTAAAACAAGAATAATTGCGAAAGCTGAAAAAAAAGAAATTACATTTTTCATTCTTCATCATATTATCCGAATACATGATTTTTTCCGGATCGGGTCCGGTCCCAATTAATCCGGTTAATTGGAGTTCTACTGTATCTTGTCTGCGAACAATTGGCTTAGTTTGATTTCGAAATACCAGTAAAAATTAAAACATGAATAATTGCGAAAGCTGGAAGCACTGTGTGTACATCACAGATTTAACTTGCTTATTCTTCTCGTGTCCGGAAAGATCAAGTTAGCATCCTCGGACCGCGAAACCTATTTTCGACGCTTTCTATTAATACTGTATGCCCTTCATGGCAAAGGAAGTGGCGAAATCATCCAACTTAAATCATTGCTGGCCGCTTATGAAATGAATTGAACTATGATCATAAACCAGGCTTAATAACTATCATAAGTTATGCTTAATTTGAAAATGGAAACAAAACAAACATTTTATACCACTATAAAATATCCATATGACAAGCAAAGCATAATAAATTGTCCTATGCTAAATATAATATAAATGCTATATACCTGGGTAGTTATCATATTCTATGAAGAGACTAAAAATAAAATAATAAATCACATAATTCTGAAAGTTATATAGAACCGATATAGTATATTGCGATACAAGTGCCGTAAGGCACGTTTACGGGTCGAGGAAACAGATTGAAAACCCGAGGCGCAGCCGAGGGTTTTTAAGTTTTCGAGACCCGTAAATGCCTTTACGGCCCGTGTGTTGCATGCTATTCTTTGCACGATGATTATTTATATCAATTTAATTATATTAATTGTGATATTACCTGAGAATATTATGTAAATACATTCTTGAAAATAGATGTTTATTTCAGAAAGTGATTCGCATGTGTTTGTTGTTATGGGAACCGAATATTTGTCCTGGGGGCCGTGCCCATAAAGGCTTGTATTATGAAGTATATCGTAATGAATTATGACGTAGCGCTTGGACCGTAAGTAATTTAACCTCATCGCAACCGTCCTTAGCAACAAGACTGTGTGGGAATGTCAACTTACGATCCATGTAAACAACGTTCGTAAGTACCACTTACTAGCTAAGGAGTGCAAAAAATGATTTAAAAACAACTTGAAATCAATTTCAAGACACAGCGATTATCTTTGGATCACAGACGTACTTTCTGATGAGACAAGGACAGGGAAGCCTTCCCGAATGAGCGATCAGTCCAATGCAGGAGCCACCTCCGAGACAACATGAACGAGACACACCAATCACACACTCACTCTGAACAAGACATTGATGGGTGAAGACGATAATGACGGCCAGAAGATATGCGGGTGCCGCAAGGGCCTAAAGTTACCCAAACTTCGTCTTACAGGTGAGGAAAACCCCACCTAGATAACTTGTCCCGCCCAGAAATCTAACCCGGGCCCGCTGCCTGAGAGGATCAAAACTCGTTCCCTGCTCCACAGAGGAGGACTTTTTTTTATATAAACACTTAATATACTATATATATATATTTATTTATTTATATGTAAACATAAAATAAATTTTAACACATAAATGTGTTAAATACATTATTAGCCTAAGCGTTTAATTTACCTTATAAATAGATTAAACTCAAGTATTAAATTATAAATACATGTATTCATATATATTTGCAGATACTCTCTAAATATTGCTTAGAAATCGAAAGACATAGGCTGAATAAAAACGTTCAGAAATAACATTTGTGTTTATTTTATCTAAAGAGCTTTTGTTTGACACATACAGCATTCTGCATCGAGTGTGCCTACATCATAATATTCTTCGGCAGTACCGCCTATTTGAATAATGGTTACGAAGGAATCGTCCTTGATGTTAATTACTATTATTCTTAAGATTGTTAACACCCTGTCGCGCCAAGACTGTATAAAGTATGCCTCGAATTAAAACATAAATTACAACTATTCATAACACATTAGTCAATGCATTAACGATGCATACAAATCAAGAAATAAAAGAAAATTATTCACGGCTCAAACAACAGTAGTAAATGACATCACAACATGATTCAGTGACACAGATAACTCTTGCAGTATGCTTTCCCATAAATCAACCTCCACACTGTAGTCACTTAGAGACATACAGTCTCTGTATTTAGATATAACTCGATTGAACTAAAATTACTGATGAAGAAATGAAAAAGGTAATACGACCATGGTCTCTTTGATTAAAATACTTCGTGTAATACATGGGGTATGAATTTAATAATGGCAACACATTTAAGAATCACGGCGAAAGGCAGAAAATTCAAGCTACTTCTGTCATACGTCGGTGGAATACCCAGCCTTCCTGAGGATAAACTGAATCCTATACCGCAAAATATGCCTTCATATCAATAATAAAAACTGAAAGAAAGACGCTGTTTAAGCAAAATCGAGGCATCTTGGATGATTCATTACTTACGAAAGATTCTTAAGAGTCTGCAATATCATAAGGATCTGTTATAAGATTGGTAAAAATTATTAATGGCCAATGCTCTAACGAACGCGACATTTGAGCCATAGTCACGAGGCAGTAAAGAACAAATGAGAGGTTTTGACCATTGCATTCTTTTTCTATATTAGACCTATTTAGGAATGGAAGTTCTCGAAAGCTGCTCTAAATTAAGAATCTTCTCAGCCAATTGAGTTATCAGTTCTGTAAATCAAGAAGGCTATGGAATAATTGAATTATCAGAATCTCTGTTAAAAGTTAGGGAAAACATTCTAGAGAGCAGCAAGGGTAGTTGATTTTCTTCTAGTTACAGAGAAGGCATTCAAAGATATAGAGAACTCCAATTTGCCCTGATATAAGCTGGATATCCAACTGACAAAAGTGATTTGAACTTGACGGATTTGATAGTGATCTTTTAGATAATTATCATGCCACCATTAAATTTACTACCCTCTTATATTCGGTGTAACCGTGTGTACTACATCTGTTTTTGTTTTCGGGCTGCTATTTCGAAAAATTGAAGGTATCAGTAATGCATATAATATTCCCCACAGCAATGTAGATTTCCATTTATTACACCACGAAAGCACACAATACTTTATCTTCTGACCCTGAGGTCAACCAATGTAGCAGTTACACAAATACAGCTACCCACTTCATCGGAAATATTGTAGTTGAATTGAGTTATAGGCTAGGTGCTATAATGTGTGCCTTGTTGTCAGTAACCAAAGAAACAATGCATTCTAAAAATCTGATCTGCAGTCCCGACGAACGATGTATATTGGATTTTTCAAGCATTTTCACATGTGAGTTTAATGTAAATGAATCAAGGATTTGTGTAAGTAGATGTTGGAACATTCGTTGGCTAGACGTAGAAAAATATTTTGCAAAAAATCTTACAATTACAGACTGACCTTATTAACAACTCACTCTTACCACTATTTCTGGAATATTTGATAGGAAAAATACATGTTTATTTTCTTTTTTACTCTGTAGCAATATCTCTATTTGTTAAATCTTATATAAATTTTCTTTCCCTTAATTAACTTCTCTATATTTTGATTGCTTATTCTATTTTTACATATATTATTTTATGGCATGAAGTTTATGTAGGCCTAAAGGTTATCGAAATTTTAAAAAATGGCAAATGTGAAAATAGGAATGAATTCACACAATATATTATAAACTGCTTTGCATTAAACAAACAAGCTTTATTTCAACAGTCTATTAAAAAAAACTCTATTTACGCACTAATACCATTAATAATCTATTTTCTGCAAAACTCTATGTATTCATATCTGTCAGAAGTTATAAAAAAGTACTATAGAGGTTAAGTGTTTTTCAAAGATTCTTATTCATACATCTGAAACTAGCGTATTTAAGGTGTCCAAGAAACTGAGTTCGAGCTCCAGTGATAGTGGAGAAGAATTAGTCTTAAATTCTGGATTTAGTCGGATTTTCCCAGGAGATGAGTTCTTCCATTCTTCGAATTTCATTCTACCATCATCTTCATTTTCCTTCCCCCATTCTCTCCATCGCCTTCATTAATGTCATTAATTCATGCGTGGTTTGCCGAACGGTGTTCGGTCCCGATTAGTTCGGAGACTCTACTGTATAAAATAATACAGATCCAAAAATTTATTTCATAGATTATTTAGGCTGAATTATTATGGGGAGCGCTTTACGTGGTTCTTTTATTTCAGTGGTCATTTCCTCTATGGATTGGCATACTAGGCTAGAATATCGTAGCCTTGACATTGCTAAGATCCAGGGGCAATTGTGTGAGTTAGTGATCACGATGGACAGCTCTCTCCAGTAAACAATAGCATTGGCCTGGCGGATATCAAATATGGACTAGATAGGTGAATTAGGAGAACAAGGAAGTGGTATTGCACGTGGTCAGTTCGCTGCTGCCCACGCCTGTTTTGCATACTCGCCACGTGTTACACCTCTATTAAGCGGAGCAACTAAATCATCTGCCTTCACGCCCACTCCATACCAACGCTATCAATTTATAGATTTGATTTGCACGATGTCCCAATACAGGCGATGTCTTCAAAATACACGTCTTTCGGACATCGCATACAACATAGTAATATTATGGATATATATGTACATATATATATATATATATATATATATGTGTGTGTGTTCATCAACTACAGATTATTGTCTCTGTTGGACATTTTATTCCTCTGATACTGGGACTTGAACCCAGGACCTTTGACTATCCGTGATATATATAATCTGTGATTGATGAATGCATATATATATATGTATGCATTCATCAACCACAGATTATTGTCTCTGTTGGACATTACATGAGAATATTATAGGAGAAAAATTCCTCTGATACTGGGACTTGACCCAGGACCTTTGACTATCCGTGCCAATGCTCTTACCAACTGAGCTACGCCAGAGTTCACTTCACAGCACCAGATGGAACCTCTCTCCTATGACTGATTGCCCTTAATGGTCTGCCTCACTGATCGACAACTTATGTCATATGCAACTGTGAGGGAAACTAATTACTGATTTTTTGTGACCGGGCTTCCACTGTTATTGTACAGTTAACATTCCAGATGGCTATATGCACTCATGAACCACAGATTATTGTCTCTGTTGGACATTACTTGAGAATATTATAGGAGAAATATTCCTCTGACGCTGGGATTTGAACCCAGGACCTTTGGCACGAGAGAGGTTCCACCTGGTACGCAGTGAAGTGAACTCTGGCTTAACTTAGTTGGGAGAGCATTGGCACGGATTGCCAAAGGTCCTGGGTTCAAATCCCAGTCTCAGAGGAATTTTTCTCCTATAATATTCTCACATTACATTATGTAACGAGCCTATAATTAAGACACGAGTATGTTTTCATACGAGTGTGTCCCGATTACCATTATGGGAAAATGGCTTACCATTGTTTTTGTTCAACCATAATTAAATATCTAAGTTTTGAGTTTTCACAATACCGTGTAATTCATCAAACAAACGACTCTGACTTCGCGATCAGCTCCACTTTTGCAATAGATGGCAAGTGACGGCTAGCAGAGAGCTCAGGGCTTCTCTTCACGTTTGAACTTCAGAACAACGCACATTAAAATTCACGAAATAAACTGAATTTAGTATGATATTAAAATCAACCCGAAAAGAAATTATTTTATCTAATATATAAAGTCGAATGTATGTTTGTGGGTATGTATGTATGTTCCTTATACAAATCCACATTTCTTCACCAATTTGCACGAAATTTTGCACACATACCCAGTTAAGCCCGGGAAGTAACGCGGTCAACATTAAAATTGAAATAAATCAGTCCTTCCCTTGAAAATTATATAATTTCTGAGAATATTATACTGAAAAAAAATGAAATGCTGTTCAGTTCACATGACAACAGTGTATTGTTTACTCTGATCACATAGGGCCTTGACAACTGGACTTTAACGAATTATGATTGAATCGATGCAATTGGCGAAAATAATTACTTTCTCTACCCTCGACATAAGAAATATTTTCTCACTTCACATTTTGATGTAGAATAAGAGGTCGTATTGCAGGGACAACTTAAGTGTGTGAGTAGCCTATGCTATATCAGAAGTCGGTAAATAGTGAGTTATCCATAGCTGTAGGCTTTTTATTAGTTGAGATTTATCATAGGCCCTAAGCATGGGATGGAACATTTTGAGTCCTATACTCGCAGTATATTATGCCCCGGATTTTAGGGGAGGAAAGTATGAAAGTGATACTGCATGTCTATTTTATTTCAGCCCCGAAACGGTTGTAACATGAGAATGAGAAATAAAATTTTCCGTCAAGTCAATACAATCTTATGTAATTTATGTTTCTTCTTATTTCAACCCCTCACAGGCATGATGTGTAGAAGCAACGGAATGCGGCATTCGACATCCTCTATGAGCCATAAAAAGCTATATCTAGCGTTTTCTGATGGAATAGTTTGATAAATCTTTTTCTTCATTTCAAGTTTTACATACATATTATACAAGGACCTAGAGTTTAAAAATCGAAAGTCCTCCATAAGTTAATTTCAAATTACAAAATACAAAGCCCGGGCGACGCCGGGCCTTTTCAGCTAGTTTTAAATAAAGGTTTATTTATTGTACAGTTTGAACTCATGCTTTCAAAGTTCGAAGATTGTTCCATGTACAATATTAATCAGTAGTTGGACAATATTGAAATTCACTATTTACGACACATGTAATAACATTATTAACCTATAGTATGATCGAACAAAAAAAAAACTATTTTTAATCACATAGCTAAAAATAAAAATTTCTAAGACAATTAACCTTCCGGATTCACTATATTGATGTGAGACATGGTTGCTTACTCTTCAGGAAGAACATAATCTGAGAGTGTTCGAAAACAGGGTGCTTAGGAAAATATTTGGCCTAAGAGAGATGGATGTGGGTACTGGAGAAAACTGCATAACGACGAGCTTCGTCACCGGATATAGTAAGGGTAATTAAATCACGGAGGATGAAATGGGCTAGACATGTTGCGCAAATGGGGGAATAAAGACATCTAAAAAATGTTGGCTGCGATACCCGAAGGGAAAAGTCCACTTGGAAGACCTAGATGCAGGTGGGAGGACAATGTTAGGATAGATTTAAGAGAAGTAGGATTTGAGAGGGATGGTTGGATGGAGTTAGCACAGAATAGGATTGAATGGCGGGCTCAGGTGACCGCGGCAATGAACCTTCGGGTTTCAAAAAAAAGATAATATTCCTTTAGCTTGCTTAGGAATTGTCTATTGCCATTGAGTAAGTAAGTAAGTAAGTAAGAGAAGTGAAAGAAGGAGTGTGTGCTAAAAACCCTGGTCTTTGTGTTCAACTAGGTATTATTAACCTAAAATGTCCAACAAATTGAACTGTTTGTAGAACTTCTTAACACACATGTAATATGACTAAATAATGATTTGATTGGAAACAAGTATTGATAGAATCAAACTGCGATCAGATCGTACAAGACGAGGTATAGAAGCAGCCAATCAGAGATATTGGTAGAATTGACACATCAGAAACCAAGTCTCCGGAGGCTGATGGCATCGGTGAGCATTGATGGATTCCATTAGTGGCCTCTAATGAGAATCGGATCGCTTTGATGCTATCTCCGATGACAAGCAAAGCATGGTTAGCGAGAACTTGCCTCTGCTGAAACCATGCAGCTCTTCTTGTTGGTGAATGTTCTTGGAAACCTCTGTTGTGCGATGTTGACGTGTCCTCACAGAAACAAAGAATTGCCATTTGATTGACATTAAAAAGGGATCCTAAAATATTTATAAAATTCTTATTATTTTCTCATCCGTTTTATCTTTCTAGTAAAAGAAGCTCATTTATTTTAGATCCATATCCCCGCCGAGAATGTCAACAAACGGTAGAATATTATAGGAGAGAAATTCCTTTGACACTGGGATTTGAACCCAGGACCTTTGGCTATCCGTGCCACTGCTCTACGAATTGAGCTAAGCCAGTTTACTTCACAGCGCCAGTTGTAACCTGTCTCCTACGACTGGGTTCAAATCCCAGTGCCAGAGGAATTCTAAACTACTAAACAACTGATGTTACAGATTAATTATTTTCACTTTTATTACTAGCTAAATCTCCATTGTAGAAAAAGCAGTATGCAAATACATTGATGGGAAAAAACCAAATATATTCTGTTTACAGCCAGATCTCGGAAAGAGGAAAAACTCAACTAACTTTTCCTGAATTCTGTTAAAACACACTTCCCACAATGCACATGATCTTTATAGAGAAAAATCCTTTAAAGCCGGAAATCGTTGCACCTATATGTAGTACAGTGTTTCCGGGTTTTAAAGGGACAACTACAGACATCGGGATGTTCTAACGGATATACGGTAGACAACTGACATAATTTTAAATGAATACACCTGCCTTTGCCCTACTATCAAACAGCACCTGGACTCAGAGCTTATTCCTAGCCGTATGGTTGAAGTCGACAAATCCACAGTGAGCTTGCCATTACATTTGAAAAGTAAAAGATTATGTATTTGTCCATTAATTTAAAAAGTAAAAGAAAGGATTTATATAGGAACATTTTACCTTTTGTCAGTTTCTGCTAAAGTAATACAGATTACCGGTAGCCTACTCTTTTTTAAGGATATGATAAGTAATATTTCTAAGGCTTACAACTCTTTACCAAGATGGTTTATTTTCGACATGCATTTTCATGCTAAAATATGTAAACTATACATGTTATACAATTACGTTTGTGAGACATTTATTTTCTTTAGTAAGGCTATGAAATTTGTTTTTAGAAATTGAGACATGTTTTCAAAATCTATCTCCTAGTAATAGTTATAAATATCTTCCTTTGACCTCAATTTAAAAAAAGAACTCCTCTCGACTTAATTTTATTAATTATACAAATTATTTTTTAATTGAACTGGAATTTATTTTTCTTTGTTAACCATATTTTTTACAAAGAGCAGAAATATTTCAGTCAGATAATATTAAAAATTTACAAGTCTTTAAATTTCGAATATTTAGAATTGTGTTAAATTTATTTTTCGAAAAATCACTGAGTTCTAGGTCACATCATATTTAAACCTCAGCGATAGATTCTTACCGAATAATGACCCTTAGAATGGGATCTTTAGATTAATTCTACGTTTTACAACATTAATAATAATAACACAACTATCAGTATAATGCTACTCCTGATATTGAGTTATTTTACATAGGCTTGTACTTTCATAATCACGAAGGCCATATTATAATTTTACAATTATTATAAACTCTTCTTGTAATAAATTTACATATATAGCGTATATACGAATATTCTCCAAGCTCTTCACACTAAGATTATAGGTCCAAGTGAAAAGCATGCATGATTTTTTCTCCCTTTTGTAAGTTGCAAATACATTGATGGAAAAAATCAAATATGTTCTGTTTACGACATAACTTTCTATTGGGCACCTGCATGTTCATGCATTTCATTTATGAAATCCTTATTGCTGATAATTTCTGAAGTTCTTTTAATGGCTGTGTTTAGGACAAAAACAAAATGAGTTTCATGGCAACGTTGTCATTATTTAGTTTATATTCATTTTTCACGATGGAAATCATGGAAACTAAAATTCTCTAAATCGAGCCAACCTATACATTTCTCCCAATCAGAATTTAAAATATAATATTAAAATATAAATAAAAAATATAACATGTTTAATTATAATTTTAGTCAAAGTTGTATATCTACTAAAACACAGCGGTAGTCGTTTGCAAATTATTCTAACCAGAGTGAAAAAATATATTCATACTGCAATCATACATGTTGACATGTTTTCGCTTAGATAAAGCAATCGTATCATCAAAAAATAAAGGCCTATACGATAGGTTGTGCAGATTTTTGGGACAATTGGCCTACATGGTTTCTAAATTGAAGAATCGGCGTATTATGTGGATTTTTTTTATTTGTGTGTTGTGTTTGATCGTGAAAACTGTAGGGAGAAAGCCAGTAAACTAATTTCTATTTCAAATCATGGAAGAATATATGGTTACGATGGATAAACCAACATAGGTATTTAAGGAGTGTTTATAACTATAAATATGTCGCCCACACATATATTTAAAAGTGCAATAGGTGAAGGTTGGGATTCTGAATCCTAATTTAAGTTTGTGTGTAGATAACAATATTTTTCCCTTGTCTGACCATAACCATGGATACCATCAAGATGAGCGACCGCCAAGTCTAGCAGCCACAGAGCGACTGGAGAAGAAGAGTTGCGGGTCCTCTCGCCTCGTAGTAAGGGAAACCCGGATGACGTGAACACGTGACGTCACACAGGTAGCCTATATCGTACGTTACAACAAGTTGGTGAAGAAACATTCGGTCAGTATTGGTTGGCCTGGCGGTAGTGGCAGACGACATTGCCTAGCCGCGCTCCTCAAGAGTAGAAAGCGTGTTTCGTGCGTCTTCATTACGTCCTGGATGAATCCGTATTTTCGTCCTTAAATGGACATTCATTCGGAGTGCTAAGTCGTCGGCATATAGTGAATTGTGAGCGTTTACTGGACAGTGAAGAACTGTGTTGGTGCTATGATCTTTTATACTTATGATTAAATTTAATATTAATGATTAAACTGTCTTATAAGCCTTGTGTGGCTTACTGAATTGGTTTAGTATTATGAGTGGTGTCGTGTGTTCATACATTAAGTAGAAGCATTTATGACACACTGCGAATGTTATTAAAACGCAAGTTTATTAGTGAATTTACTGTAGAAACAGTGCTGACAGATTTTAGCATAAAAAAGTGCTAAAAACAGGAATTGCCAAGGCAATATATCTTCGTGTTATAATCTAAAACTAACATAATAACCCATTTAAATGATCTAGAAGAAGTGTGTGGGATTACCATTTAAAGCCTCCGGAGATATAGTTTTTATGTAAGTAAATATACGTAACGTAGGACGCAGAACATATGAAGGCCTTCGTCAGTGGTAAATTCATTAACAATTTTTAAGCGTAATACAGAAGCCCCGATTAAAACACAGTGGTAAGTGCTTAGAAAAGACAGATCTAGCACACTGATCTGCATATGATCAATTAATAGCAGTGTTCCACTTGGAAGCTGTCAAAGTGCCAATCCTTAACACCAGTCGATCCTGCTGCGATATCGTCTGCAAATTAATTGGACACGCAGGTGTTTGAAGGCCACGGTTGGTGTTAGTAAACTTTACATTCATAGTGCACCATAAATGTTGAGGATTGAGGAGTTAACAGATTCAATATGCTATAACACGATTTCATCCTGTTGAGATATCGCCTGGAAATAAATTGGATATGCTCTATGCTCTCGTGTTTGGAAGATTCTACCGAACTCAACATTCACAAGAACAACAAATTAGAGGTTAAGTGATTTTTTTCAACTGTTCAGATTCAACAACCGCCATCAGTGGTCAATGAACTGGGCTTCCGGGAAAGAAGAGGAAAAGACGTTGCAGTGCCTTACTTGAAGAAGCACAGCACGCGACTACCGGAAGAACTGAAACATGACAGTGCGCTTGGGTTCAGCATCTCTGATTATCAAGCGAAGAAATCTACTTCCACCATTGTGACATCTTTCTCCTTGGAAAATCCTTGAAAACGTCTGCCGAACATTGACACTTAGTGAATTGCTGGATGTCAATACTGGATGTTGGATTACTTGATTTAAAACCAATATAAATTCTATAAACTCTACAAACCAGTGATTCTTTTCATTAAAAGAACTACTACTTCGAGCTGTAGCATTATTTTTAAAACGGATTGTAATGAATTATTTAACAATCCTCTGAAGAAAAAAAACATACTGCGTGTTCATACTTTTCTTCAGACAAAACCGTACTTAAGAAAAGCGTAGGGACCATAGGCATATAAGGACTCTATGGAAGTGTCCAACAAATCTTTATTATTAAAAATATCAAACATATTCTCCATAAGCTTTTCGTAATCTGTAGTAAACTATTTCGACAACGGTTGATGGAACGTTGGGAGGACGAAAACTAATTTTGACCTACATTAACTAAGTTTTCGGTGCGAAATATTATTAAACCTTACAGTGAGATCTCACACTCCTATCACAGAGCAGTAAGACATAATTCCTCAATTGAAATACCACTTACCACATTCTTTCATTTCTAAAGTGATTTATATGCTTTCTCATCCGCTCAAATAGTGCCAACCAAGTATTGCATCACGCTTTTCAGAGGATTATCTTGCCTTGAGTATTTTTTGTTTGTTATCGCCGTGATCACAGGTGTTGTGTTCACTATTTAAATAAAAAAAAAGTTGAAGGGATAATCTTGGGAAACTAGAAAGGTCAGTGTTTGTCAACCAAGTGAGGAGGCACATTTTCCCTTTCACTTCTGCATCATCTGGCATTGGAACATCTTCACAGCTCACGCAGTAACCTAGATGTCTGGACACGACCCGGTGATGTAACAATCAATTCAGTGACACATCCAGATCAAGTGAAGCAGTGATTCTTAGTGTGTGGTCCGCGAATATTTTCAAACTGAAAAGAGAAACTTTCAAGTGTGAATTTTTTACTTATTTGGAAAGTGCTTTTTGTGGATTTTGCTGAATCGGTCTCTGGATTAAAACTCATCAACATTCATGGTAAGTACGACTAAGTGTATCATTGCATGCGTAATCACTTTTCTTTCTCTTTGTAGAAAGTAGTAGAAATTAATCATTCTTCACAGGATTAGAACTGACTGGTCTTACAAAGAAAACCGCCTTTCGTTCTTTAATCTGTTGCCGCAAGAAGAAACATTATTTGTGAGTTTATTCTCCCATTCTGAAAGTAGGTTTGTTGTGCGTTATGTTTATTTCATTAGGATTTTCTTATGGACAATTTATATTAAGCTTAGGGTGTCCATTTGTCCCGTTTTTCCCCTTGACAGTCCCGTTTTTTGACAAAATGTCCGCTGTCCCGAAAGTTTTATTGGAGACACTCAAATTTCCCTCTCGTTTGTGATTGAGATTGATCAGTGTGTTTCACACTACATTAATAAAAGTTATAACAGTGAAGGTCTTGATTATTGTTAAAACATACTTTAATATGTGCTGACGTTTATGATATATTATAAGGAAAAACGCATTTCTTGATAGAATTCATAAAAGTGAAATGTAGAGTGGCAATAAGGCTTCCATTTCTGTAGAATAAATTAACTACACCAGTCTGCAGAAGGAATTTAAGTAGTAATTTGGGATAATTTGTGTGCATGAGACTAAGGTAAATTGTAAACATTCCCTAAATTTTGTGAATGAAATTTTTGTCCTCTTTTTCCTTAATTGTCCCAGGTTTTTTCCCCCAAAAAATACCAGTTTTTATATAATTATTATATGGACACCCTAATTTAGCTCCAATAAAGTCGATAATAATCTTATATGGAATTCTTGGTTGGGTTTCTAGAACCATTTGTTTGAAACTAATTTTACTTCAAAATAGAATAATAAAAATTTGTTAATAAATTGACCACAATATGAAATTGTTACACTCTGAATTCATGGTTATAAAAATCGAACAGCTTCATCGGATTGTATTAATTTCTTATTAGTTATTACCATAAAAACCCGATAAAAATTAATTTCCTCCAAAATACAAGAAGAAACGTCATGTTTCGTTTTGAGGAAACAAAATTCAGGACAACTACTACTATATGGTCTAAATTATGGTAGTTTATTGGTGAGAATTCTGAGTATATAAAATAATTGTTGTGTCAACCAATTTAGGTTTAAAATTAAAAACTATTTAATATGAATAATATTTTATAATTTTTGCGTTTCATTTATTTCATCTTAATTTCTTCCGCGTATTTCAATTTTTAAAAAGAAACATATTTGTAAATTGGAGTTGTGTTTATTAGTGTAAATTTGAACTTACTATTATAAGTAATTATTTTGTAAAATTGTTTAACTGCTATTAGTTTATATCAATTTGTTGTATATATTTGTAAACTTATCTGTTCTTTCTTATTAATAGATATGTTAATTGCAGTCCATAAACACAAGCTATTGCTCTCTGGGGCTTTGGAAGAAAGTACATATGCAAGATTTTCTAATGTTTGATAATTTTGATAATAATAAATTTCAGGTTTTATTATGATTTCATATTAAATAAGCTGTCAAAACAAGCATTAATCCAGGTGGTTTGAAAAAAAACACTAACAAAACTATTCTTCATCTCTAAAACGTATATCTGTTTTCAGATTTTCTACTTTCACATATTATCTCTTTGTTACATACAGTAAATACCTTAGTCAGACGATTTTTACCTTCTCTATCTTGTTTTATAATCTATTCATTTACATTTTATTCGCGAAAAAACCTTAAAAAATGCCGGTCGTAGAAAAATAAAATTTTCCTAATTTCGTATTAGGAATAGGCCTGGCTCTAGTGAAATGTATTTACATTTCATAGCAAATATTGAATTAATTACTGCAGTAAACTTTTTCAACACTGAAGGAAATCTGCCAAAAATGTAAGTACAGTAGTTCATTCTGAACTGCACATTTGAGACAAAATATTGCACCAGTATACTCCATAAAGATAATTAAAACAAAATAAACATTTCCTGATGCTGTGCACATATTCTTATAAAGAAAAATCCGCTACAGAGCATGTTTATCGGTTTTTGCTGTCTGGTATTTGCACACGATGTTGAAATATATTCTGTGTCTGGTTTATAAATAATCGAGTTTTGCACGTAGGTACAGTAGTAAGGTTTGCTTGGCTGGAAGGTATACAAGTAATTAGTCATGATGTTTCAACACGCTGCGAACCCACAACCTTCAGCAACGGAGTTCAATAACACCTCCATCACCCTCACATTCCGTGATGACCATTTATTCTTTCTGCAATAACTTATTGAGTGAAATAAGAATTACCCACATAAACGATGTAAGACGGTATAAAAATATGAAGTAGTCACATGACTTTCTCTATCCTAAGTATGAACAATCCAATTTCAATTCTTCACAATCTGAGATGGAATAAGTGGCCGCATTACTGAAGTGGGCATTCAGTGGCCTCGCCATCGTGAAATCCGTGTGTTTTACGAGGCAAGTGAGAGCATGAGTTCAATCTTAGAACTAAACTGTAGATAATTTTTACGAAACAAGTTTAAAATACGAGTATTAGGGCCTGGTACAAGCAATTAGTCAATTAGTGTATATACTTTAAATAGAATATCAGAGCCTTTGAAATACAATCGCAAAAGAAATCTGTGAAGAAGTAGTAATAGTAGACGTAAGAGATGTCGAGATGCTTCGTTTTACATTCCTGGAAGATAACTCAAATCCCCAACTTCGTTTTGGTAAGATTCTTTGTTTTTGGCAGATACACGTTACCGAAGTAAGTGTTATTGGATTCAAAGAACCACAAACGTGGATCAATAGTGCTGAAAACTGTACCATACATCGAACTTCAGGGTCGAAAGCGATTATTTCCGAATGTACAGTATCAGTCTATGCTACATCTAAGTACAACCACCTCTAAACAAAAAGTTGAACTGCACTCCGTGGTACTAAATTCCATGGAGGATCGTGCTATCATCTGAAGAGTCTTTCGATTCCATTGGTATATGGAAGGATTGTAGGAATGTGGTCAGCATGTGGTCTCCTAAGGATATTGTAGTGGCCTTTATGGCCGGAATCGCTTCTATTTATGAAATAACTCCACAGTGGTCTCAAGAGCCTCAGTGCACTCCGCTCCGACCTTCCTACTTACCCAAGAAAAATCTGAGACCATTGATCAAATCTCCACATCCTAGTCAGCCACTTACTACTGGATTCTAGAGGAGGCTCTATAGTATAGAGAACAACACCGTAGCCTACCATTGAAGAAACATATTTTGAATTAAAAATACAGAACGAATGTGAAGCGACATTTAAGTAGGCCTGCTCTGCAAATTTATAGGCCTATATTGAACACTTTTCATAGTATACCATTGCTTCGCGGATGAATATTCGTAGCAATGGTTGATAACAGTCGCTTAAATTATAGGAATATGATATTGAAATCCCTTATCCCCCAGACAAATAGGAAGTATTTTCACTACTTATTACTAACCTTTACTAACGCATTCTTTAATCAAGATCTAGTAAAGACTAAGGACAATAAACAAGGGTTAAGGTTTTAAGATTTGATTTTCGCAACGTCCACTTACTCTCTAAGAGACAAATATTTTTAAATTTCGGCTAATCTTTTCATTTCAAGGTTACATCAACCCAATTAAAAATTATATATATTGTAGTAATAACCGCCTTAGTAGCAATAACAGCCTCTAGCAGTAATGGTTTAATGGTCTCAGTTACCGCCTGCTTTTTGCATTAAAATTCCTGGTTCTTCATTTGTCACACTACTTCTTCAGCCATAATAAATTATTGATGGTGGCTGAATTGTCTGATATTGCCAATTGGCTTTCTAATTTCTGTTTTCACTCATCGTGGATAGTGATTAGGAATTCCCACTTTAAAAAAACATGTATCTCACCTTCCCAATCCAGAACATTTACACAAGTTGCAGAGTATATCCTTCTGTGAACATCGCTAGTAAACTTTTTACCTCTTCGCTTTCTAGCCTGAAGTAGTCAAAATCATTGTGTATCATTTACTTTCATTGGACATTACTGCGTTCGTCGGCATCATGTGAAATCTCACAAATATTTTGTACAAAACTGAAAGTCAGATTACCTGACATTGCCTAGCAAAGTAATGCTATTATTGCAAGTGACATAGTCTAGGAAACTAATGTCATTATTACCAAAGTGCTCGATTCATTTTAAAATGTACAGCTGTTTAAAACTGACCAATTTTCCCTTTTCATGTGGGTTATATTTTTATTGGGCATTTATGCCTTAGACCTTTTGTTGTTGAACTATTTCTTTAGACTTGTTTTAATAGACACTTCTGCGTTACACCTTCTATTGTTGACAATCCATCTCTAGACATTTATGTCACATGTCTTTTTGGTTGTAAGAATTTTTTTACAAACAGAGTTTCTGGTTTAGACCTATTTACCTGAAAGCTTTGATTTCATTAAAAAGTGTTAATATTATTACCTACTTACTCAATGGCAATAGAAAATTCCTCTGCAAGCTAAAGGAATATTATCTATTTTATGGAACCCGAAGGTTCATTGCCGCGCTTACCTGAGTCCGCCATTCAACCCTATTCTGTGCTAACTCCATCCAAACATCCCTAGCAAATCCTACTTCCCTTAACTCCATTCTAAGATTGTCTCCCACCTACGTCTAGGTCTTCCGCGTGGGCTTTTCCTTTCCCTTTGAGATATGTCTTTCCTCCCCCATGCGTTCAACATGACCAGCCCATTTCATCCTTCGCGATTTAATTACCCTTACTATATTCGGTGAAGCGTACAGGTCATGAAACTCGTCGTTATGCAATTTTCTCCATTTGATAAATTACATTAAAATAACAATAAATTACAACAACGGTCTTGAAATTACATTCTATGGCCATCACAAGAATATTGTAGGAATGCAATGGTTTTTTGTGTAGATCCGTTTTCAGAATTGCTATTACTTTCGTTTTCTTATGAAACTCAGCAGTGCTTTATATGCTAAGTTCAGTTGTGCTAGAGTACTCAAGAAACCGCTAAGCATCATCATTATGGCCACCAATATGTGGATTACACCTCCAGGAGCTGCTTGTTGAAGCAGGTGTTCTGTTGCATCTCTCATCACGATGATGGATCTAATATCCACCTTCTCAGAAATCAATGTGCATTATCAGATTTAATCTTGCTTTACTGCTTCTCAACACCACAGACTTCCTGTGTAATCCAGCAGCCCGCGTGATTTAGACAAGGCAAGAGAAGCATCTCTATTGAACTTAGAATATTTTAAGTTTATTTGTAGGTTACTTGTAAAATATGTTTTCGAAGTTCTAATCTCGGTAAAAATTAAAAAAAAAAAATTACATTAATTGTTCACAGTTGAATGAAAATCTTCGTAGTAAATTTCAGAGCCGAACTAATTTATGACAAAAAAATATATATTTATATTTAGATACTGAGCAAGGACTATTTCACTCTTATGTGTATTTTTTTTAAGTTTATTAACGGCATGTTCCATTACATCATAGTAATACTACATGCTAAGTTTTACATTCTTTCGTTTGTTTGTCGTTCTACACATATTACTTTTTCTTTTACAGATGGCTTATATTGACATTACAATAAATCAAAATTAATTTTGTTTACGAATTCAGCAAAATCTTTCCTGTTTTCTCTAATCAATTGAGTTTTATCAGCTGGCCATTTTCCCCGTTTCACTATAATTTTATGTATTAGACTGTTCCTTTCTTTTGCTAATATTTTGCATTCGGCTTTCCACTTTCTTTCAAGTGATCCCTTTTTACCCTTCTGAGGCGAGAGTGTGGTGACAGATTTGCAACATAATTATCTGCTTGCTCTTATTGTGTCCGTGAAGTGAACCTCTAGAAAAATAAATTGAAATGCTGGTATGTTATACAATGTACGGCCAGCAAATAATTATATTTATGTTTGTTTACTTTCTTCTGTTTAACTTTTCGTAACTCACACATACGCTCATGCCCTTGGTGGGAATCGAACCCCCAGCCTCCTGCCCCACGGCTCCGAGGATTTAGAAGCCGCGACGAAGCAGGCCGGCAAAAGTTCACTGCTCAGGTTACAATCGAAATAATCGAAACATTGTTATTGTTGTTATTATTATTATTATTATTATTATTATCGTCAAATAATTTTATCATCATTACCACACAGAATGGTGAGTTCAGATGCTAGCAATCCCATAATGTCATTGCACTGAAAACGCCAGTAGCATTTTGCTTACGAAATGGGATATTCCAAATATGTCTCTGTTATGTACAGCTTGTTTTTATTTTGGGTAGTGATATACTTTGTAGTGGCTACACTACATTTCGATGCATATTTAAAAAGTGGACAGGAAAAAGTGTAAACCAGTTCCTCATTGGGTTAACTGGCTGAAAAATTCGGCCAACAGTTATTATGTAAGTAATAACTTCACCTGGTTTGGAAATGCCTCTGGTGGACTGTCCAGAAAAATATTGTATCATTCACTATTTTATTACCAAGACAGAATGAAATATCTGTTTCCAAATTAGGGATGAGATATCGGAAGCAAACTATCGATATGAATATCGGTTTTTAATATCGATAACAGTATTATATCGGTAAGAAAGTAGCCTATCGACATTCGACAATATCGAAAGTTTTAGTAAGATAATAGGTTTGTTCCTAGAGCACTGAGAAACCGTCAACACGTTCAAGCATGCGAACATAGACAGTTTCGCTGCACGATGTATCGCAATTGATATTGTGCGCATGCGTTATCTATGTGTTCATGGTTTAATGAAAATTTCTACCCTATAGCGATTTAGAGAATGGTTTGACATCACTGCTTATTGTTATTTCTAATGAATTAGTGTAACTGAGATGCCCTTGTGGCAGCAAAACTCAAACTGACGAGCAGAAATGATAAAAATAAGTGTAACTAAACGTTGATAACCATCAATTCCATATATTAGCCTACACTTTAGTTGTAATTTTATTAATTTTTAACTTGATATTGCCTAAAAAGTCGACTTTGCCCATTTTTATAAATAAATATGTTAAAATAGTGTATTTTTGTTTAAGTCCCTCTCTCACCCTCCATTGTTTTCATGTTCTTGAATTGAGAAAATCGATTTTACCGAAGAGGAATATCGATATAACGATAATGTCGAAATTGAAATAGGCTATCAATGCCAAAATATCGGATATCGAAAACAAAGTATTGATATTTTGATAATATCGATGTCAATATCCCATCCTACTTCAAATTGCAGTAACACTCTAAGAAGCACACTAAAGCTCTGACAAGCACAAACAAAATACCCCAAATATGAACATTAACCACTGTGCTCACAGAGGTTGAAATAAATACATTATTATGACAAATCAATATATTATGTAAGTCCTACAGTCATTCCCTCCTTTTAATCTTCCGTAGTCTCATATGGAGCAGCGGTTAACTTGAGTTTCAAGCTGAACACCCTATTAAATATTAAGTGTAACTAGCCGGGGATAAATTTAATATGGGTTAAGTTCGTATGAAAACATACGAGAGGCCCGTCATGAATTGGAATCGACCTTTAGTAATAGCCCCTCTACCTGAATTTACTATTACTTAACTATTTCCTGAAAATTGAGGAATTTGTTAAATTTCTATTCCTTTGATCTAACAGTCTTCCAATCCTGTTTCTGATACATTCTATCTATTTTCGAAAATTGACATTTTCTTCATGTAATGTGGTAGTAAAAGGGGGGGGGGGTGAATAAGGAAAATGCCAAATATGAAATTTCGATTCCATGCTATTTTTTGTTTAGTTTTAAGCTAGGTGTTTTACAGACACATAGGCACAAAGAGACATGTTTTAGAAAATTGCTTTCGGATTCCGGGAGTATCACAACGTGTATTGTACCCTATTATTCTCTCGAAGCAGCAGATGTCGGAATAGAATTTAGTTAACACGTATCCCGATAATTCTCTATAGCAGCGTTTCTCAACCTTTTTGAACCCGAGGACCTCTAAAATGTCTAAACAATTTTACGGACCCCTAATTTTACATCCCATTTTTAAAAGAAGATATTCTTAATATTTGGGGTATTAATTATAGGTCATTATAACGAAATATGTTAAAAAATTTAGTTCTTTACTTTCCACTTGCTTTATGATATTTTTTTAATTATGTCTGAGGACCATCTGCACCATCTTCGAGGACCACCAGTGGACCGCGGACCAAAGGTTGAGAAACGCTGCTCTATAGTAAAACACCGAAATAAGAAAGGAAGAAGAGGAACAGGAAGAGAAGATGTATAGAAATATGAAAGCTATAAAAAGCAGATGAACAGAAATAAGAAACAATTTAGGAGCGAGTCTCTTTGGCTGAGGCCATACCACCTGGTGTGGGTCAAGTGCTGCGACATCCAACCTGGCTCACACTCCCAAACCGGTAGCTGTGATGTAACGCCAGATAATTAACCATCTTCCCTCCTCTTCTCCAAGACTAGAATACGTCATAATAATTACCATCCTGAACGTATACGGTGAATATCCCAAACCTGATCCGCTTACGCACACCATGTCAGCTTCTTGGTTACTCGTGTCGTACTGTTTCTAATTGTTCTGCCGACGCATTTCTCTGTAAAGGCGGTCAGTAGCCTTGCTGGAATCAACAACACCATCGCTGATTGTCATATAAGGAAATCGCGACAATCTCTTCACAAGCGAAAACTTTTCAAATGAAAAAAACTATTTTTAAAATACATAAAAGGGCCCGGGTTCGATTCCTGGTCGGGGCAATTTACCTAGGTGGGGTTTTTTCTGGGATTTTTCCTCACCTGTGAGACAAATGTCGGGTAACTTTAGGCCCTTCTGGTCCCCAGATATCATCTGGCCGTCATTATCATCTCCATCCCATCCTCGGCTTGTTTGGTGTGTGTGTGTGTGTGTGTGAATGGTGTGTATCGTCCTATGTATTCGTGTTGTCTCGGAGGTGGCCTCGGCATTGGGCTGATCACTCATCCGGGGAGGCCCTCCATGTCCTTGTCTGGTCAAAAAAGTATGTATGTGATCCAAAGATAATCCCTCTCCCGACAGGTCGCGGCCCTGTAAGGCCCGGGCAGCTTGCGTCGCTTAAATCCTAAAAGGGAGAGGTAAAACTGATAAAGAAAGAAAGAAAGAAAGAAAGAAAGAAAGAAAGAAAGAAAGAAAATATATAAAAAAATCTTGGTGTTTAGCTGGAATAGATTGGTTTCTTTTAATTGCTGTGATACAGCATCAGAGGTAAAGCGCTTCCATGAAGTCTAGCAAAACTAAAGTCTGCGTCGCTACATCTCTTATTGGACAGGATCTACCAGCCTATCGCTGCGTCATCTACCAGTGGCAGAGGGCAGAATCAGAGAAATGCTCTCTACTGCAAAAACCACTTAAATATGGCCTCAACGCGATCCGGATAATTGGCGATACGGAGTTCGGATAATTGGAGTTCTACTGTAGTTTATGTTTATCAGGAACAGTTCTGCAGACATCAAAAATATGTTTTTACTACAGAAATTATAACGCACATCCTTATAGCCGCTTCACTGGTTGGGAACATAGGGCCTCCAAGTGGAGGTTTCGATACCTAGACTAGTTTTATTACGCTTATTTTCCGAGTTTCCTCGCAGGAATCTAAACTACGAGCTTGGACGCGTAAGGGCCGAGGAATTTTGTCCAGAGGCTTGGAGTTCTTTATCGTGCCGTAGGAGTCCAGGATTTTTACTTTCTGAAAAATCCGCCGACCTTGGCTGGGTTTCAACCTGCGACCCTCAGAACTAGAGGCGGACAGCCTACCTCTACAACACCGTGGTTGACATCGAAATTATTATAGATATACAATAACAAAGAGATAAGTAACCAGGCTCACAACAGGTAGACAAACATTGACGGAGTACGAAAAATACAATATGATTACTTGGGCCAGGCATTTAATGACCGTAAAATATTGAAAAATGCAAAATATAAAATGCATTTATAACCTAAAAATAAAGAAAAAGTTACACATAACGTTTAAAAAATGACCAATAAATTTACCATTATTACTTAAAATTAGTTTTTTTTAAGTAATGAATTCCTAAAAACATTTTAATTGATGACAGTGCGTTATATATGAATTTACAATATAAAACTCACTTAGTTTATTACTAAGTAGTAGGTGTGTATTTATTGCTCACAAAAATGCTTACATATAAACCACATTATTAGCATTAACCGGCGCACGGGTCGGTGTCGACCATACGTGCTCATTTCATACACTAAAATTATTACCCCATAAAAAAATAACCAATTGAAAAAAAATATGTTCTATTATTTACATAACTACGAGTATCCACAGACGTAACCCCCACCCCCAAGCAGTAAAAAAATATCCTAGAAACACATAGACATTATTAATACGAAAAAATGACACTTAGATTTTCTTAATTCTCCAAATCTAGGCTTTCCCTTACACATCTAACTTTCTGAAGAAATTTACATATCCCATGACAATTGTGCTCATCCAGTAATAAATTTAGACATGCCTCCCTACTTTTCTCTGCGAGTTTAAAAATTTGTCGGGTAGCATCATAACTCTCCAGCGCTCTGTAACTCCACATCCCGACAAGATATGAACCCAGGTTTCATTTTCTCTGCACATTGGGCAGATTCTTACCCCTGTCTCATCCGAAATTCTCTTAGATTTCCATCTTCCCAGGCGTATCCAGGCCATTGCTGCCCTATCTTCTGCACCCAATCTTTCTCTACTTGGACACCCTTAGCGAAAAAAAAATCTTTCTGAACTGGCATGCCCATCAAATTTGTGCCATTTTAAAAGAAACAAAAATAATAATTCTTTATTGCTACAAGACAAACTGCTGTGGTGGTTACAATAAACCTGAATCAAAATTAACTATGAACACTTTGCTAAAATTCGAATATAAAAACGATTCTCTGTTGTCTGAAAGTAACGATTTGTACATGAAACATGACTAAAAATACAAAAAATGACCTAAACATGCCAAAAAATGACATATCTCTAGAAAATCACGAAAAATGCAAAAAAAAAAATTAAAAAATGCAAAAACAAATTGCTTTTATTTAATAAATTCTTTCATGGTACACATTTATATATATTCGAGCTATATTTTAACCTTCATATAAAAAAGATGCAATAAGATAAAAGATAAAATGTATCGAGGTATTTAATGTTGAATGGCCTCTCATGAAGACGAATTATTCAGGACCATCATCTGTGCAATATATGCCAGTTCAGTAGGTAAAGGATACAATGTGTCTTTGTTAGAGCAACAGACTGTGCAAGGCATGCAATTAAATCGATCTGCAGGTTCCACAGTTATTATAATACCATATACAGTGTTATAATGGCGAATACTGGAACCGGGGCAGTTAATCGCGTTGTTGATTTGGATGTAGCCCCGGGTACGGATATTTGCAGAACACCGAATGTCATCTTCCCGTTACCATCTGCTGTAGAAGTTCTGTGAACATTTCGATTCCCATGAGAGCTGTTCGGAAATAAAACACTCTTAATTAAGTGTCAAGGAGAAACCACCACTTACAAGCTTGGTTTTGCAATGAATTACATCATATACCTTATCTTAGGGTCCGTCTGTTTATGACCTAAAAAGCCAGAAATATGCAAGAGAATATGATCTTAAAAATAGCTAAATATGACCCCCAAAAAATTATGTCCTAACAAACACATGTTTAATGAATCACACAAAAGTCAACATTTGACGCTTACATCCTTGACCCGACAATAAGGTATGAAAATAATGTTGCCGACCAAACAAACAACGTAGACCGTGAAAAAAAGGATATATTTGAGAGCTGTATTCCTTTCTTTAAAGAGAAATATAGGAAGAGTTTTGGTGATCGGCATTTTACTGTCCATGAACTTTTATTTGGAGCAAGAGGTAATATATACCGATCGGTTGCTGACGTACTTAAGAAGCTGGGACTGGACTTATCATCTTTAAATCAGATGGCAGAAAACATTATTGCTGACTCAGTGGGCATATTGCACCACCATATATATATAAGAATATATAGTAAAAATTGTTTAGATGTTTTGTTCAAACTATTGTTTATCTGTTACTCAATTTTTACCATCATTTGAACCATTGCCAAAAGTGATTGATTAGTATGCTGTGTCTATGGTAACTTGCTTGAAGCAAGCAGCTCATTTTATTCAATAAAATGTTTTCTTCTTTCTAAATCATGCTATCTATCAATCTTCATACAACAATATATATATATATATATATATGAAACCAATTATTATTATATCCCTTCATTTAGGCCGTGCTTCGACTGCATGTGTTTTGCTGCAGAAATAAACATAGAAGTAACAACTGCTTCTTATAACCATTCTGCTTGCCACAGAAGCTCGGTCGCTACCACCTTGAAGGCGTCCTCACATCGCCTCAGCTAACCATGTAATCATAGCTTCCTTACAATCCATCATACATTGTATCCTTCCTATAAATTACAAGAGGTGCCCCCAAACCCCTGAAGGCTTTCTCGTCTGGACCAAGCAATCGGGTGCATTTTCACTCCCAGACCAAATTAACAGACCTTCTTAGTAAAAAAAAAAAAAAATGAATAATGAACCATCTTATTGGTTTTCCCCAGTTCCGAATTCAATGGGAGGAAAATCCAAAACTTCACAAAAACTTCTCGGGTGAAGAAAACCCTTCAATTACGTTCCCAGAAATCTATTTTTAAAGTTCATCAGACTTTTATACTCGTTCATTTGGAGAGCAGCACAAAACTACAAATTAAGGTGATGGAAGGAAACATATAATTCGTAAGTTGGTAACGAGGAGAAACCCACATGGTATTTCGGTAATTGGGTGTCTGCACTGGTAGAATTAACTATGAGTTGCTGCTTGTAAGTTGGCGTTTTTTGAGTAAGATATCTTGTTAGTCGCAATACGTTAATACCGAAATTGCAAATGATAATGGAAGTTTGCAAATGTTAAAAAATTTTTAAAAATTATTTTTTACGCCATATCAGGAACTAATTTCTTCTTCAAATAGGTCAATAATATTGCGAAAAAATTTATCTCCTTAAACTGAAAGATGTCCACCTCTGTGGCTCAGGGAATGCGTTCAATCCTCTCACTCAGCGGGCCCGGGTTCGATTCCTGGTCGGGACAAGTTACCTAGGTGAGGATTTTTCCGGGGTTTTCCCTCAACTGTGAGACAAATGTCAGGTAACTTTATGCCCTTGTGGTCCTCGGATATCATCTGGCCGTCATTATCATCTTCATCCCCATCCTCGCCTTGTTCTGAGTGAGTGTGTGTGTGTGTGAATGGTGTATATCGTCCTATGTGTTCGTGTTGTCTCGGAGGCGGCACCGGTATTGGGCTGATCACTCATCCGGGGAGGCCCTCATGTCCTTGTCTGGTCTGTGATTTAAAGATAATCCTTCTCCCGACAGGTCGCGGCCCTGTAAGGCCCGGGCGGCTTGGGTCGCTTAAATCCTAAAAAAAAAGAGAGTGGTAAAACTACGACAAAGAAAGAAGAAAGAAAGAAAACTGAAAGATTTTTCTTACAAGGCAGAGACGTTATAATATAAGACTTCAAGAAAAATGAAACATAAGTTAAAATAAACAGTATGTATGTATTGATGTATAATTATACTAAATGTCATACGTTTGGGACACACTCTCTTACACAATCCTCAGAAAGCGTATGAAGATCTGCAGGTTGTCAGAGAAGGCTTCAGCAATTCTACATTCTATCCTAAGCACCAGAAACATAAGAACATGAAGGTGGTAAGGTTGTCAGCCTTACGCACCGACCGCCTTTACCCCCAGGTTTGCTCCTGGTACTCATTTCTGTCAGAGGCTGAGTCGACCGCAGGACCATAGTGCCACCAGAATGATTAGGCCAGTTGAAAAACTCCAACGACCTCATCGGGAATCAAACCCGCGACCTTCCGGTTTGTAGCGCAGCGCCTCAACCACTATACTACGGCGTACCCCACATATATATTCTTCATTGTCCAGTTTTATAGTGTTGGCCTTGACTGAAATTAAAATCAAGGCGGAAGACATCAGGTTTGCATGAAAGATTATGCAACTGAATTAATACGGTTACCTAACACTTTTCCTATTCTGGTCATATCACGATATTTCTTTCTGCACATTTCAATTTAATAACGTGTTATGTAAGAGAAGATGGCAATAAAAGTGGAGCTATAACGAGGAAGTACGTTAATAGGGTGCAGGTTAATTAAAGCCAATGTGGCACATTCACAGGAAAGTTTCACACTACACGGAGCCAAGTTTGTTTACTGACAAAGCGTCTTTGTAACTTAACGTCACAATCAAGCTTATCTCACAGTTCTCATTCACGTCTCTTTTCAATGGGTCAAATACTCACAGACACTGTAGTATAGCACCGACTATGTTATCATAACTAGGGCCAGGGTTTGAAGGTTTTAACCTATTTTTTCCCCCAGATTCCTAATTAGAATATAGAATACTTTCTGAAAAATCCGCCGACCGTGGCTGAGTTTCAGCCTGCGACCCTCGGAACTAGAGGCGGACACCTTACCGTGGTTTACATAGAAATTATTATAGATATACAATAACATAGAGATGAGTAACCAGGCTCACAACAGGTAGACAAACATTTTCGGAGTACGAAAAATACAATATGATTACTTGGGCCAGGCATTTACTGACCGTAAAATAGTGAAAAAATGCAAAATAAAAATGCATTTATGACCTAAAAATAAAGGGAAAAAAGACACATGATTTTAAAAAATTACCAATAAATTTACCAATATTACTTAAAATTAGTTTTTTTAAGTAATGAATTGCTAAAAATATTTTAATTGACGACAGTGCGTTATATATGAATTTACAATATAAAACTCGCTAATTTTATTACTAAAGAAGTAAGTAAATTTATATTACTAGGATACCCTTAGCGAAAAAAAATTAGTTCTGAACTGGCATGCCCATAAAATTTGTGCCATTTAAAAATAAACAAAATTAATAATTCTTTCTTGCTACAAGAAAAACTGCTGTGCTGGTTACAATAAACCTGAATTAAAATAATATAGAATATAGAATAGTATTTCGCCATTTCATACCCATAGCTCCCGAATATATGAATCATATAGAACTTAAAAAGGGCTAAATCGGACTGAAGGGCCTAAAAGGGGCTAAAGAGGACATTTGCAGAAAAACACGGTTTTTAAATAGATGAAAAGGAAAATTAATGTGTCAATTTGTGCATTTTAAGAAAAGACATAATAAAAAAAGATTTATACAACACACTGATATTAATAAAGTACGAGTATATGTCACTTTGTCATTTGTCTTTGTAACTCGAAAATGTCCCGTCGCAGGAAATTAAACTTGAGCCGTCTTCAATACTTTGAAATCTGCAAGTAATCCGTTGTCGTTTCAACTTTCAAATAACAAGTTGCCGACCGTCGATAGAGAATTGTAGGAGGGTCTGTGTCAAAATTATAGAGCCTTATATAATTTTCGCTGTGAGTATTAGGGTTTATTAAGACGGCTAAAATAATTTGTTTAAAACCTACAAAGGGATATTCCACGAAAATAAAAGGCTAAAATACCTTTTATAAAAGCCTAAAAATCCGGGCCCTAATCATAACGCACTAAATAAAAAATGTACCTAGAAATTATAGAATATAGAGCATCAAAATAAAGTAGAATTACAAGTACTCTGGATTGAAATAAATACGTTTCGGACATTTCTTTTTCTGATTTTGTAAGTCCAATAAATTTCTAATGTACTGTACATACCCCCTTACAATTTTTAGAAACAGATGTCTGCAATACGATCTTTTGCACAAAAGAAGCAGAGCCATCTGTCATTAGCAGGGCACGAATTTTGATGACATGTCATATTTTAACTGGAACATCATGGGCGTTGCCCACTAGCACAGATATTCTGATCAATACTCCTAGATTATAAAAATTGTATTTTTAGGGTAATTTTTTGGTCATTTTCCCCACCTCATTTTTATATCATTTTTAAAATTCATTGTCATTATTTGGTCATTTTTAATTCCTTTTACGGTCTTTTTTTTCAAATTTCATATTTTTAGCGGGTTTTTAAAATATAAAGTCATTATTTTCTTATTTCGAGTTGTTTCTCGCATATATGTAGTATTTGTGCATTTACTTACATTGAATATTATCGGAAGTCTAAACAAGCATAAATAATTAAATCTTGTTGTAATTATAATCTGGATACAGAAAGACGGTGTTTGCTGTTTGCATTTAGCTGTATGTACCAATTAACTAATTACAAGCCTATAATTGTGTCAACAACATAAATGTAGAAAGACATAAATCTGATGGATAAACTAATATTTTCATACTTTTTTTTTTTTTTTTTAGTTTTTGGATCGTTTTTTTATATTTTGTAGTAATTTTATAGCTCATTTTTAAAATACTTCTAGGTCATCAGAATCCGGGCCTGGTCATTAGATTTTGAGTCTCGCTGGTGCAAGTTACCCCTTGGAAATAAGGAAAATTTTCGGAAAATTCGGCCGCAAGTTGGACCGCAAAAAATCATACTTTCTATAGGCTGCACTGCCAGCTGACTTGGCCCAACCTTGCGGAATTTTCCAAACTCAATTTCCCTTGAAATTTCGAAAGACCACTACACTTTCTTTCAGGAGGTTCCATAAGTATACCTGCACACACACAATCTTGAACAAATACATACACAACTGGGCATGCAAATGGACATGACCATGCGTGGAAGACATTCCTTGTCAGGCTGCTCCTGTGCATGAATAAACAGTACAGGCTTGTGCGTGCATTTCTATTTGCACAAGCAGATCTCTGCAAACTTTCCAGTTTGCTTAACAACATTTTGCATTTACCGGCCAGCAGTCACCAAACTCAAGCAACTGGAAACATGTTTATCTTTGAGGCAGGGATGTGGTACAAATTTACACACTTCTTTACTTTGCAGAAAATTACCAGTGTTCAAGGACGTATTGCAAGGCAATCAAATGAGCTATGGAAGCCATTGTTCTGGAATCCAACATTCCAATGTAATTATATCTTTCTCAGTCGATATAATCAGGAATAATGGTCTAGATATCACAGTACCACATCGTGATACGGTATTATCAAATATAGCTTTTTAAAACAATGTACGTCTATAATAGCCTATGTTTTGGGTCACCGACCTAACACTTTAAAAGCAAGTTTCCTTATTGTCTTCCGTTCTCTTTTTTTTACATCACACCTTTTAATAAAAATAAATAAATAATAAATAAGCCCGTCACAATCCCTTATAGGGCAAGGGCCTCCTACCATGGTAGGGCTGGCTCTGTTTTACTCTCCTTGGAGAGTTGGGTTTTTGCCTCCTGGTGGGTTAAGACCTATATATTAACAACACTTTCCTAGGACACTGTTTTCCTAATGAATTAAATGCTCTATCATTTGTTTTCAGTTCACTTTTTCTGTGACCTATCCTGAACATCTCGTTTCTGCCTCCTCCCTGAACTCTTCTTCCTTTCCTAGATCACTGTTTTCCTAATGATTTAAATGTTTTATCACTTGTTTCCAGTACACTCTTTCTTTGGCCTGTCTTGTCCATCTCATTCCTAACTCCTCCCTGAATTCGTCCTCCCATCTGCGTCGAGGTCTGCCTCTGCTTCTTTTACCCTTCCTCTGGTCCCAAACAGTTGTTGCATACGCCCATCTTTCTTGATTCATTCTGATGACGTGACCTCCCCAATTCCATTTGGTTTTTCTTACAACAATCGCTGCGTTTTCCAGTTCACTTCTTTTTCTTAACTCCTCATTTCTTATCCTGTCCCTTAGATTTATTCCCAACAGTTTTCTTTCCATCTTTCTCTGACAAATCTCTATCATGTTAACTTGTTCCTTTCTTAATGCCCATGTCTGGCAGCCATATAGTAGGACTGGTATGACGCACATTTTTAGCACTTCCAATCTCTTCTTGATATTTATGTACCTTTTAATAGTAAACTTCGGGAAGAACAAAATGGGTGGAGCAGAAATAAGAAATTACTACCTTTTAATAGTAATTTCTTATTTCTGCTCCACCCATTTTGTTCTTCCCGAAGTTTTCAGTTTTGCTAACAGTATCGGCACCCAAAGTTTATTTATTATTTAAATTAACACAATTAATTCAACTTAATATAATATCTACTATGTATGTGTCCTTTTGGTGAGTTTTGTTTTCTATCTGTACGACTCTGTTTTTATGTTTTCCTCGTTTTCTTTATTTTCATATTTTATTTTTCTCTTTCCTTTCTTCATTTCTTCCTTTCTCTTTTTGTCTTTCCTCCTATTTTCTCTCTCTCTCTCTCTCTCTCTCTCGCTCTCTCTCTCTCTCTCTCTCTCTCTCTCTCTCTCTCTCAGGCTCTATTACTACAGTATATTATTATTGAATGAATTAATGGAATGAATTTGTTATATTTGATTTGATTTGTTAACACAAATCTATTCTTTCTTTTGATCTCTCTCTCTCATTCATACATACACACCACAACTACACGTGCTCACCGCATACATTAATCTATATATATAAAAATGAATGTATGTGTGTATGTGTGTGTGTGTGTCCTTTATGCATTACTACACCATTCTTCCGATCGCCATGAAACTTTGGGAAGTTGTTGAGTGCATTCCCGGGAAGGTTTCTGGCATATTACATTTTTAATTTTTCCTTTCGTTCGTGAGTTATGAGTGAAAAACGGACAAAAAACGTGTATTTTTTGCGTTTTCGAAGCATTGTTTTCAGTAATACCATTCAATGTCAAATCAATTACAGTAGGCTTTGGCTATTTTTGTCATTCCTTGGAAATTAAACTTTCGCGATCGCTTGAATGTTGTAGCTCACGCTGGTCGATTCATTTGTTTATAATGTTAAGGCACGCAGACATATGAAATTTTCAACCTCCACCGAAGAGGATTATTATTATTATTATTATTATTATTAGAGGGATAATCAATATAGGCCTCAATATGGTCAAACGTTGTTCGATTTGGACGAAACTCACTATACAGGGGTTTCCTGGGCCAAGGACCTCGAATCTGAGGTCGCTTTTACCAGTCGACGCTATCTAATCGTGGTATGTAATTCACGTGATTTAGGTGTTAATAAATATAATGATTTAACTTTTATGCTCTTAATTTTTAATTTTTGAAATAATTATCGCGTGCGAAGCCGCGGGCACACGCTAGTTCTGTATAATAACTTTTTTACATTATCATTTCTAACTTACGAGTCTAAGTCGAGCAATGTCCTCTGTAGAAGAAAATGAGTTGGATCAAGCTCGGAAACAGAGATTAGAATTAGAAGCTGCAAGACATGTTGCCCAGCGATCTAGGGAGACTCTGTTCGAAGAAATTCGGAGAGAAAGCTGTAAATACTTTATACAAGTCACTGTATAATATACCCTATGTTATTCACAATCTTTTCTGCAAAAACACAAAAGTTACAAATAGAAACAATTAAAAATCGTGTTTATTGGGTAACGCGTAGAACCGTACGATATATTTTATATCCATAATAAGGAGGGGTAACTGGCTAGTAATAGGTAAAATAAGAAAATTCGGTAACAAAAGGATTGCTCCAAATATTTGCTCCAAGTATACTGTATATAGGTGGAATACTTAAAAACTAAGATATTTTCCATTCTTTTATTATCTCTAAACGTGATAATGCAATAGTGTGGTTATCTTTTTTACATTACTTGTACAAAAAAACTTTACAGTTAAAGTGGAAGGGCCGATAACCAAACAATAGAAAAAAAAGCAACTCGGCATGAAATCCGAAGTAATTAGAGTAAACAATCAATGCTCTCCTCCAATGTATTCAGAATAAGAAGCAGCAAATTTCTAAAGCATAGTACCGGAAGTTTTAATAGAACTTCCTTAACACTTCCGTGATTAAATTGAGAGGAACGCCATGGAAGATTTCAAGGAAGTTGTAACGAAATCCTATTTTAATAACTCGTCATGGAACACATGCAAGAAATTAATTAGGTACCGGCTGAAGTGCAATCATACGCTGTGTGAAATACATACAAGTCATGTTTGAACGCCATTCTAACATGAACAAAGGAACCAACAATAGGCTATTTGCTTAACCTTGAAACAAAGAGAAGTGATTTAAGTCTTCCGATTCTCATCCAATATATAAGACATAGAGATTATCTTTGTTTGTTTATGACTACTTACGGTACATTTAAAATTAAATACTTGAAAATAAATTACAATAAAAATAGGTCAATGTGTTTCATTAACGGTGCAACAAAATTAGTCGCCCTGGAATAAGCAGGCGGCAAGGCACTAGCTTCCTGTGTCAGAGCTCGCGGGTTCAAAACCAATTCAAAGCAATGCTCATAGGTAAATGCGATAGTCTTATGTCTGTAGATTTAGAGGCATGTAAAAGAACTCCAGAGGGACTAAAATTCTGGCACACGGGCGACAGTTACAGGCCTAAGTAGCAGGAAATTGGTCCTTTGGGAGCATCGGGAGCTTTTCCGGTGGGCAGACTCTATATGGGGCCGATTATCTGTTTATTGTTTTAACCATCCACTCTCACGACAAAGTGATTCTGCGTTATGTTTTCTACACAGAGCAATTCTACAAATCCGCCAGAAAATAGCAAATCTTCAATCCACCGACTGCAGATAATGTTTTAGTCCCGTACTTCTACCAATGGTTTTTGATCATTTTCCAAGAATATACCTGCCGCTATCAATCCTGTAACAAATCATATGCAGCTATAACTTCCATCTCTTCTAGATATATTTCCATCAAATCATCTTTTCTTATAGCGCATTTCTGTATAATATTATAATGTTCGATTGGATACCTCTCTCACATCAAATTACATCTTACATGATATATTACAACTGCACGTCATAGGTCATTCACTGGAAATTTTATTTAATATCAGAACACAGTGTAAAAATACTGATAATATTCAACAGTCACAATATTCTGTGGTTTCATGAATTTAGAAATGTGTGTGCGTGTATATATAAACACAGGCATATACATACATATGATATTATTGAATTCTCAGTGATACTGAGGAAGAAAGCTACAGCTACACGGCCTACATCCCGAAAACAGACATTAGACCTATTGAAGATTCCGGTCGTGAAAGCTTAAGATATATTATTTCGTTTAACTTTTTATTAATTGCTTTCACATTTTTAAAACCTATTTTTTTTCTAATTTGACACTAGCATAGAAAAATGAAATTATACGGGTGTTTAAAGGAGTAATGACTGTAGAAGCATTCAGTCGAGAGTAATTTTAATTACATGCCAAGAAGAAAATCATTCTCGAAACACATGTGGTAACTTAATTTGTATATAATATCGTTCCTAATTAACTTTGATTTCAGTTACAATTATGGTATAACCTCAGTAATAGGTGTAGTGGCAAGATTAACCAGTGTAGTGAGATTCAAATTTCTCACGCACTTTATTAACCCATGCCGGACCGTAAAATAAACAGCTAACACAATGAATAGACCCATAGTTTATTTATTGCACCTTGTCACGTAGCGAATGGCTGCGTGCATAATAGACGATAAGAAACCATTTCTAAACAAAGGAAGGGTTGGGGAGACTTCGATTAATCGATATTGAACCCTGTTATGACTATCGATACTGCCCTGAATTTATTTTGAATTACAGAAAAGGAGAGGTGCGCATGCGTCGACGGTGAATCGACGAGGGAGACGTGCGGAACCTGAAAGACGGTTAGTAGTACGTGCCTGACCACGAGAGAGAGAAGTTGAAAAGGCAGAAGGGAGAAGACGAGATTGGGATGTGTGACAGCGGTAGAGGCGGTCTGGCATAATGGTGTGTCAGACTTTCATCTAAAGGAAATTCTGGTTGTGAACTTCCTTGACACGGCTATATGGAGATAGTCATTAATCAGAAGAATACACCAAGTCGGCCAGTACGAGACACCGCTACAGCGAACATCAGCTGTGAGAGTGAGTCGTGACTGCTCGCTCTGAATAAGAGCAGATATGGACATCAGGAAGTAATGGAAGACAACTCAGGATCGGAGGATAAGTTGGACATCACTGGTTGAGTACAATCGTCTAGACTTTTTTTCTTATTGTTTGGGGAGTGAGAAAATTGAGATATCCCATTTTTTTTGTAAGGATGGTTTCTAAGTCATGTATGGCGATTAGACACCGTATGGAATAATAGAATAGGATAGAATAGAAACATAGAAGTGAGAATTCTAGAAGTAAAGTGATGAAATCCAGTAATCCAACTATTTTCTATTTCTGGTCTAAGTTAATTATAAAAGAGCAGTCAAGAGCCTAACCGCTGAAGGCTACAGATAGATCTCTTCACTTTAGGTTTTTTTGGGTGATTGTTCCACGAATGAATACATAGCTAGGGGCAATTGGTGATGCTCATAGAAACTTTGTTATTTTTGAGACAGGACGCGAGGGGAGTAAGGAAGAAAGGTAATTAAGGGGCATGCTTAGTACTTCTTACGAGGGCCCCTCCCTCTTGGGTTTCTTTCAGGTGACGGGTGACTATCTATAAATAGATTTCATGCTGGCCTGTAATGTTAAGTTATGTTTTTTTATAGAGATTTATCTACAAGCGAAAGTGTATGGAATATGGTAGAGGGGGATAAGAAGTGGAAAGATTGAAGGGCAAAAGAAGGCCTACGAGTGGTAGTGCAGTGGGTGTGTACCAGTGGAAGATTTACATGTTAGGGTAGAAGTAGAAGTCACTAAAGGGGTTATAGAGAGACTTACTAATCTGGGCGTGAATTAGTTTCAGTTAGAATTCTAGGGAATTTAGAGACAAAAGAAGATTGGGTGCCCATGCTAAAGAGTAGTAACGTAAGAAGTAGGAAAACTAGAATAACCACCGAGTGAATTAAATCAATGGTATAAGCTAAAGGGAACTCTACTTAAAGAAAGAAAGGGGTTAAAAGATAATAGCTGATGACTGGTCAGGTTAGAAAGAGGTGAGTGAGTTGAAAGATAATAACAAATAATTGGTTAGGTCAGAAAGAGGAGAAAAGGTAATTACGAGTAGTGTACTGATAAGTATGAACAAGTACTAGAGATTGTAAGGGTGAGGTGAGGGAACGCCGGAAGTATCCCGAATCAAACAAATAAAATCTGGTAGTAGGCAAGGCCTATACTAGTACATATAAAGAAAAGAAATTTATGAGAGATTGTGAAAGCCATCGATGTTGGAGGCGAACAACGGCCCCACGTGCCTCTAGGAGAGAGTGTCAGGGACCTCTGACATCGATTTACAAAATTTTATTTTTGTTTGCGGCCCATTAATATTTTCCCGGTTGCAGGAGAGGAGTCAGATTGTTTGTAACTCAAGATCTAGACGTCGCTCCTGTATCGGTGGTCTATCGCCACAGTCACTCTGTGGGTATAGGCCTAAACTTCTATTTCTTTCTTCGTGAGACTGTCTTTTCTATCTATCTTTAAATACAATTCTTCATGGACTAAGCTGACAAATAGACTAATATAGGAGACATAGGTGGGATTATTGAGTGTAATCTGTAGAGTAAGGACTGGATTATGAATTGAAAACCTTTATTTATTCAAAAAAAAAAAAACCCAGTATAATATATATATTGAACTATCCTGAAGTTGCAAATGTAAATGACTACACAAGTCAGTAGTAAATTAGAAGAATAATACAAGACGTTCTAGTAGATACCTGAAAAACAAAGAAAGAAAATTAAAGTAATTAATTAAGGATTTGTTATTGTTGAACAGAGAACGTACTTATATAGTTAAAATTGGGTATACTAACCTTGAATAATCAAATATTATCCTACCAATAAAAGTGTTGAATGGTTAATGTAGTGTAAATGTAATTTATTGTATATAAGATTGTTATTGTTGAAAAAAGAAAAAAAAATAATATATTAAATAAATTATGGTTATTGTTATGCAAAGTAAATTAACGTGAAGTTCAGATTTTTGACCCTTATCCTTGTAATGGTTTGAGAGTAGCTGGTTTTTGTGCTAAGTTACATACTTGGTAGTGAGTATTAAAAAAAGGAGAAAAAGAAGAAGCAGAATAAAAAAAAAAAAACGAAAGGTAAATCCGAACCCAACTCCCGTCTCCACTGTAATTTAAAAGCTAGTCGAGGGGCATGTAGGTACATAGCCTGTGTATCTATAATTTAATTTGTGTCTGGGCTGATACATAACAAAAAGAAAAGAGGAAGCGTATTGATGATGGCGCCCGTTAATATAAATTTTCATCAATATTATCAAGACTGGGTAAATTGTTAAAAGAGAGAGAAAGTAGACTGAGAGTAGGAAGTTTGCAATCACCCGGTGTCAAAGGTAGTTGTACTGAACGTTGGAATGTGGACTATGCAGGCAGTGTTGTGATGACACGACAGGTGTATGAGTGACCTTGTTTTGTAGGAGTTCAGTAAACTTATATAATACGATTGAGAATAATCACATATTAGTCGTCACAGATTTTGGCGAAGAATTTTGGCGAAGATTTAATCCAAGAAGTTAAGGAACTTTATAGCATAAAGTAAGAAAAGCCCGTCACAACCTTGTTCTGAAAGCATGCAGGCTTCTCACTTAAGCTAAGGAATATTTCTTTGGGGAGGTGCCGTGGATTTGAATAGAATTATTATATCTCAAAAATGAGTAATTACTCGTAGAATAATTTGTAGCCTGAGAAATACAGAGTCTTGTGACCCTTATTTTAGAAATACAATTGTGACTTTTCCCTGTATATACATTTATAAAACATTGATTTTAACAAAGCATTCAAGTTGGTTAAAAACAAAGATTTCCATAATTATTGTACTCGACACGGAACTCTCTTTTCTAATGAAAAACACAAAAGTAGTAAATATGAGAAATCTCTATTTTATGCTGGCATTAGATTCTTTAACAAATTACTTGGTAACTACAAGGATTTACCTCTGACGAAATTTAAAACTGCAATCAAAAGACTCTCTCTCTCTCTCGAGAATCCTATGCCCCCATGTTGGGGCGAAGGACCTCCAAGTGGAGGTTTCTGTTTACCGATGTGATTTTTGTCACACTTATTTTTCTAGAGAGGGCAGAGGGACAGGTGGTAAGCCCATCGCCCTTTAACGCCCCTCCGGAAATTAACGTATTTCTTGGACGTGAAAGGGCCGAGAAATTTTGTCCAGAGGCTCTAATTTAGGCTTGGAGTTCTTTTACGTGCCGTAAATCTTCGACACGGGCCCTCCCGGAGGACTCTGTGCCCAGGATTTTTACGTCCTGAAAAACCCAGCGACTGCGGCCGGGTTTGATCCCGCGACCTTCGATCTAGAGGCAGGCACGCTACTTCTAGACCACCGAAGCCGACAATCAAAAGACTACTAGTTGACAAATGCTTTTATTCCATATTGGAATTTTAGACCCATCTCGTTTCATACTGTTCTTCTATGTATTTATATATTTATTGCATTTATGTATGACTTTGTCAATAGCTAGTATTTACTGTTCTTTATGACAAATAAATATGAATTGAGTTAAGAATTGAATTGAATTAAACTGAAACTGTTCTTTCAATTCCTTTTCCGTTATTTAATTAAAAATTTAAGACGACATACCACACAGTACCAGTTTAAGGGTTAAGCAAACTCTCAAAGGGCCATATGGGAGACAAATTCTGTAATGTGACTATATATTCACATAAGTAATTCATACGACTTTTTGAAAATTTATCTGACAGACTGGGGGCCGCACAGCATGTTGTGTCTATTCTAGAACTTGGTGACCAGTACGACACTAGGGACTGAGTTCTGTATGGAAGTGGATGATGTCATACTCAAGGTTATATCAGAGTTAATCTGTTAATGTTGTTATTAGAGTGTTATCTGTCAGAGAGTTTCCACAATATGGAAATTTGTGTGGGAAGCACCGGTTCGTGCCTCGATTCATGAACCCGTTCGCCCAGTCTAGTGCTACAAATTGTTGCAAACATTTAACTGCTTCGTAATAAATTCAAATATCACCCTCTCTCTTTACAGTGTTCTCTATATACACATCTTGGGGCCCTTAGGGTTCCTAAATATCGTCGTTCCTTATATAATTAGCCCAAATATTCGTAGGCAATAAAACTATCGGTTCATGGAACGCCGCCGTCCTTACTACTAGATTTTGCCTCCAGTACTCTTTTCTGTTAGAGGTTGTGAGACTACCCTATGGTACCACCAGAATCATGAAGCCAATTATTGAAAACTCATTGAATTCATCGGGGATGGAACCCGCTACTTTTCTGTCTGTAATACAATCCCTCACTAGTCTTTCTGCTTAGTATCCATTCGATACCACACTTCCTATTCCTTTCCATGCATTCTTTTTAGGGGGGACGTAGGTCAAGGATGGTCAAAAATCACATTTTAAAAAATGCATAATTTGATTCTGTTATGCTTCAAGAATATTCTTTTAAATATTTAGGCCCTAATTCAGTCTGTGGATGCCTTTTAAAAATAAAATACCCAATCCATGTACTCTTCCGTGCCCCTTTGAATATACAGCAAAAATATAAATAAGTTAAACTTTAAACGCTTTTCATTACATTTTTCAATGTTTATGTACCTTTTTCTCAGAAACTATTCAAGATAATTGCATGAAACTTTGCACACTTGTTGATAACAAATAAATGAAAATTTCCTTGGACCAGAATTTGTATACGGCTATTTATTTATTTATTGCATTAATAAGAAAACTGACTTTTAACACAAATTTTGGTATCGAAAATTAGATTTCTTAAAATAAAATAATGGAAAGGATTTTTCTTTAAAAATCCTCCATGGAAAGTTATATTGATCCGTTAAAAGGAAGCAGGTCAAGTTTAATAGTGATCCATTAAGTAGTTTTCATAAAAAAAAAGGTACATAAGTGCGGCGATTAAATTTAAAATAAAAAAAATTAAAATCAAAATACGAATTGCACTAATCTTTAAACAAATCGTGTTCATTACCGGAGCATACCAAATTTGAGTAAACAGATTTATAACTGTGGCTACAATACTTTACGAGATACAAGCGATTTTCTAAAACTCTGCACTCTGACCTACGTCCTCTTTAAGAGAGCTAATAAATGGAGCGATCATAATTATTTTTTGTAGTAAGTTTATAAATAGTAAGGTAATTTGAAGCATATTAAATTCCCGACTACTGAAACAATTTTTTTTTTAAATAGAACCAGGAGTTATCTATCCCCTTCCTGCGATGAAATATTAAAAATAAATGATAAAATTATATTTTAAACTTTTGAAAAAATTAACGCTTGAAAACAAACTAAATTTCATTCACTACAATATATAGGCTATAATGTAATAATAATTACTTCCATCATTTGAATAATTAATTTAGAGCTTTAACCATTACTACTTCTACATTAGTGCCCTAACATATTGCGATAATGATTTTGAATTATTTTGAAGTAAAAGTCCACTTGAATACTAATATAAAATGATGACATGTAGGGTGGCGTGCACAAATCAGGAGTAAACCAAACTAATGTAGTAAATCTAAGAAGGAAACCTGAAATAAACAAAAACCAGCACATCTGTCTCACTCTAGCACATTACTCTTATGACTTAAGAGTGAGAGAGGCAAAGTGGTTTTTATTTATTTCAGGTTTCCTTCTTAGATTTACTACTTTAGTTTAGTTTACTCCTGGTTGGTGCACGCCATCCATAGAGTATAAACTAGTATATAAGTTAAAAATACATTTTCACTATACAGAATCATTTAATAAGTTTTTACAGTGCATTATTAGATGTCTCTGTGTACGTCCTTCACTGATTCGTGCAGAATGGGACGCCTATATGAATTGAGAATGAGCAGAATTGTCCAATTTCATTATAGAAAAATGCTTACAGATCTACAGAGAGCAATGACATTCTTAACTCATTACCGTGCATTTCGTGACTTACCCCCTTCCTGCAATGACCAATTCAATTTTAGTTTTGAGTGCATTTTGCGGGGGAAGTGATTCAGTAGCGGGGCACGCGGCATGAAACCAACCTAAGAACCAGAAAGGGGGAAAGAAGAGGAATTACTTCATTAAATGTCCGAGGAGGAAACACCCATTCCACCCAGTAGCTCCACAATCATACCGCAATTTATATCGGCCGACTTCAAAAATTAAACTGGGTGGAGTTTTTGACAGCTAACAGTAAAACAAGGCAGAATAAAAACGTAATGTTCGAATTAAAAATGAAGTAGAAATCAGATCAGGTCATGAAATGTATGAATCATAGTTATAAATATTGTACATTGTTAAGACACCATCTGTGGGACTGCCTATTACCGACCAAATGATATTTATGACTAGGGCCCGGATTTTTAGGCTCTTATTTTCGTGGAATAGCCCTGTTTAAGCTTTCAACAAACGATTTCTAGACGCCTTAATAAAACATATATTGAACACCAATATTAACAAGTCCTCTTTAGCCCCTGGTTTTTCAGCAAAAGTCCTCAATAGCCCCTTTTAGGCCCTTAAGTCCGATTTAGCCCTTTTTAGGTTCTATAAGATTCACATACTGTATTAAGAAGCAAAGGACATGAAACGGAAAAGTATGTTAAAATGTTCTAATTAGGAAGCTTGGGAGAAAATAGGTTAAAACCTTCAAATCAGGGCCCTCTGTTCGGCGTTATTTAGAACATCATTGATATCGTTATGAATTAGGTCTATTATATCACTCTTGACTCTTCATCCCGTACGTGAAAGTATAATTATTCAAGATGTTGCATATGACTGTCAATGATTAGAACAGGGAATAATATCGTACATTAAGCACATCTTCGTTTTTAATTGCAAGTGTTAAGTAACATGTTTAATTTATTAACATCTGTTTCTAAATTAAGAGAGAGAGAATGCATCCGTTTTCCTAATGTTTGCAGAGAAATTAATTAAAAAATGTTAACTTAAACAGTGGCATTCGAGCCGAGGATAATGATACTGTGGTACGAAAACAATAATACGAAAACAATAAAATTCAGCCCGGAAAATGTATAGGCCTATAAACTATGCAGTACTAAATACGCTAGGCGTGGAAATCTGTTCGCAAACATACGGCCGGAACTATATAACTTATGGTCTAAGCTCTCTTCATTCAGTAAGTAAAATCAAGGCTTCTCTATTCAGTAAACTGTTGAGACGTGATCACAGGATTCACACATATTTATACCAATGTTCACAACCACCACATAGACGTTTAACTAAACGAATCTTTTAAAGAATAATGACTAATATATTATTTAAATCTGCAAGACTTAACGACGCTTGATTATGAAATCACTTTCAGTTCCAGATGTGGGCCTATTATTCAGTAACTACCTAGTATTAAAGAACAGAAACGCGGACAAAAGTGGATTTGTACAGGGTAGGACAAAAAAAAGGATTACAAAAAAGGGGGAAAAGGTGGTGGAAAATTATCTTCATTTTTGAGTAGAGACAACATTCATACACTTGTTCCTTTCAAAGGATCTCTTATTTTCCCTATACCTGAAAACCACATTTGATTATAATGTTGATCACTAATTCACTATTCACAGGATCAGCATATGCAATCACATTTTTATGCAGTTCTCCTGGAAAAGATACCCCAGAGCAGGGGTTCCCAACCAGGGGGGCGTGCAACAATTTGAAATTCATATTTTGATTTAGTGTTCTTGCCTTGTCGGTCGACAAGAATTTTTAATCGGTTAACTTTAACCAAACAAATATACAGACACATACCGTAATTAACAAGAATAACAGAACAGTGTGAATTCACATTTTATAATCTTATAAAGTTTAACTATACATTCCCTGTCATATTAAATAGTCATATCTTGTCCTCAACACGTTTATAATAATTTGGAAATCCAAATACCAGATACGAGCGATCTGCGTTGTGCTCTGTCAAAGATAAAACCTAATCTCATAGCTGGTGAAAGCAAAACAGTGCCAATCATCTCACTAATATTAAGTTTTTAACTCTACCTTGGACATCTGTGTTTCTACATTTAACTTTTTTATGAACTATAATGAGACTCAAATAAGATTCACAATAATTAGATATGCATTTTCGTGTTTTACATGTGTGTATGTGACGGTAAAAGCGTCACAGGATAAATAAGAATAATAAAAGAAGTGAGCAATATTGATTTTATTTTTACAAGTATTATAGGGATCTTTTAAATTACAAAAGTACTGACAATCACGTTTTTAGGCCTTCTTCTCCCCATCACTATCAAAGGGGGCGTGAGGACTTCATGTTATTCGAAGGGGGGCGTCAGCTGAAAAAGGTTGGAAACCACTGCCCCAGAGGTTTTCCCTACCTCATTTAAAAGCAAAAACAGGTTAAATAATTTAAATCCTGATCAAACGTATTTAGTGGTAGCCTTCAAAGACCGAGAAGTTGTTAATGATACATCTAAACTAGTAGGATGAACGCGATAATTGAAAATCAATTTCCACAGAGTAGTATACAAGTAAGTTGATACTATGTTGCAAAAGCCCTGAAACAAAGTAGGAGAAGCACCGCATTAAGCCTGATAAAGTCGGATTTATAGGCTATACCACTTAGATGAGGCAATAGAATGGATAAATACTTACACCAATTATCTTGCCTTCTATATACATGAAGGCACTATTGTGCGCATCAGCGCAGAGATTTCTACCTCGAAGTTCGCAATCGTTGCACTTCAAATTGATCTATAAATTACACATTACATGCAAAATCCATCATCACAAATCGTGTTCACTGCTATTATAGACGCATTAATGTTCTACCATAAACGCAGACGTTAATTTCAGTTTAAAAAGAAGTTGGTATAAACAAGGTACAGCATTTTGTACTTAGTTTTATGCTATTTGCCTGAGAGGTTAATGTGATCCTTAAGGGATGTCAGAAGTGTAGACTTAGCCATTTTGTTAAAAAAAGTTTTGTTTGTTTGTTTGTTTGTTTCAGTGTCAAAATATGTTACGTACCCTAAAGTATAATTCTGCAAAATTTTATGCCTTTTGGGTGCATAGAAGAGGCGCTGCAGACACCATTTTTAAACCACCGTCCGTTAACATTGGCAGAGCATGCAAACTTGAATCGCCCGTTTTCTCCGTTTCAGTATGCATGTTGTTTTGCCACATTCAATATCTATCTTCTCCCACAAAAATACATATAGCCTATAAGAAAGTTTTTCACAATGCACTTTCACATGTGTTTAATAAAATTACTTGTCAAATTTTTTGTGTAGGTCTTATTTCTAAGAAATACATATCGGTAGTAGGCCTATTGTTCGTACCATTTTAAGAAGACGTCGCCCTAGACCATCATCTATCTACAAAAGAATATAATAGCATTGTTCCTTAATCCGAAAATCTGCACCAATACCGATACCGACAAAGAACAGGTGCTTTTGTAGTCGTGTGGGTTTCCCCAGTGTTGCCATAGTCATTCACTTCTCAAGTGAAGTAACTGTGCTGTGGTACGTTTTTGACAACATTGTACTGGACTGCAGACACGTGTGAACACGCCTAATTACCTTTCTATTCATTGATTGACAGGTCGAAGAGGATTAGGGTGGCAGCAGATAGGGGAAGTTCTTAGAAAAATAGTCTTTGAAAAGTGGCACCGAGAATATAATCATGTCGGTTTTTTAACTTCTCAATTTTTCTGGGTAAAATATGTTTTTTTTTTATAAAAAATCATAGCAATATAAAAACCCTCAATAAATTTGTAAAGCAAGAATAAAAAATCTCACATAAAAATTTAGGTTAATATTTCAATATCAATCGGAGGAGATAGATTTCAGTTTTTATTTTAAAAATCAATCTAGTTAATTAATACATAAAAAACAAATTGAGATCTTAAAACGAAATTTGGATTTTAATTTCGGTTTACATTTTGATTAAGCGTGCAACATTTCCAGTTTCTAGGAGACGTAGGTTAGAAAATCACTCTGAATATTTCGGTCATCCCTTAAAGTCTATGGATTTAGGTCTCCAAATAAGTTACAAAAATTATAAATTTCTAACAGACTTCGGAGAAAGATACGCTATAATCAGTCATAGAATCAAGTCCTCTTAAATCTTAAAATTGTTTTCGGAAACATTGGAATATATTACAGGACAGCCAATCAGCGGCCGAGCTGCCCCAAACATTAGTTTTCGTAACTAAGGTAAACAAGGCAGGCTCAGATGTATCAGTTTCTGTCAGTAGAAAAATAATACACGAAATTACTGATTAAAAGCCATTCTTTAATTTCCAGAATTCTATCCAGCTTGTACTTTACATAAACCATATCATTTTCCATTTTTCGGCATATATACAGATTAATTTTATAATGAATATAACATGCTAAAGCAATATTGCATGGCTCACTCTATCCTAAACATAACGTATCAATATTGTTGATCGTTTCGATTTTGTAAATAGAAATGATTAAAATAGACTATTTAAAAAGCATGTAGCTGTTGAAATAATAATTAATAATAACAGGGACCTGATATCGATATAACAATGTGCATTCTATCGAAAGTTATGGCTACCGATACTTTTTTTTTCTTTTTTTTTACTTTTAATGTGAGTATTTTTCAGTTTAAACGATCCTCACTTATATGCAAAGCGTAACATTTTTGCAGCACGAATTACGTGGTTTCGCTGTGATATATACGGATATACGGATGCCTTAAACATGTCAATGAATCATACGTTAATACAGTGACAAACTGCACTTTCTTTGTTGCTAGTTTTCTGGATTTTTTCTAGGTAAAAATGAAAGGTTAGATAAATGAGGATATTAATTTTAAATTTATTTACAGAACCTTTTTCGTGTCTCAGCATTCAAAGAAACACATTGCCCAACAGAGAAGAAGGCAAGGCACGCCTCTCTAAATATAATAATTTCGAAATAATAAAACACTAAACAATTCAATCCAATTTAAAACGCATTTGTTCTCGACTCAGAAACTGTTACTTTCCAAGGAGTGAGTAATTGGCCTAGATTAAAAGTCATTAACGAAAACTCTACTGTTGTAACAACAAACTCCACAGACTGAAAGATAGTTATTATTTTCACCTGCCTGGTGTTTGAGAGCTATAATGACTTAGGTACGTGGTGAGACGGAAACGATGTATTTCCCGCGTTCTTGCTTCACAGGATTTGACGTAATTGTTTACACAATTGTTATGACCGGATTACGTGCTCTTCATAATCGTCTTCTCTTCAGCATAGCTTCAGTGAAATCGCGATTCCTACAAACTGGAGAAAGGTTTCTATTGTACCGAAGTGGAAAGTATGTGAATAAGAATTACTGTCGATAAAACGAACAGTGTTATGTATTTCCGAGAGATTTGCGAGAAGGAAACTACACCGAAAAGTCAACTTACACACAGTTGCTTACACAGAGCCTTTTAATAGTAATGCATAATACCAATAACACTAAAGTTAACTCATTTCAAAATGCTTGGATATGTCAGATTTAATATTTTGAGTAATGTATTTTACTGAGTGCAATTTTGGTGTTCTTTAGATAAAATTTTACGCGGCCATAAGCCAATTTTCCTCAAATATTTGTTTTGTTACCCTGATTTTTTTATTTCCTTATCACACACGAACATCATCCCAAGGAGGGACTCGACCCTTAGCTCACTTTGCCACGGATTTAAGACATCCTTAGTTACCGCGATAAGAAGACTGGCAAAAATTCAGATGTTTTAGAAACCTTGGGAGCCACAAGTTACTTCGGTCAAGAGTGACGAGCCACGAACCATTTGTTCCCTCACGAGCTCCGTGAAATCTGGAGATCCTCACCAGGATTTGAACCGGGGATCTTAAGCACAAATGCTGGCTTTGAGCTAATCCAGAATTTCGATTTCGAATTCTAGCATTATTGCAATTTTTTAAATCACCTAAATCCAAATAAATACTATTAATAATGTCTGTGTCTATATGTGTGAACCTGTCCGTTAACATCACAGCTCAAAACGAAATTCCAGTTCCTAAATACAATCAAAAGAGTTCACTAGATATTTCTCAAAGAAATACATGTATGAAAAGGAAACTCCTGACATTTCAGTAAGAGACAGCATTTTAAATAAAATACTATAATACATGAAACTACAATGATCAAAGAACTTCGGGCAGTAAGCTGCAAAAATCAAATGAGAGTGGGCAAGACATATGCCAGATGATCATAGAAGTTCACTTAGGTACTATTTGGGACCTCTACGTTGGAAGAAGAAACCGACGCAGACCAAGAATAAGATGGGAAGACTACTTCAGGCAACTTGTAGGGCACGCTGTAGACTGTAAAACTGTTTGAAAAGACTGAAAGTAAATTAAAATGCAGTAACAAGCTGTAAAAACCTACATAAAAAACTGAACTAAATAAAAGAATCAGTCAGTAGTTAGTGTCAGTGAGGATCAAAGTATGTAAGAACTAGGGATGGGTCCTTGATGCTTTCGACACCTCGATACTCTCGATACTTGCATGGTAACGGTATCGAGCGATACTTCAGAGAACTCGCTCGGTACTTTTCGATACTTTGGTAATTCTGCTTTTAGTAGTCTACCAAATATAGTAAATACTTCTATTTCTCCTTGAAATGGAGAAACCCACTCTGTGACTTTTGTCTAGTCATAAATAAAAACCTTCCTACTTTTTAAATCGAAACAGAAAAGATTCTTAATTGTTTCCTGTCCTGTCAAACGTTTAGTTTGAAAATAATTATAGGCTACTGATGATATTAAATTTTGTCTCATTAATTAATTTAGCTGGTATTACGCACTTCTCTCAACTTTTAATTTTTAATGTATTTATTGAAACTGGAAATGTTGACGGTATCAAGTATCGAAGTATCGAGTATCGAGGAAAAAATCATGTATCGGTATCGAGTATCGAGAAAATCTGGTATCGACCTATCCCTAGTAAGAACTTATATACACATGCGCAAACTCATTAATGTGAAATAGCTAACCATGTGAGTCTTCTAGTTAGAGCTCCTCTCTTGCAGGAGGTCTTTGCCATTCATGGGACACTGTAGACTGCATTCATTCACTTGCCAACGATGTGTCGCAAAGCATGTTAACGACTAACCCGTTCCGTACTCTTGGATATCTCGATACAAGTTTCTTTAAATTTTAACATTATACCTAATTACGTGCAGTAAGACATACAACTTGTTAAAAACATCTTTCATATAAATTGACTAAAATAAACTTACAAGCAGAGTTCGAATTAACGGAGGGGATGGGGGATTTCCCCGTCTCGTCAAAAAAAATCCCCTGCTAATAACCTTCCTTTCCAGGGAAATATTTTTAAGCATTTCATAAAATTCCGTTTAAAATTCCAATGCAATTACCGGAAATATGCACGTATGTGACAATGGGTGCAGTGGTGATTGGTGTTCCCTGGTAGTCTACAGACTAGACTATGTCTTTTACAGGGAGTGGATGTTCTGGTTAATAACATGGGTAAATTTGGATCCACATTTAATTCCCCCCTCGTAAAAATGTTTGATTCGAACCCTGCTTACAAGCAAGGCTTCTTCTCTACAAACTTTTAAAGACTAACATCACAAATAAGTTATTCTTGAGAGTGGTCACGAAATAAGTCCACTTACTTAATGTCGAAAGAATTGCAAGATATATGCTTGGATGCCCCACACTAATTCCTTTCTGCGTTATGAGAGGAACTGTTAGGTAGAAAAAACATTATTCTCTTTGAAATAATAGACCATAAATCCTGTGGAAATAATGTAACGTAACTGTACCGTTATAAACAGTAAAGTCTTGATTCCCCCTGAAAGTGGGATGAGTCTCCACCCCATAGATCCCACCATGTAAGTTAGGAATGTGCTCCCCAAGGATATGACGGGAAACGACAGATTGGATGATTAATGATGAAACCAAATGAGAAAGCTGTCTACATACACAAGATGGAAAAATACCACTTAGATTGTTTAAAATAGATCTAATGTAGCTCAGGGCACATCTCTAGTATGCTATTGGGCAAGTAATGGTAGAGTAGTAGTCTATTATAATCTTCAGCATATATGTAAATTGTCGGCCTTATCCGTGGGTTGCGGGTTCAAGCCCAAACAAGATTATATATTTTTAGAACGTAAAAATCTTGGGCGCCAAGTTCTCCTCGTTGTCCCGTGTCATTGATTTAAGTGCACTATAGAATTCCAAGCCAAAATTAGACCAAAATCTCTAGACCTTTTATGTCCAAGTAGTCCTACTGCCTTAGTTAACTTCTAGATGCTGCCGAGACGATGGACGTAAGTCCCCTCACAATACAACAAACCCTCAAACAATTGCAGTTAGTTTACTGGAACAAACCTATTGAATCATATTCTGCACTGACATTATTTAGAGTCTATATTCTTATTTAGAAATAGTGATTTTATAAAAAAAAAAATTAAAAAATAATTGATAACCTTCATATAGGCCTAAACTATACTCTTTCCGAAATTCAATTATTACGTAAGTTATAACAAATAAACCTGCTCTGTTTGGATAAAATTATTTTTGGCTCCTTTAAATGAAAAAAGTTATCATTTTTAAAATTCTTTCAATGTTCGATGTTCTCTAATGTTCATAAACTATATGCCAATTTTGTAAATATATAAACAAAAATTCACGTAAGTAAAATGTAGATTTCAGTAAGTATGAGGAAAATAAAAAAAATTAGGGCCACTGTTATGTTATAGTAAAATTTAACCGGACAATTAAAGGATTCAAGAAAAAAATGGGCAATTGGAACTTTTTAACGTTTTACATGCCGTACAATGGACAATTAATCATTTAAGGCAAAGGGAAATAGGTAAAATAATTATCATTAGGAAGGCATATTGAAGGACACATGCCAACAGCTTTTTATGGAGATATAAAATAAATTATTTTAACGAGCAGAAACAGATGATAATTTCTTAAAGGAGCCAGGTATCAATAACTATAATTGTAATGTTTTGATGCCCAGAAAATAAAAATGGAAATGAAAGGGAAACACAGTACTCAGGAGTCTTCTATAATTTAAAATCTCCTTTACTTAGATTCTCTGATTCTAGAATCCGTTTAGAATAAATGGCAATGCAAGATGAAAGGAACATAAGCATCCGTGCCATCACAGTGCAGATATGAATAGTGGAAGCAGGCTTGCAGACCTGCATGTGTGTAATGTACGGGCTCTGGCCCGAGGGGACACGTAGTCATGTCTCACAGCATCCAGCATGTAGTTGTGTGTCACTCAAATATGCGCAGTAACGGGCTCACACTGGGTGTGGTACCTGCTTTCAACTTTACTATAACATTACACATGCAGTTCTTACTCCACTCGGCTTTGGAAAAACTGAACTGAAATAGTAGACTTGAAGACGCGGAACTAACGAGCAACCGCGGGAGGAAAGCACAGAAGAGAGAGGAAGAGCACGCTGAGCTGGAATTCACAGAATCCTCATAATCGCGTAGATCATTTGATTGGTTGATAAGTGATTTTAGTGGGACTACATTTCAACAATGATTCTCTATTTGATGAAAATCGTGTATATGACACTTAAGTGATTGGTCCTCCATAAACATGCTTCACATTTCGAGACACTGCAAACACTCGTAGAGTTCGGTTTTATGATTATTTAACGACGAGAGTGTACTGCAACTTAAGATTGTTGCCGTTATGCCGAAATTTCGTCCAGCAGGAGTTCTTTTAAATGCCTAAAAATCTATAGACATGGACTTCTCACATTTATGTCATCAACCTGAGCCGAGATTGAACCCGCAAACTTGAGCACAGAAAGCCAGAACCATACTCACTGCGATATCGAAGCCGACGGTCGAACTATATCTTCTTTTACCCACATTAGGTCTTTATGGTACCGGGTAAAGAAAGAAAATGATTAAATTACTGAACTTAACCTTAATGAGTAATTTAGACTCTTTTAACTTAGATTTGACTTGCGTTATATTTTTTTTCTAATAATTTCTTATGTCATTATTAAGTGCCAGAGTGGTACTTCCTAAAATTACTTGGTGAATGGAAAAAAGTCTATCGGTCTGTCAGTGTGTCTGAACGCGCGATAACTTAATACCTACGCTTTATCGGGGTTTCATGAAACTTAGTATACACAATTACACACTTACAAAGTCCATAGGAAAAACCATATTGATTTTAGAACAAATCGGTTGACTGGAGTAACGACCAATTAACGGCCACATGCTTTTTAAATAGCAAATTTGCATCGATCAACAGAATGTGCTGTTAGGAACTGAAGAAAAGTGACTGCGTGTTTGTACGCTTCAAATATTTTGGCAAAAATAAAGGGATATTATTGACATGAATAATTTGCTGTAAATTCGTTCTGTTGTTATTCAAGTTATCCCTTCACGATCAAACTTTCTCAAGAAACCGTGGTCTGAACTCAATAGTTTCTTAAACATGGCTTATTAACTCCATCTGGCACTTTGTTTAATTAGCTCACCTGATTTTATTTACTGTTATATTATTTCCACTATTATTATTAAGTGCCAGAATGGTACTTTATAAGATTGTGTGGGGGACAGGAAAATGCCTGTCCGTCCGTGTGTCTGTACGCGCGATAACTCAAATACGCATTATCGGATTTTTTGAAACTTGGTATACGCATTTGTAACGTCCATGGGAAGAAGCTTATTGATAATGGACCAAATCGGTTGACCAGTACCGAAGTAAAGCCCAACTTAGTGCCTATTTTATGGTAATATATTAGAAAGAGATTATCAAATGCAAATCAGTTCTTATGACAACAAATTGTTTAGAGTGTTCATATACAGCTTTGGAATTTGCAATACATTTAGATTTGACAAATAACACTACTCCTTCAATGCTTATCAAACTAGGCCGTTAAAGTGAGCGAGGCGGCCGAGATGGTAACGTCTTAGACTCGCATTCTGGTTCAAATCCCGTAGGCGGCCAATTTGAATTTTTTTTTATATATTCTTATGCGAGTGTGCGATTTTAATCTGGTTTAAAAAACTAGACTTTATTCTTCTGTAAGCCTTGCTTAATGAATCAATCTGGAGCTTAACTCAGAAATCTATGAAAAAATCTTCTGCATATCATAATTGCAATTATAACTGATTAAACAAAAGCATTCTGCATTTGCTACATCAGTTTACCTGATATTGTTATAATAATAATAATAATAATTATTATTATTATAATTATTATTATTATTATTATTATTACTAATAAGACTCATACTACTATTATTATTCCTACTACTGTACTCTGAAGAAATTGCACTTTTTTAATGCAGAGTGGACAGGAAGTGACATATCTTGCTGTCAGGGTGATAAAGAGCAGGCGTTTATTATGTAACAATAGGCTACATGTGCAGAACATTAACTCCTCTTTGCAAAAACGTGTGAAACAAAACTATTGTCGAGTTGTGTTTTGCCTGCGTTTATTGTAGCAAAACGGAAGAGTCAGTCGGGAGTTATGTCCATATAAGAGAACTGTATGTCAAGTCACTAGATAAATAGCATCCTATTAATATGAGAACCAAGGAGGGAGAGTGCGTCGAGAGGATCCTACAAATGGCAAAAGGATATGTAATTCTCTATAGGCTAATTCCTGTATTCACAATGTTCCATACAAAAACCCGAAGACCCACTGACTACCTTTGTCATGTCAGTGGGTGTAAAGCGATATGAACCACTGCGCATGCCTAGCGGCATTCACAGGATAGCAGGGAATATATTGAAATTTGTTCTACAGCCGATAAATTGCTTGAATTGAGAAATAATTTCACGTCATTTGCATTCTTTGTGAAAACAAACGTTTCTGTTAAATCTCTTACATTTATTTACGTATCACAAGGCTCTGAAATCAGCTAGAAGAGTCGGTCCGTTCTTTTTCCCCTACCTGTACCTAGGCCTAAGGGTTGTAAGCTTAAAATAATAATAATACATTTTGATCACCTTGATAATCTTTAGAGCAGAAGTTCAGTAAGTGGAAACGAGAATAAATTACTCAAAAGACAATTGAGAGTGGAATAGGTCACCACGTACCGGGAACATGAGTAATCGTCAAGATGAAGAGAGATTAATTTGATTCTCTGTTTGGTTCGAGCCTTGTTTATATACTGGCCATTAAGATTCAGCAACCGAGTAATCAGTTAAGACGGTTACCTTGTCAACCACTGACAAGAAGAACCTCAGTATTGCCTGTAACGAAGTCGGCATAGCCAATTCCACTGCAACGTTTCTATTAGAATAACACCTAAGGTTAACAACCTCGGTTATGGTACACTACAGATAAATTACTCAAACGTTTATTTCTCATTAGAGGAATTGCAATAAAATGTATGCATAGGTAATACGAGTTAATATTCATTATTGTGGTTTCTGGTATATGAATCCATTCAAGAAGTAACCACGACAAGAGTCTTCCTTATTGCCATACACAATGGTTACATAACACGTTGAGCAAAGTAATGCGTTACAGTAGAACTCCAATTATCGGAACTCCAACCGTCCGGATCGCTTTGAGAGTGGTTTTTGCAACTGCGAGCATTGTGAAACTCTCTTTCAGGGCCAATTACTTGCGAAAAAGTAAAACTTTTAGCCGACAAAATCGATGATTTGTCAGCAAAACAACTGACTTTCACCGATATGTTCAAGAAATGACACTTTATAGGTCTATAAGTACAGTATTGTGGAATTTAGTTTTTAAAAAGAAAATGCCTTTTTAATTATTTATACAATTATCCAGGTATTTGAGTATCCAGATCTGGTCCGGTCCCGATTGATCCGGATGATTTGAGTTCTAAAAAACTAAACTAAACTCCGTGGCGCTACATCCCTGGAGGGACCTGGCTTACCATCCGACCGCTGCGTCATCTAACACAGGCAGATGGCAGGATTGGGGGACGTGTGGTCAGCATGCTGACACACACGGCCGTTAATGGTGGTTTTCATGACCGGAGCCGCTATTTCTCTATCAAGTAGCTTCTCAATTTGAATCACGAGGCTAAGTGCACCCCTCCCTACCTCAGAAAATTTTGAGAAAGTACCGGGGATCGAACCCGGACCGACGGATCTGTAGTCAGCTGCGCTAACCACAAGACCATACCGGTGGTCAATTTCAGTTCTACTGTATATCAATTCCAGAAAGAAGTTATGATTACTGTATCATTCCATGACTCTAAAGATTTGGATCGATACGTGTAAGATTTTTTGTTTTTTAATCAGTCGCCACAGTGATCTATTCCGATACACATTTATCTTCACACCTTTCTTTTGAATCTAACTATTACATTCATACAACGGGTATTTCATATTGATCAATAATGTTTGGAGATGAGAATATTAGTCTATAGGAGAAAAATTCCTCCGACACTGGGACTTGAACCCAGGAACTTCGGCTATTCGCGCCAATGCTCTACCAACTGAGCTAAGCCGGAGTTCAATTCACAGCGCCAGATGGATCCTCTCTCCTATGACTGATTGCCCTAATGGTCATACCTCAGAGATAGCCTACCTCGGATTTCGACCAATCACTGTCGTTTACCTTATAATATGGTTGCTAGGAACACAAGGATGCGACTCGATCTGATAAAACGTCAGCTCGTAACTAGAAACGTAAGGTATCAATGTGCAGTGATTAATATGTCACATGCTGACAGTAAACAGAATAAAAACACATTATTTTATAGATCATAATTTGTTTAGAAATAATCTAAAAGTATATTGATTATACACAATTTCGATTCGGTGCAAGCCAGTTCAAGTGCTTTTTATTGTATTCTGATATTAGCTTATCTACTAGGTTACCTATTTCTCATACGCACTATTTGTAGCATTGATTAGAATCTGGTACCTATTCGATTAATGACCTCACTGCTGACTGAATGTTGATTTGATTTTAAAGTATAAAATAAGAAAGGAATTATTATTTAAATTATTTTATTATGGAATTCACATAATAAATTCCACACGAGATTGCGAGTTCCTGTTTCGCAGTCTCGAATCTATTAATAAATACCTATGATCATTACATCCGTTTATAAGCGTCTCAGCAAGCCTAATTAGCCTAGTATATACAGGATGGAACGGGCATAACTGCACAGATTTTAACCGCTTATTCCTTTGGTAGAAACCAAAAAAAAAAATCCATTTTTGATCTAAGTGAGTACTTTTCTTTAAAAAAAAAAAGTAATCTAATTCCTAGACTTTAACAGTCCTTTACTCGATAAGTACGCTTTATCAGTACTATGTTTTTCACATAAACAAAATCATCAAGCAAAATAAAAATTTCCTCGTATTAAGTGGCAGCAAAGGTAATAGAAAGTCGTCGCCAATCTTCTTGTCAAATCTGGCCCAAACATAAAATTATATTTTATACTATTTTTCTTTCTCGAGCTGTGCTGTTTATAGCTCAGAAACCCTCAGACACACTGACACAAATACACACACAAAGCGTTATGTTTCTGAAAATTTTACTTTTGGTTTCACGGGAACTCAAAAGTGTTTTCTTAAAACTATTTTTCTTTCTTTTTCCCCTTACAATTTTTTACAGAATGTTGTGATTTCTTTCAACCACAATACATAATAACTTAATAAATTATGCATTCCAATTTTAACTAAATTTGCTTCTCCACTGTCGTCTGTCCGTCGAATCTTCATCTTCATTTCCCCCTTAAACCATCCTTACAGGACTCAGACCGCGTTCCTTCCCTTCGTCTTCCATCAGGTTGCCAGTTCATCTCCAGTCTTCTATCATTTATTCTTTTCACATTACCGTACCAGCTTAATCTTTTCTTTTCAATAATTTATATGACATCTTTATCTAGGCCTACATTCATTAATTTTTTATTACAGTATTACATTTACCTCCCTGATTTTCTTGCTTAACTCCAGTAATCCATTTCTGTGGCACGTAGTATTGCTTTTTGGTGTTTAAAACTATATTTCGAACTTCAGGGCCAAAAACCACTTTTTCTGTGCCTATGGTACTTATGCCACAGGTAAAGAAAATAATAACTTTAGTTATATTTTCGAACAAGTACGAATGGATGCATAAACGTTTAAACCTACAAATTTTCTGATGACTCGTGGGTATACATGAATTTTTATCTTCTAAACGTGGCAACGCTGGAACGTGTAAGCAATATGATAACTTAATTGTTGGACAAATAAATAAAGAAGACTCGCTACCAGTTACATTATAATTTTCTACATTGCATTATATAATTTGCATGAAGATTCTAATGGGCTTGGTCATTCAGGAGTTTAGATTTCCATGATGTCAGTTGGTTCGTTCTTCTCAGCATTTCGAGAATTACAGTCACTCGCTGCTTCGGTGTTTTGGTGGCTGTTATAAAAAAAGGAAGTTGCTGCTTGGAGTACGAAATTATATTTGAAATTACTTCCAGCTCAAGCATGAGCTTTCATTACATTAGCGTGTGTGGTCGGGAAGCGGAGGACATCCAGGAGGTAAAAAATCTCCCCACAGCTTCAAGAGAAGTTAGGGAATGTCGACATCAGTTCACCACACAATTTAATGTTACACTGATTTTATGCACATGTTAGCGTAAATAACACATGTTCGCCTCTGCCATTATTTACAGGTAAGGAAAATTCCAAGCTTGCCACTAATAAATACATTGCTAACCACACGGCGATCTGAAGAAAAAACTGAATAAATTTCAAATCATAAGCCTCTTATTTGACAATGACCAATAATCTACTCTTATACATAGCGTGCTCACTCCCACACTTCGTGAGACATCGGGTATACTCGGCGATGTTCGTCTTTCGCAGACTAAACTTTCACGAATAGTACAAAATTAGGAAAACCGTTTTTTATTATATAAGGTCTAAGTGAAATGAACACAATGAACAAATATTCTAATGTTATTTTTACTTACAATTTTCATAGCTCTGAGCCACAAACAAGAATTTTTAATAAACTGCCAGTGTAAATTTCTTAAAAATCCTGGAGTCAATTAATAATGGCGGGCGAAGCCGCGGGCAGAGTTAAAAACTGGAAGTATCGCGGACAATAAAAATCCAAACAAACCACTCCTTTCCTTGATAAATTATATAATTTCTGAAAATTACACTGAATTTATCAAATCAAATTCACATCATATTCATCTGTCAACAAACCATTGAGAAACAATACGTATTATCAGTGTTCACAGGTAGCTTTGGAACTGCATAAAACTTACGATATAATAATTTAATTTCTGAAATCTACGTACTGGTAGGAACGAATTATACTCTAAAGGAAAAAGCGATAGTATATGATGAGATATTTTAAATAAAGATTGTTTTTGTAAATGTGTTGTCAGTGCCTTCAGGATTCTAGACCTGTAAGTTTCGTATTTAAGCATCATTTTACGATCTACTTTCTAGCCTTTAACAATGCCTGGGATATCGACGAATTACGATAATTTATCTTATAGGCTATAAATATGCTTGCAAGGAATAAGCTTTATTGGACTATTCCATTCATACACCGGGTGTTTGATATTGATCAACAACGTTTGACAATTCCTCGGACATAGACCAATCACGTTCCTTTATCTTATATTATGCTTGGAAAGGTAATTTGATAAAATGACATTTATACATATTATATAATATATTCTGTATTGTACAGTCGGTTGTCAAAATATTCACCAATCAAGATACGCTGTAAAAATTCTATTAAACAGAGGTATGTATAACCTTTAAAATATGTTTTAAAAGGCCGTTAAAATGTGACAAATTTATAAAATATCAAAATTGTTTAATACCAAGCAATTATGATGTAATATCGCAAAACTAGAAAATATGCAACAATATGCAAAATGACACCAATTTTCTGTTATTTCTTTCATGCCTTGTACACATTTAAACACTAATGGAGTACATTATTTAAAATATGTTTCGTGAACTTCCAGGCCCTATTTAAATGCTATAACGTGCTATATCTTACTCTTGGAGTATTATTAATAAAGTCCATTCAACCAGTTCTATCAATAAATTCGATCCAGTTTCCGCGAGTCCATTGATAAACGTATGAGAATATCTATGACAATTCTACTCGATCATCATCTTACTATTAATAGTAATGTGTTAGAGTCCCTTCGAACTCATCCACTCATGACACTTCATTTCGATAATTCATATCCCTGTTATGGTTGAACCGGTTGTTTAAATGCTTTAGTTCGCAGAACCCATTGTTCAATCATAGATTTAAGCTATGTACAAGTTAATTATTTTTTGCTGCCAACTTAACAGCAGTATATTCTATTTATTATTTTTTCTCTAGTTTTTATTGTTAAGTTTACATTTTTAGTTATTGCATTACATCCTATGTTCATTTACTTTCAACATTAGATTTAGCTTATCATGTTTGCTTTGGATATCTTTCTTTTGTCAGTTCCTGTTTCTGTAGTCAACTTGATTCATATTACTATTTAAATAACATTCATTTTCTAGCTTGTAAGCTATTATTCCTATTCATTGTCTTTATTATTCATATTTGATTGTTATTTTTTGTATCCAGTCTTCAGGATACACTTCTTGAGCAGTTTATATGCGTTTCATATTGCTCATTGACTTGACTTCCTTCTTCTTCACTTCAACAATTCCATTTTACTTATACATGAAAGGATTCATGTGTTTCTCTGGTGCTTCAGATTATTGAGATATAATTTGAACATCAACTTTCATTCATTCTATTTGTAAGGATAACATATCCTACAGATTCTACATTTCTTCATCATATGCTTCAAGTAAGCAATACTTCTAGTGCATCAAGAAATGTGCTTGTCTTTCATTCAACTTATGCCTGGCAAAATGGCGTTCTTGTGGTGTTTTGCTAATTGCTAAATAGCTGGGACATCACGACATATATGCTCATCCTTACAGCAGGTAAAGATTCTGCTAATTTCAATTTATACGAGGACATATACTTCACTTCAAGTAAGTTATCAATAGTATTACTAGAAGTGGCTTCAATTCTCCATTCATCTACGCATTAAACATCGATCTTATTGTTGAGATTTAGCTATCGTTAAATAGCTTATACATCAGACTTAATATTCAGTTTCTCATATTGAAATCTACTTCTACAAGTGTCACACTTCACGGACACATATATATATTTATTCACAAATGTGATTTTATGTGATTTCAAGACTGAATCTTCAACTCCATTATTTACAAACTTTCATTCAATCTCATGCGTTAAGATGACTCACATATTACATCAAACATAAACTCTACATACCTGAAGATTGTCAACCATTGTATGGATATATAAATGCTACATCAAGAAGACTGTTAGCTGAAGACCTACTATCTTCGTTTTCAACTTTGTCAACCAAGTGAAAGTGTATTTGTTCGTGTGCTTAGCTTATGATTAAATGTTATGTCTTATATTCAAGGTTTCATTGAGTGATGTATGCTATAAAGCTTATTCATTTCATTTCCTCCATTATGGAGGTGGTCCTCCGCCAGAGATCTTATTAATTGTGGTTGGCACGGAAAGTGTTAAGCACAATTAAATTTACAATCTCGTGTAGGTATTAGGGACTTTTACAGTCCGCTATCATATATAATACGCCCCCTGATCCTACACCCATTGACAAATTTGTTAGTAAAATGCTTTTTTAATTAGAGAGTGCATTAAATTTAAATAATATTCGCCCGTCTTTTTTTTATTTTTAAGGGCCGGATGTTAAGTTCTTGTAGCCTACACTGCACCAAACTATAGCATATGTTTACAAACCTACAGAGTGTCCCAATAAAATGTAAACACTCTTTGACAGTTCATAACAACCACACTTTTTGTTCTTTTTTGAGTTGTGACTGCTTAAAATAATGGCTGGAGTCATTGAGGAAAGAAAATTCGTTCTAAAGTGCTACTGGAAGACTGAGAACATAAGTGAAGCGCAAAGACGGTTTAGAATGGAGTTTCAACGAGATGCACCACAATAATTGTGAGTCTCGTTTGCGAGATAAGTTTGAGGAAGAAGGAACTGTTAAGGATGTCCATAAGAACCACCACAAAACCAGCTACAATCAATGAGTTGAGAGCAGCCATTGAAAGAGAATGTGCCGAAATACCAATTGAAATGATTAGGAACGATTTGGATTCAATCAGTCAGCGTTATCAGCTGTGCATGGACCACAATGGCCAACAATTGAACACTTTCGATAATTGGCTGGTTTCTACATTTGTTCACATTATTTTGATTTTTGAAACTTTTCTGTATTATAATAATTGTCAGTGTTATAAGTTAGTCGTTTAAAGAGTGTACCTAGGTATACATTTTATTGGGACACTCTGTATTTTGTCTCAATAAGGGTTCAAAGATTTTTTTCCGGACTGGTACAGTGTTCTTCGCCTTTTTCAATGACTCGAGCTACAATACGGTGCTCAGGAGATCGCAAACGGGGCCTGAAGAAGGGGGAGGGGAAAGGTGGGCTTTCTGCAAGAGACTTTGCAAAGCTTATGTTAAAATTAATGAACACTGAGTTACAGTATAGGATATTCTGAAAAGTAGGAAGCAGAATTTTACTTGTTTTTGGATATCTTCTTGACACAAGTTGGATACTTCCTAGAAAGAATTGGCATGCAAATCAGATAGCTTCCAGATCACCTTGGCACGCAGTTTGGAAATTTTCTCCCTCTCCGCACGCAACTTGTATAAACTTCTATGACGCAATATAAACACTAAAGAAAATACGAGATTTCACATCTGATTCTTCAGACTTAATATGCATATATATCTTATAGTCCGTTCACTGGTATTTAGAAACCAGAAAATCCTAATAACCTACCACGAATAGACTATAAATAACCAAGTAGGCCTACATGCATTAATGGTAGTGTTGTGCAGAATCGGATGATTATTGAGTAATATCGGCTTCATATAAAAAGAACCGAATGATCATTCGAATGAAAAAGTACTTACATGAATGCAGAACTCCCGATGCGAGATGTGAAAACTCTAGTCTGTATTCGAGAACTACTAAAGACAATTGATAACTTAATTCAAATCGTCATTCAAATGTTCAGCTCGGCAATTTGATCACGTTACAAGATCTACTGCTATTGGTTCTCGAAATGGATGTGGCTCGCCCATATAGTGAGCCACAAACCAATAGGAGTTTGTTTCACATAGCGTTGTCAGATATTACGTTAACAGAATTCTGCTACAAGCATTCACAGAGTAAAGTCACAGTATAAGTATTAATACTTTTACTGTGGTATAGTTCTATAAGATAACAATGCCGTATCGTCTATCGTGGGATGGTGTGTTAAAAATCATCATTTTGGTAACAGTGAACTGATCTGTGAGCATGGTAGCTGTGCGTTCATATAATATGACTTACTTGCCTGCAAAACTAAAACCGCGTTAATGAAATTGATCGAAGTGATATGAATGCGCGATTATTCATGAACTCGTCCTTCACTTTACGCTTCTAGCATTAAACCATTCAAATACTTTTTATACGACTTTTCATATCTCGAGAACTATCAAGAATCGAATAATTCCGATTGTTTTATTCGAGAACTCTCATCATTAATTAACGCTAACGTATTTTTTTTTGTACCCACCCTTACCCCGGAGTGCCAAGCAATTAAGCCTAAACCTCCGGTCAAACCAAATTTTGGTAACCATATGTGATGTGTGTATAACTATTGTGCCCTTATGTACATCCGTAGGGGATGTTGATGGTGTGACGTGTTTGGGCTGTGTACTTGTGTCTTTGTATTTTGGCGCAGGATAGACCTAAGTGCGGATAGGTCTTATGTGCAATACTTCCCGAGTGTGTTTTTTTGTGACTTGTAGTTATGTATTCTAGAGATTTGTAGTGCGTGTATCTGTTTGAGGGGATTATTGACCAGTCCGGCATTTGCCTAAGAACGAGGGAAACCCCTCGAAAACCTCGTGGCCAAATGACCGTCTACTTTGGTGTGTTAATTTACTATAGACTTTTCGAGAAGTGATGTTTTTGCAAAGGTTTTAAGTGCTGGGAAGGTGTTTTTACGCGTCCAGAACGTGAGATAACAGTCCCGATGACTTGGAAAACGATTTCTAGATATATTATACAAAAATATATATAGAAAAAATTAATCGTCCTAATTAATTTATAACTGAATATGTAGCTATAAATTGACTTGCGCATTATGAATAGTTCCCTTCGAACTCCTTAGGATGTCCGTAACATTCACCCATCCTCTGTGTATGTCAGAGAGGTCAAAGCAGCAATTAGAAGATCGACGATCATAAAAACTTAAAATCCAGAATAAATATGTATTCATTAGGAACTGGCCTGATTTACAGTCACGCATGCGTACGGTTGCCTACGGACACGCACGGGATTCTGTGTGCTTTACCATGCACTCCACGTGGGGCCGCCATTGTTTCCTCTGCCATGCCGCTATGGATGAGGATGGACTGGCGGATGGATGGGGCGCTCTTTGACCCCAGCTCATACCTCGGGGTCAGGTCATTCACTCATTTCCCCCCGTCACGAAATAATTCTTAATCCCCACCATTCCTCTTTTCTGTTTACTCCATGCAATTCAACCAGGTAATAACTTCCAACATCTGTCAATTCCAATCCTCAGAACAAATATTTTTGTTCATCGCAAATTGCATGCACACTATAATATCTGCATTGCAATTTGTAAATTTAAAGCTTACTGAACTCTGCTAGTCAGGTTTAATAAGGCTTCTGCGATATCCGTATACCAGATAAAAAGACCTGTAAGAATCTTAGTCCCTGGACTAAAGTTACGTATTGTTCAAAAAAGTTACGTATTGTTAAAAAAAGTTGCATCATTTTGTGTTAAGACTACCTTTAAGTCCTTTTGAAAAACAAATAAATAATTTTTAAACAAGTTTTGAGAGAATGGGAATAGGCCCACTACTTTAAGAAACCTCAAGAGTAGGGTTCGGATGTTTATGACCTGAAAAAGTGAAAAATATGACTGGAAATATGCCGTTAAAAATGATTAAATATGACCCAAACATGCTAAATATGACCTAGTTAAATAACTTTAAAAAAATAAATGTTCCAATTTAAAACGTTTAAAAGCACTAAATTCTTACATCACATGAATTCAATCGGATAATCACTTCTTAACAATTTTGGTGATTTACAGTTTTAGTTGTAACGAACTTCTATTTTTAAAGAATTGGCTCGCTTTATCAGTTCCAAATATTCGTAATATTTTGTGGAAATTGCGAGTCCCTATAAAATATGAACAAATGCATTAATTTAAAAATATAAATTACTATTAATTAGGCATATCGTACTCATTAAATTAATTTAATAAGTTTGAAATTTAACTCTACCATGTAGTACATACACTGTATAATTTTGCTACTTTCCCAATTTAGGCCTATAACTGAAATATAACTTTAAATTACAAATATGGCTAATATATGACAAAGTCCACAAAAATTACCAAAATATGACTTTATATACAAAATATAAACTGTCCGATTAGGATAACAAGCGTGCAATTCGTGTTTAATTTGTATTTGCGGCGTGAACAGAGGTCGGGATAAAAATATGACATGTCATAACATCCTAACCCTATTCATAAGCATTATTTTTAAGGCTAACCTATCATTCTCTTAAAAGATTGGTTGGTCGCAGCCATTCCCGAATTTCATAAATTGGATTTCCTAGTGTTTAGCAATGGACGTTAAAAATATTGCGCCATTCACAATGTCATATGCCCATGTAGGGGAAGATCTTAGCATTATAAAGGAAACGGGATTATTTCCCTTACCGGTAATAATAAAGTTCATTTCATTCACAAATATACCGTACAGTTTCCTTCGACTCATGAAATCTTTCTTCAGATTCGATCTTCCCATGGTCAACTGTATGTGGTTTTCTTTTTAAGAAAAATTAGTTTAATATAATATCGGATCATTTATATTGTTTTACTTTTATCAGTGCCACCAACTAACCGGTAAGCTAGAATACTGAAAGTAACAATATCATTGAAAATAAAATGATGTAATTGATACCATTTGTGTAAAAATGATGTAATACTTTAATTATTTTCCTATTAAATATGATTTAAAAAACTTCTAGCTGTTGAATTAATAAACGTGCGATAATTCACTGTAAATATGAAAAATGTCCTTTAGATAAAAATATGTTTCTTGTAGCCTATATTTTTGACTGTAAATGACGAATATATGACTTTGTTTTGTTTACTATGCACCATTTCCCCAAAAATCCACATGTTTGTTTTTTACGTAAATATGATAAGTGTGTCTCCTACAAAAACGGTGATGGGTAATTTTGGTTTTGATATACGAATCAAGAACCTTTTGTTTATACAGAATCACATAGTTTCATATAAAGGACAGTAAAATGTTCAAATTTGTTGTACAGTGATAATTTGCGGGTACCTGCTAGTAGAAAATATTCAACGTTTAAATATATGTTAGGAATATTTTCGATTCACAAAGCTACGAGGCGTGTTTTTAAAGAAAGCACCTATATTTTCTTTTAAAAATACAGAAAATTATTTTCAAAATTCTTTATCATAATTATCTTACACATTACACTACTTCTCCACATAGTCACCTCCGTTATTTAGGCACTTATCGTAGAGGGAAACCAATTTTCATATGCCTCCGTCAAAGAATGATGCCGCCTGTGATGAAAGTCAAGTCTGCCCTTCTTGTTTCATCATCGTCGTTGAAATGTTATCCACCAAGGAACTTCTTCAGACGAAAATCGCTTGGTGCCACATCCGGTGTACAGAGAGGGTGTTCGAATTGTTCACAACCAAATGATGCGATCAGGACTAGGTGTGATCAGGGGACAATTAGGCACTTCTCCCGTTCCGTTATTTATCACTTATTTATTTGTTTATACTGGCGAAGTTGATGCCATGAGGCCTTCGCTTTCACTTTACCAATAAAACCACAGATATTACAAACAATAAAAAATTGATATAGAACTAAAAATGATAACTATGTAAACGATACAAACAATAAAAATCGTATATATTTTAATTAACAAATTTTATTTTTAAAAAATACAAATATATTGTTATTACTATTACTCTGCTATTGTAATGTGTAATTGAAATTATGAAACCATTTTAATTTTTTTTTAGATTGACCTCTCCCATTGTAGGGTTGGTTATGAGACCCACACCGCCCCGGCCTCACAGGACCGTGATATTTCAGGAAAAGGGATTACCTGTGGATCACATACCACTTTCTTGACCAGACAAGGATAGGGAGCCCTCCGGGGCCACCTCTGAGACAACACGAACACATAGGACGAGAGACTACTCTCATTCCAAATAAGGCGCTGATAGGAAGAAGGTGACAATGACAGCCAGATGATATCCGTGGGCCACAAGGGCCTAAAGTTAACCGACATTCGGCTCATCGGTAAAACCCCGGTAGAAACCACCTAGGTAATTTGTCCCAACCAGCAATCGAACTCGGGCCCGCGAGAGTAGCGAACGCATCCTCTGAGCCACAGCGGTTGTCCATTTACATGTTCAAAATACTTTATTATATCTTTCAAACATAACTATTAAGAGTTTAAGGAAGCTGTCCTGCTTCAGGATTACACATGAGGCAGAATGTGTTTTCCGAAGCTAACGAACTCTGCGGTTTGTCCACCTAAGGACAGCTATTCGCTCTGGTGATTTTTAAATGCTAGATCGTGTTTATTTGGCATATTTGGTGTCAGGCAGCATTCGTATTTCAAGTTTCGCTCCATTTAATTTCAGGCAGGTGTTTGCATTTTCAACATCATCAAGCAACATTTGCTGATGCCTTTGCCTTTGAGGCAGAGAAGATTCCAAGGAATAAGGCTATAATCAAATATGCAAAGAGTTTCTCTAATATGGTGAACTTGATTTTCTACTGTTCTGTTCATAGAGTGTATGTTGGTTTGTTAGTTGCGGTAATTTAATGATGGTTGTGTGCTGCTTAGTTTTCTGTATAGGTATATTGGTATATGAAGCCCTGCTATAAATCTGGTAAAATGTAAAGGAAAAGTTGCAAAAATATAAACCTTTTAAAATTTAATGATGACCAAAGTGTTGATAAAGCTTCTCTTTTCCTAGAAACATGAAATTTTGCACACTTAATATTAAAATGTACTTAACTAAAGTTTATAATTTCATTCTAGTATCTCAATTTGTCTTGGAGATATTATTTTATTGAATTTATTTTTAATAAAAATTGATACCTATCACCTCTGACAGATATTAAAATAAGCGACTGAATCTTCATGTGGGATTCTTTTTTATATAGTTTATACTTCTTGTTTTAAAAATATTTTATTCAGATAAATGAAGGCAAAAACTGCCCTAGGGTTATACTAAAGATTCCTTTTATAAAAACTGAGGCCTATGCAGAAAATTTCATTGCATATTTTATCGCACATATTGTAAAGTAGTCCTACATTGTGAAAAATTTTCATATCTGTATGTGGAAGAAGATGGATTTTGAATGCGACAAAATAGCATGCAAATTGAAGCTGATAAAACGCGATTAAGTTTGCATGCACTAGCGATTGGAAGCGCACTGAGGTTTAAAAATGGTGTTAGTAGCGCCTTTTCCATGCATGCAAACAGCATAAAATCTTGCACAGGTACAGGTTATTTTAGGGTTTGCTTGATTTGTTGACACTAAAATATAAAAAAATCCCAAATTTGTTTTACCTAAATGACAAAAAAAAAATCCCTTTAGGCTGGCCTACGGGCTGAGGTAGATTTCGAAGTGCTTTTGGTTTAATTTATTATCACTGTGCAGCACTCTTCTTCTTTAGCCTTGGCATGACAAACCCGCAATAATAACTGCAAAAAAAGAGGAAAGAGCACTTTTTCAAACATTCAAATCTCGCCTTAAATGAGAGCTATCGAGAAACTAGTTATTGATTTGTAGAGTACTCATAAGAGCTTTTCAATGATACCCCACAAGACGTGGTTTCAAAAATTTCGAATTTCCATCCCCCCACCCCCACCCCCACCCCCACTCGTACCCCAAAAACTCCCGAATCGTAGGTGTCACTGTGAACTCCATAGGGAGTACTCTAATTTATTCAAACAAAGTTTCCCTCTATACTTCATAGGGGCCGAGATATAAAGTTTTCAAAATTTCAATCCCTCCCCCGACCATCCCTTTGGGCCAATTTTGCTCATTAACGAACTTGTCCGAACTATTGAGCCTAGAAATAACATAATACCATTTGGTTCAAATATCTTCAAAATTACGGCCGCTAGCGAGTAAAGATATATATATATCACAAAAGTTTTTTTTGAACGGGCGGTGCGGTGGTTTCGTACTTAGGGAAGCATGAAACGTAAAGATATGAAAGAATTTTTCGAAAATCATAACATGATATCGATTGCAATAGATAGATTTTTCTTCGAAATCCACCTAAAAAAACACTTCTGTCATCTTTTAAAAAATTTACATAGCCTAGTGGACATTTTTCACAACTTGAAAAATATGAGGTCTAAAGGGACGTATGAAAAGGATATGATATATAAAGAGTAAGTCTATTGCAGAAACCAAGCTCGGTTTTATTAATAATTTAGCGATTTTCTTTCGCGATATCATTAGAATAGTGGTGTAGTGGTGGTAAGATGCGAACTGTTAAGGGACTTGCGACTTTTAACTTGAAAGGCTAACACAGACAAAACTTAACTTACTTTGATGATCTGTTAGAAAATATCTTTATTTCACTTTTTAAAAATTTATTTTCTCTCTTTTTAGAGAAAGGAATCAGTTATATTTACAATAGAACTCCAACTATCCGGATAGTCAACTATTCGGATCGTTTTGAGGCCGTATTCAAGTGGTATTGCAGCAGCGAGCATTTGGAAACCCTCTTTCAGGGTCGGTTATTTGCGAAAAAACAAAACTTTTAAATGACAAAATCGACTGTTTTTTCAGCAAAATGACACTTTATGTAAGTTAGTTTTTTTGCAATGTTCAGTAAAAGTTTGTTTATTTGTTTACAAAGCTAGAGTGATAGGGAAAAACCGCATAAGTCTAAATACCAAACTTTTGGAGAGACCAAAAAAACAATTTATTTCCACAGATTGTTACAATATTTAGTTCAGTCCACCAGATATTTAAAAAAAGTATATTATACTATGTAAAATATCCGGGTGGGCTGAACTAAATATTGTTATAATGCTGTGGAAATAAATGGGTTTTCTTCTCTCCTGAAACTTCGGTTTTTTGACTTATTCGCTTTTTCCCTATCACTCTAAAAATTACAAATTACTAACAACGTTTACTCTTCTTTTACTGCGCAATTTACTTTTGTTTAAAGAAATGACCTTTCAGCCAACTATCTGGATATTTTATTATACGGATCGGGTCCGGTCCAAATTAGTCCCTATAATTGGAGTTTCACTGTATATATTTAGCAGCACCGTCTATATGTCTACACATAACTCAATGAAAAGTGTTATTGTGTTTTTAAGATGTCTACTGGTAATCCGTCGAATCCAGTTCACTCTTTTGTAACTTTTCTTATTACAAAAAATATATCATATCATATAATTGCAGAAACATGAAGGGCGCCCCTAGCAGAAATCAAGTACGGCAAGCAGTAGTCACAATGATATCTGGAAGGCAAACACTACATGGTATGTGGAGACTGTGACTTGAGCTACAGGTTGTTACATTGTTCATGACTCCAGCCAGACCGCAGTTTCCCTTTCGTTTATTGTTCGCCTTGGGTGGAGTAAAGCCACACGCCTGCAGCAGGTCACACCAATACTGGCGCAAGTGACTCAGCAAACCTGGAGGCCGCGGATGGGGCCCACAAGTCTTTCTCTACTATTTGTCGTAAAACATGAAAACACTCAACCATCCCATTAGTTGAAATATAAACAAATCATTTTTCGATCATACTATAATACGCTTAATAATAATAATAATAATAATAATAATAATAATAATAATAATAATAATAATAATAATAATAATAACAATAATAATAATAATGTTTTATTTTGCCTGGCAGAGTTAAAGCCATAGGGCCTTATCTTCCACTCAACCAGGATAAATACAAAATACATTAAAAGAATATCTACAAGAAACAAATACAATAGATACCATACAATACAATTGATCTGCCTATATTAAAACATAAGACAAAAATGCGCCCAGTAATATGCAGAGAAAACAAAGATCTGACGTAACAGTATCTTGGCATATGGTTATTTAACGACGGGGATCAACTGCAACTTAGGTCTGTGACCGTCGCCGGTGTGCCTGAATTTTGTCCCGCGGGAGTACTTTTACACGCCAATAAATCTACTGACATCTACTGTGCCCGCACAGAAAGCCAGCGCGATACTAACTGCGCCACCCAGGCCGACGTAACTGTATCTTAATGATATGTATTAAAGTATAGATTTTCATTATAAAACTGGTGTGGTATCAATTAATATCGAATCTTGAAGCCTTGCGAGCAAAAAATCGATATGGGCCGGGATCGAACCCTCAACCGTGGGCACAGAAAGCCATTGCTAGAGACTGCGCTACCCAGGGCGAATATAAGTAAAAGAAGAAGAAAAACTGGAACAATAAAATGATGCATACTGCACTTAAATAACATGGAAATTGTGTACAAAAAATGCTCTATGAAATACACTAAAAACCTTTGTGTTTCTATAGGGTACCTTTTTCCGAACATTGCTAAGATTTAAAAAAAGTTTCATTTAAGGAATTATACATTTCAACGGGCAACTTCAGCCGCAAAAGTAATTAGGGCTTTCTGTTTACACTAAAACATTAAATTCAATAAGCACGTTCAGCTGCTATACAAAGAATACCTGTACTGATAGTGGTACAGTGGACAGATAGACATCAGGCTATTACAATACCAAATTTTCGTAGCCTCAAGAGGTTTGCAATGAAAATGACTAATTCTCATATTTCAGGCTATTGGTTGTCCACACCTGTGTTGTTGGCGACACCTGCCTGATAAAGTATACAATATTTTTGCATTATGAGAGTATAATCGCTTGGTTTTTAAAACTTTGCTAGCCTTTGCTCTGATTGGATGAAGTTATCACATGATTTAGTCCGGTTATCATGCTTTCCTATATAAGTAACAAGAAGGTAATATCGATTACTGTATGAACCAACATCGATGCTAATGAATGAGTGTCATCAGATGACAATGTGCCATTTTCTCACACTTTTAAGGCTCCGTAACATCATGTCCTGGTCACGGAGATCACTTGATACTCAACCGCTTTGACCACAAACTCCCGTTTCACACATCACCACACCATGTGACCCGGCAATCAACCTAAAAAATCGTTCATTCTTTTTGGTCAGCCAGCTGTTAAAACATTCGGATGACTTTTTGCAGTAAAATTAGGACGAATAAAAACGCTAGGTATTTTACAGAAAACTGTAAAATATATTAAACAAATTAGGGTGCTTGAGGCACTGCGATAAGAATTCGATGGTCGAGATTTCCCGATGAGGTCGTTGAGTTTTTTCAATTGGCATTATACTTCTAATGGCACTATAGCACAAGGGTCTACTCAACCTATGACAGAAATAAGCACTAGAAGCAATCTTGGGGGTAAAGGCGGCCGGTGCCTAATGCTGACGACATTACCACTTTTACGTCTGAGTGCAATAAAAATCAAGGATTTACACCTTCTAGAACCCTAAGGGCCGCCATGGCCAGTAAATAGTTCTAAAAAAGAAAAAAGCACACGTATAGTTCCTCCTTTTTTTTATCAACAATCTCTACAGTACATATAAGGTTCTTTTTTTTTAATTCAGCTGTGTTTATGCTCCTTTTAGCTACAAGACCATATCAGGAGTTCGGGTTGTGTGTCTATACAGCTGCTGTATAGACACACCCTGCTGCCGGGTAAGCCATGGAACTATTGATGGTCAATTGTTTATATTATTGGTGTATTTTTATGGAGTAAATTTGTACTGATATTAATTTAAATGGATATGATACAAGATGAAATAGTTAGGATGATTCATGGTATGTAAATATCCAATTCGGCATTTGGCTTCACAACTGGGGAAACCATGAAAAAACCCATGTCAAATTGGCCGGGCACGGGATTTGAACCTGGGACCTCCCGAATGCGAGTCTCGGCCACCTCGCTCGGTCAGATAAGTTGTACAAAAGCTATGATTAGGGTTTATGACCTAAAAAAGTGAAAAATATGACTACAAATATGCTCTTAAAAATTACTAAGTATGACCCATAAACTCTAAATATGACTTAATAAAGTAATGAATTTTCAGAAAAATAAACGTTACAGAGACACTAAATTCTTCTGTATCTGTATCTGGTACCCTATGATCCCCAGGTGGGGCGAAGGGGCCTCCAATGGAGGTTTCATTACCTATACTAATTTGGATATGCTTATTTTTCCGAGAGAGGGTAGAGGGACAGGTGGTAAGCCCATCGCCTCGCAACCCCCCTCTGGAAACTAAGTATTTCTTGGACGTGAAAGGGCCGAGAAATTTTGTCCAGAGGCTCTAATTTAGGCTTGGAGTTATTTTACGTGCCGTAAATCTACGACACGGGACCCCCAGCTTAAAGTCCCTCCCGGAGGACTCCGTGCCCAGGATTTTTACGACCGCGGCCGGGTTTGATCCCGCGCCCTGCGGATCTAGAGACGGGCACGCTACCTCTAGACCACCGCGGCCGACACTAAATTCTTACATCTCATGAATTCAATCAGATATTAACTTTTTAACAATTTTGGTGATTTTACTTGTAATGAATTTCTATTTTGAAGAACTTCCTCCTATTTGCTCGCTTATTCAGCTCCAAATACTCTTATTAATATTTTGTAGACCTTTCGTGTCCCTATAAAATATGAAAAGTTGCATTAATTTTAAAATTTAAGTTATTAATTTGGGATAAACATTAAATGAAATAAATTTTAAATTTAACTCGTCTATGAAGTGCACTGTATAATTGTGCTCTTTTATCGAATTTATAACTGAAATATGACGTTAATTTACAAATATGGCCAAAATATTACCAAGACCATAAAAATTACCAAAATATGACTTTATATGCAAAATAAAAACGGTCCGATTAGGATAACAAACGTACAATTCGTATTTAATTTGTTTTTGTGGCGAGAACGGAGGTCAGGATAAAAATAGGCTACGACATGTCATAAACATCAGAAACATCAGAACCCTATGTTCTCCGGGGCAAGACCGCTCCGCATGACCGAAATAAAAATCACAAATAGAAATAGAGTAAATACTCGGGATAATAACTTTACAAAGCAAGATTTGATAACATAACGTTGACAAGAGGATATGAGTGGCATGCCAGGGATAACTGATGCGACAGGAAAGCGTGGGCATAAAGGCATTTCTCTGGCGCTGGTATTTAGGATGCTGGAGGACCCACAGACGACATTCCTGTGGTTATCAAGCTAACATTGCAAAGTGCTACACCTTAACCTCTGTCCTCATTGCGAATATTACACCTTACCCCTCAATTCCTCTGTGCTATATGAGCAGAACGACTATAATATCTAAACCAATATGTGCATCTGGATTTGTAAGTCTACCCCTTAACCATGAACGTAAGGTCTGAGTGACCGCAGTAAAAACATAAACCGCTGCTGGATGTCGTATCAACAGGTGGGTTGTTTACACAACCTTCCCTTCTCAAGATTACTTATAACCAGGGCCCGGATTCTGATGACCTAAAAATGACCCTAAATTTTAAAGAAAATGACTTAATAATTATAAAGAATGACCTAAAAATTGATATATTATTTATAAAAAATTATTATTATACACACAAGGTTATAGACTAATTTGTACATAATTATAAGGATGTTGTAGGTCTAAAAACTTTGTTCTTTATTCTTGATTGGAGCATTTGAGAAGAAAAGTTAGAAAATTGTTTTTAAAATAGATCTTACAAAAATGTTGCATTTTATTAACCTAGTAATTTATTTAAATATTACCCTATGGGGAATAAAATGACAAAAAAATTAATATACTGAATGTAAATGCATGAAAATGACTAAATAAGGAAGCAAATGACACGAAAATGATAAAATAATGACGTAAAATTGAAGTAAATGCCCTAAAAATATAAAATTGTATAAAATGAAATAAAAAATGACCTAATAAAAATGTATTTTTACAATCTAGAAGCCATTTATCTACAAGTTGGAAATGTCTATGCAAAATCAATAAAAAGATGACTTGTCATTAGAATCCGGGACCTGCGTATAACCCTATATAAGTTATGTCACTTACCCGTCAGTGTTAGAGGAGACGTGCTAGAAAACAGCTTATTTTTGTAGCGATCTGTGAGACCTCAGGTCCATGGTTATGTAAAGTTTTTTTTTTAATTTTGTGAATAACAATGAGTGAACTGCCGGGACCATCAAAAACTGTTAGACCGAAAATTTTAAAGCCATGTGATGACTAATTATAGTTGTCATGACGAAATTATTTCGGGAAATCATTCACAACGCCAGAAAACAATAATACATTTCTCACTTCTTCTGTACTTGAGGGACGAGGCAGGGTTGCCTGTTCCGTCTTCACAATTATTTCCCTCTTTTCCTAGGACGTCCGACATCTCGTATTCCTTTAGGTTTATATTTATCTATAATCAGTGGAATTCTTTTTTCACTCATGTGACCCATATGCTCCTTGCATTTTCTCTATTTTCATCTATTTTTTCGCTGATAATATATATGTTGAGCTCGGTACGTATATCTTCATTTCGTATGAGATCTCTTCTTGTAAAACCTTTAACTTTTCGTAGAAATCTCATTTCTGTAGCTTGTATTTTGCTTTGGTCTTTCTGTTTAATTATCCATGATTCGTTGCCATATATAAGAACTGGGGCAGCCATTGTTTTATAAAAATTGATTTTAGTGTCTGTTCTTGCCTTATTTTGTAAATGTCTTAATGTAATATTTGTTGAATTTTGTTGATTTTATTTTCTGTCTCTGTCTATATCGAAACTGATGTCACATCGCAAGTAATTTTAATACATTTCTCACGCAGAAGATTTTCAAATGACCGCTTCCAGCTCAATGCCGTCCTAATAGGGTAGCACTTCCTGTAGCTAATATCTTGCTATCCGATATTAGGCGCCTTTCCTCTATTTCCTATTTCTAAGAGAAAAATGTTCTAAGTTGAGCTACTGCAATTTTGTAAATAACCACTTATTATGGTGAACTGTGGTTAATATCTGGTTGGGAGTGATGTCAACGGCGATACTAAATTAGCTGTGTTAATTAGCTATTCATTTGAAAAATATTAACATATCTTCAAAACAGTGCATTTCATTGCATTTGTGATGCAGTATCTACAATGTGTTCCCTAAAATGGTGGTATAAGAATAATGCTTTATTAATTAAACATTTAGGAGTCAATTTGCTTGAATGATAATTAAAATACACATTTTGTAAGCTTTTTTCATTGTTAAAAAACCCTTCACGGTGAGCGGTCATTCATGTTATTGTTATATTACTCATGCACAGACTGTAATGGTGACCAGATATGAAATGCTCTATGATATTTTTCCAATAAAGTAGGAACTGTTAGGGCCTACTGAAAAAGGAAATTGAAATGTTATAGAAAACGTGGTCTAATACGAATTATACCCCAAGCTTCTTCCCAATCGCTTGGCGGTATTCGCCGGTGTACTGGCTCACGAAGAAAATCTGTGATTTTGACAATCTATCTTTACAAATATTAGCGACCCATAAGCGAAACCATTTTCCTGAATAAGATTACCATAAGATACAGTGAGTCCATTTTATGAGGAAACCTCGCATCACTGCCGCATTGCCGCAGTGCAGTGTATTACCGAAGCGGAATTACAGAAAGTGGCAAATTGTTTAAACGATGTGAGGCATGTCTTACTGCTGACGGGGGTCATTTTCAACAGTATCTCAAATAAATGGTGAGTAATAAGCCTCTACATGTAGGCCTATGTTATGTTAAAAGTCTTGATTTGCCGGTAGTATAAGGCTAGGGACATTTACCCAAATTGATTTCTCCGAACTCGTCTTTCTAAATTAATTTCACCGACACCAACAATACGATTAACCTTTTCACTGCTCCTGACATATGAATTCGATACTTCAAAAACTTTATAAAACCAGAAATGTAATATTTATAGTGTAAAGCTATATACAGAATTGTGAAAATTTTCATCCTTGTGTTATGATTGTAATCCATATAAACTTATTATTCTACTGCAATTCTCTCCGTTGATTTCAAACTTATATCCCACTTACGGTTTCACTTGAAGATTGCTTATATCATTGTATAGATTCAGCACTGTAAACTGTAAAGGTTAATTTCAGATTGGAAAAAAACTGGCGAACTAGATACGTACACCATCACACTTATACCACAGTATAGTATAACAGTAGCGAAGCTCTAATGAAAGGAAAATGCATCCTTTTGACAGATCGTGCGACACTAGCACCCCAAGCGGCCAGCAGGATGGAACTAGCAAACAGCCATTTCCAGCATTGGAAAGATACGAATATATGGCTGTATTTCTTCTTATTTTTAAAATTACCAGAACGAGATTATTACCGGAAAGGCATACTGGTGAACTCACCAAATCATAGACTTTATGGTAATGTAAAGAAGTTGTAGTTTCAAGATCGATGACATTGTATATCTTATAAAGTATCAGACCGGTTTCCGTCCACCATATAAGCTACATCCCTACATCTTCAAGAATTTAATTGACCTACTACTAACATATACTGTACTTACACTGAAAATTCTGACAAATAAGAAAACTTAATAATTTCAATAAGCATGTAGTAGTACTAGTTCAGAAATTAGGGGGGAAAGTAAAGTTCTATAGGCATATAGCACGATAGGCCTATGGTCAGTATCAGATGCAATAGAAAAACACTTTTGTCTTTTTCTTCATTTTGTTAAACACGATAAATTATTAAAAACTAAAGGATTAAACACGTTATCTTTATTCTCGACAGTTTAATTTTGTTAAATTCAATTATATAGGCCTAACATAACCTCGTGTTAAAACATTTTTAAAATTAGTAGGGTCAGGTGGGGTATTTGTAAAGAGGCCTATATATTTAGAAACCTTTGCATCGTTAGGATTTTCATTTATGATATACATATAAAAATAATTAATTGTATATAGCATTTACAAGCCATTTTCTGCTCCTAAAATTAAAAGAAATAGGAGTAAATATACTAGTATGGATGCAAGCATGATAATCACAAATTTGCAATTTAATTTCACAAATAACTGTTTTTGCTTACCTCTCAGGATCTTTAGGGAACCTGAAGAAAGATAAATCGGGAGAATTCCTTTGGCTGTTGGTGCAATTTATAGCACCACAAGCATTTCCATAAAATATTGTTGACATTTTACATAAGCAACAATGTAACATATTGTGTGGTTCTTGCTCACCGCTACGAGCGCTGCAGTCGCGCCGGTTGAAAAAAACTGTATGGAGCTTCGCTACTGTTATACTATACTGTGCTTATACATAACATCTTGGCAAGGTATATAAAGCTACACATCTTGGCACAGAATTTCATAAAGATAGACGACGCAGTGCAGAAATCAAAAGAAGTCACGCAAACCAGAGGAGTTCTACAGGGACCCTCTAAGCCCACTACTTTTCAATATAATGACGGCAGATATACGCACATCAGCAACACAAATGTACATATATACGCTGATGATATGGTTCTCGGTTCAACAGACAAGAAAGAAATACAGGACTCTATCAACAACCTCGCAGCATGGGCTGCAAGAAACGACTTTAAGATCAATGAAACAAAAATCCTGCAAATGATCTTCAGAAAGGGTGGAAGAGTGGCAGGAGATGACCACATCCAACTGCAAAACGAACCACTACAAATTACAAATGCCTTCAAATACCTAGGAGTGACGCTCCAAACAACGGCAAAATCTTTCCGAATAAGCTTACGTATCAAAGAAAGGGCAGCAGCCGCTATAATTGCTATAATTGCTATACATGACATAAATAACATCACACAGATCTCTCTCTCAACAGCGATGAAACTATTTTACGCTAAGATAATGCCTGTTCTAACATATGGGATAGAGCTAATGTGGAAAGAACTTAGTTACGGAGACCTAAACACCATAGAGAAGGTGAAAGCAAGATTCCTAAAAGCAGCATTGGGGATTTCAAAATTCGCTCCGTCGAGATTGGCATATGAATTGGCGCCAGAGACATTCCTTATAGAAGACCTACGCATCAGATTCCTGCTTCCTTCTACACCACAAGAATGCTAACTAAAAGAGGACAGGCAGCAGAAAAGAAGAGAAATTTGGCAAGAGTTTTACTCAACTGAAGCAATGGTGAACCGAAACTGGACAGGTCCAAACAATACATTCCGCAGTGCCATAACAAGACTGGCAATACATGGTTTTCACCATAAGCTCTGCCGAAGAACCGAGTATCATGATCCTACAGAAGACTGCGTGTGTAAACTATGTGACAATAAGTGCACAAGATACCATTTTTCTGTATGTCCAAACAGAGTGAAGTCATTGATGGACTACAGCAAAGACTTAGTTTAAATGCACATTTGTGCGAGTTTTCTTATTATTATTAATTACAGAATAATACTTTTCAGCAGAAATAACTTTGCGATTCTCCCCAGAACTATAATTGCTCGTGTCTAATCTTTTGGAGTTAAATACTAGGTATCATCATAGTTCATCCCACAAGAAATTACTTTTTATCTATTGAAATTGTTAATTCAATGTTAGTTTAGATTTTGTGGATATCTGAATGTTTTTCCTTTCTCTCTCTTGTTAACAAATATTATGTTTATTTCTGCCTATAAACACGAGCTTTGCTCATCTGGAGTTTTCAAATATGGTTTACATTATGATTTATAATGTTTACAGCATGTCATTGATAATATGTACAGTATATTTTAGGCTACAATGATGTGTGTAGAATTTTAAACTATCAGTTTTCCAATTATTACGTTATATAGACTATATCAATCCACTGTCATAATTCATTTCCAAGGTAACTCACCATGAAATAAATGTCGAGGTAAGTCTGAAGTTACAATAATTTTTTGTAAAAAATTGTAAATAAGGCTATAAACAAACTTACATTTACCTAAACTACCAATTTGCAAGCTGTATAAAATAAACATTATTTTCAAACCCACGTTTGGATGGATAGCATATAGCTCAAAATGAATTTTTCCGAGCACTATTAGTCAGATTCTGAGAGCGTGCTGAGATATCTGTGTTTCAGTAGCGACTAACTTTTGTTTGAACGAATTCACCAATGCATTCTATCCGATATTCTATTATTAAAAATGGTAGCTTCAGGTAGGGGGAAAATAAATTTATGTGGACATATTTGCTACGGTTCCAGTAGGAAAATGTATTCGAAGCGTATTAAAAGTAGCAAAAGGAGTTTCTACATTTACATTACTTGACGCAAAATAGAGTTTTCCAGTTCTAGAAAACATTTCTATTTCTCAATATCTTATTGTTTTATGTATTGCAAAATTGGAAACAGTAATGGAAATGCCATAGTTCATCCTACTAGTCAGAGAGGGCAGCTACTCCTCTTTCTTATAGAATGTTTTCCTTTTTTTTCATAATTTTTCCCGATCTCGCAATAGATAAAATAAAATACTTCAAAATTAGGGGACAGAAAAAAATTAGGTATGTTTGTAAAAGAAGTAAGAAGGCAAACTTATTAAGTTTTGAAATAACAGAACAATATAAAAATTTCTTACGGTACATTTTTGTTAGCAAGTATAGGCTATAAGTTTCAATTCAAAACCAACTACTAGTCTCTATGTGAAAGTATATTGAACATATTTCGTTTTGCATCAGCACTTATGGTTCTGCCGTTTTTAAATATTGGTAACGAAAGGTTTCCCGAAATTGAATTCTGATTTGTAAGTTAAATATGATCATGCATTGCAATCTCTCCTGTGCCAAAGGTGTAAGAAACTAGGATTTTCATAGGTTCCCCCTCCCTTATTCCATAAAATTCTTAGAAATTCACCGTTTAAAAACAGCCAATCAAAGATCCATGCAATCATGATATTAAAGAGGAAGTATATGTAGAAACTAGAGATACAAAAACAGGAATACTGTCAGTGCACATTAGCTCGAACATGAGAAAATGTGTTGGAGTTTTGTTGAGTCCTACATATGAAAGAAGTAGTCAGTTTTTGTGAGACAGAAGCATGACGACGACTTGTGTCATATTTCCTTGCGGTTACATCTTCCTGTACCCCGCCACAACCTGACAACACCTCGACATCAAAATGATTCAAACTCTTCTTCGCCCAGGAGATTGGCAGGTGGATCAATTCTAACCGCATTACTTATACCTATTACACTTCCCATTTTTTTTATCATACTAAAATGAATTCATTTCGTGTTGTCAAAATACGCTGGTTTCAAGAAAGCGATCAAAAAGAAGCTTCGGATTGACCGTAGCCATGAGCTACGATTTGTAGCAGAAGGCAAAAACTACTTGAATCATTGCGAAGATTTGGAAGGGCATCGTGCCCATTTTTTGAGTGAATCTAATACCTCAAAACGTAAACTTTTAATTATGGTCGAACAAAAAACAATCGTATGCAACTTCCTTCAATGATAATTAAGATATGCATGTAAAAATTACGAAACTCGCTTTGCTCGTTTCATAAACATACTCGTGTCTAAAAAATAAAATAAAAATAAAAAATAAAATTAAAGAAAACAAAACAATTTAAAAAATAAAATATAAGTGCCGTTATAGACTCGTTGCATAATAATATCTGACGTAACAGTATAATAAGGACACGTCCAATAAAGTACAGATTTTTCATTATAACACTGCTAAAGTATCGATTAATATCGAACACGAACAACCTTGAATCCTTGAGAGCAGCAAATGAAACTGCTTAATAAACCACCTATATTTAAAATAAAATAAATTTTCTTCGTGTTAATTTTAATATTATACTAAACTGAGTTAATTTCGTGTTCTAAAGTCTAATAGTTTCAGGTTGAAAAGGCCAAAAGAAGCTTCGGCTTACCTGCACACCATCAGCAGCCATCTATCACAAATGATGAGAACTTAGCCTACTAACAGCTGATTGCCGAAGTCAGCCGTCTCTGTTTGTTTAATGAATCTCAGGAGTTAAACTTTTAATTAAGTTCCAACGAAAACAGTCGTATAGAAGTTTTCTATAATGGCAATTAGGATGCTCGTATAAAAATTCCGAAAAATTTATTGCATAATGTAGTATTATTTGGGCAACCATAAGACATGAAAACATTTAAATCATAACAGAAATTTACAATTACGGCTTGTATCTTACCTCTCATTGTAGCAGTACGTTGCCTAGAAATGTAAAATGTTGAAAAATATCTAGAGAAAAATTTGTCAAACTTGAAGATGTAAGTATACATTGATTCAATTAATAGAATGTTGAAAACACTGGAAGTAAAAAAAATGCAGTTGGTTTTAATATGTTTAATTTCCTCCGAAGTCATACAAGACAGCGGAATACGGTACATTTGTGCCAAACTGAATATAAATACATAGTAGAAATGCGCAGTATTTGAAATTTCACACCAAAATGTGTTATTTGAATTAATTAATTTTTGTATAGGCCTACATGCTGATTAAAATGCATGGTTCTTCACTGTAAGCCTTAAACCTTAAAATAATCAGAATGTACAAAATAAATAAATAAATGGAAATAACTATCTCTTTTTTGTTTCAGGTAAGAAGACTTTGCTAGTTCATGAGTCAAGACTATCATTGTATTGTAATGTAAGTAGTAAAAATAATATAATTCTTCATTATGTTTAAGTAATGAGGTCCCGCTTTCAATGGTGTTAACGAACTCAAAGGAAATATCTTTAATAATTCTTATTCGGGGGAGCTGTACAGTAGTGTAACACCTAAGAACAAGAACTTAAATTCAGTGCTTTAAAAGCAAATAGATCGAAAACCTATTCTCCCTGTGGGTGCCAGTTAAGATCTGTATCTGTTATCCTATATCCCCTCTGCTGGGGCGAAGGGCCTCCAAGTGGAGGTTTCAGTTACCTATGTGAATTTTTTACACTTATTTTCCGAGAGAGGGCAGAGGGACAGATGGACCAGTTAAGATAGCACTGATTAATTAGCTTTATCAAAGAAAATTATAAAATTTTCACTCGTAACTCACTCGGAACTAAGGTTTCCAGGAGTTTGTTAGTACAATTCTTACTCTCTTTTGAAAATTAGTTTACATTTAGATTACAATAGTATACTGTGAAATCAAATTTCAAATCGTTAATAAATTGCAGATACAGTAGTTTCATTAAATATTCAATTTAACGGCAATTTTTAAAATAAGAAAACTTCGTTGTGTAACAAAATAAAAGAAATATTTAAAAAAAATATACCGTGTATAGGCGAAATATTAGCCTATTCTATCAATTATTTGTCAAATTTTATTTTGAGTTAAATCGACATTAAACCATATATTTATATTTTTTTTTTACTTCTTGTAGGCCTATCTGTCAAAAACGCTCTTCATTTGTTGTTGTAATTTCTTTTACATTGCTTCTCAGATCAATTCTGCCCACCTTTGATTTAATGATCAAACATGACACTACAAAAATAGGTCACTTCGTATGTAACTGCTTATATGCTAAATTAATCAGTTCCAAAAGTCAAAATTCATGTTGGCCTGGCACAGGATTTGAACACATGACCCCCAAATGTGAATACTCGATATTGACGCATCGACTAACGCACTTGCCATATTTTATCGAATTATCCAATAGCATAATCATATTTAAGTACATTATACTTAGGCTATTTATGTAATCTAGGATTAAATTTAGGTAGGAAAGACATATCTCAAAAATACTGACTGGGAGACCCTAAGGAAAAAGACCACGTGGAAGACCTAGACGCTGTTAGACACAAGACACTATTAGAATAGATTATGGGAAGTAGGCTTTGCGATTGATGATTAGATGGAGTTAGTACGGAATAGGGTTGATTGGCGGGCTCGTGTAATCGCGGCAATGAACCTCCGGGTTCCACAGAACATAATATTCCTTTACCTCATTTAGGAATTGATTATTGCCATTAAGTAAATAAGTAAGTAGCCTACATAATCTAGGATTCTTTTTATAATAGTTTTTGTGCCAACCATCTGTGAAATTCCATTGACACATGGAAGACAATATTGATGTCGTTCGTGTTTTAAATCTCGTAGCGTGAAAGATGTACTTCTGACCCAGATAATAGGTCCACAGACCGCAAACCCATCTCGGGGCATTCAGTATCATTTTGAAGATAGTTATTACCGATTTTTCACGATGCTGTCACTAACATCAATTATTCGCGCATGCGTTTGTAGCATGTTGTCCCTGTTATGCTTTGTTTTGCACAACACTGGTAATGCAGCTACTTATTGAAGTCAAACATTCAAGTCACTATTAACCTACATACGTTTTTCCTTGTTGTCAGGTTTTGTACTGATTATTCTCATTACAAGTGTTTTATTATTCGATTACTGTTAAAAAAAGAAACTTCATCTTCATAGTTCCCGATTATAGAATTTTATTTTCCTGCTGTTTATCATAACTTAGGACAGTTAATGGCAGGTTGCATAGACCCAAACGTAGATTATAAAATAATAAATTCATTTTACAAATATAAATACAAATACAAAAAAAAAAAAAATACAAACTGGCTTATTTCTTATTTAATGTTACATATGTATAAAATTCCCTCGGTACATTTTTGTTTATCTGTAGAGTCAATTCGCACTTGAAGAGAGAACAAACACTTCGGCTACACAAATGCGATAAAAGGATATCTTCATTACGTCCTTTAGACAAGACTCACCACAATACATAAACCAGTGTCGGACTGCAAAGAAAACAGTAGTTAACACAATGAATAGGCTCGTAACTTTTTTTCCCCAGCTACGAGACCATATCAGGATTTCGGAATCTGTGTCTATACAGTAGGGCAGGCCATGGAACTATTGATTGTCAATTGTTTCTATTGTTAGTGTATTTTATAGAGTAAATTTCAACTGATATTAATTTAAATTGATATGATACAGGATGAAATGGTGAGGGTGATTCATGGTATTTAAATATACAATTTGGTATTTGCCTTTACGACTGGGGAAACCATGAAGAAAACCCACGTCAAATTGGCCGGTCAGGGGATTTGAACCTGGAACCACCGACTTATTTCTTGCTTCCTTATTCTGTAATGTATATGAAGTTTAAACTTTTCTTCTAATTTCTTTTCAGTCCTTATTATGAATTTAAGGCAAACGACTATATTCTATAGGATAAATTATCAATCACTTAAGGCCGAATAGTAAAACATTTTTAGTAGGCCTACATTTGATCTTCTTAAAAGCTATGGTGTTATTCATATCTACAAACTTTTGTCTATAAAAATCTTGCTCCAGTGTTCTATTCCTGTATAATAAATTTTAAGTTCTAGCCGTTAGGAAGTGACTGACAGCGCTAAGATGTAGTAGGCCACAAGACAATTCCCCAATAGCTTTTTTGGTGATTTTTAAAAACTGGTGGCACTATTCTGGGTTAAGGTCACTTAGTGTACACAGCGATAACCTTTTTAATTCATGTGCAGATGTCCTAAAATCCGGGAACCCTAAACCCTAAATAGTATTTACCGGTAGGCCTACGTAATAATACGAAAAATAATTTCTCATGCTGATAAAAATAGAAATAATGTACAATTAATATTTTATTTATTGAGAACACTTAAAACTAATTTTTTGCACGACGTAACTAATTAGTGGCACTTACGAAGATATAGTTACCGTGGATCGTAAGTTGACATTCCTACACGCTTTGAAAACAAAATAAATCTCAGTACTGTAAAAATGACAAAAAGCACAATTGCCGTAAGTAAATCCATCATAGTACAAGCCTTTATCGAAGACCGGAACAAGGCCCCCTAGTTTGTGGCGACTTTAACAGGACAAATATTCGGTCCCCATAACAACCAACACATGCGAATCACTTTCTGAAATATAACATCCATCTTCAATAGTGTATATACATAATATTTTCAGCTAATATCTCAATTAATATAAATAAATTTATATAAATAATCATCGTGCAAAAAGTAGCAATTTACTATTTTTTCACATTATTTCCATCATTTCAAGTTACTAATTTATTTACCTATACTTCTTGCTGAATTTCTCGTAAGACTTGCAAAGACGATGCTTCTATTTCGAAACTACAGAGTAGAGTCGTGGGAAAAATATCACATGCCCATTCATTGTACAAAACCCTATTATTAACTGACTTTATTATGAATGCACTGGAACAATTAATAGGTCAAAGAATCGAACCCATGGAGATGCTAACCTGTTCTTCTAGGTACAAACATTGTTCCTGGATTAGAACATTTAGTTATTTTGAACTTGACCGTGGCTTGTGTGTTTTGTAATTGCTACACATAAATCATGTGCTCGTGTGTATTTACCGTACACGCATACCGTTATGCCTTTGTTTTATTACTATGAGAGCCATGAGATTGAGTTGTTTGTTTATTGGATTACAGATTCGTGAACTTCAGGGAATTGCTCCATTCAGTATTACAAATGCTACCGACAAATTGTAGGGGACATTACGATAATTGGATACTTACTAAGAAATGAAATAACTGTGCCCGATATTAGGTCTTCACAATGACCGTCATTTTCAACAGAATTAACTAATTATATTGTCTATATCAACGCACAAAGAGGAATGTACTCTAGCTGTATGTACACACAAAGGCAGTTTAGGAAGATGGAGTTGTATCAAAGGTACAGTATATCACTTTTACTCGGATCTGAGAATTCTCAGGCGTTCGATAGCCCTGGCAGGATATTAAAAAAAAAACTGACACACTCACATAATTTTCGCTTCTCTGCCAAGAACAGTATAATTTTCTAGCTTCGTATTGCGATATATAATAAGAGATCGCATTTCAGGAAATGTGTGTTCAGTTGTCTCACCCTCCAGCAAAAACCTTAAAACCTGTGTAGTTTAATAATCAAGCGGTTCGTTAACCCCGATAAATTTGGTGACAAATTTAGTTTTTTTTAAGTTGCAGAAAATGTATACCAAAATTGTAGGGGAAATAATCATTACTTAATGTATCTGTTCTTTTTAAACGACGATTTATAAATATGAGATAGATTAAATTCTAATTAAAGCTTCTATTAGATACTGTTGGTTGGTATATGGTTATTTAACGACGGCGATTTACTCAATTTAGGCCTGTGGACGTCGCCGATGTGCCGGAAATTTGTTCCGCAGGAGTTCTTTTACATGCCAGCAACTCTGCTGACATGGGCACATTTATGTAAACATAAATGCCATCGATCTGTGCCGGGGTCGAGCCAGCAACCTTGGACACAGAAAGCCAGCGCGATACTAACTGCGCCACCCAGACAGACTCTATTAGATACTGCACATAATAGCATGGATAGCAAATAAAAGTTCCTAGGGAAGTTGAAACGCAAATAGTGTCTTTATTTAAAAAAAAAAAGAAAGATATGCAATAATACAATTATATAACTCAATGATAGTCTATGCTGATTGTAGACAAATGAATATTTCAAAGTATAATATTGAGAATACAGTATTCTCCAAATACCATAAAAATCAATAAAACGTAATTCGACAAAGTTTTGTTAATTTGTGGGGTGTAAATATATTTCGTCCACCGCTGGGGCGTAGGGGATGCGCACGGGCCCGATTTAGATTCCTGGTCGGGGCAAGTTACCTAGGTGGGCTTTTTTCTGGGGTTTTTCCTTACCTGTGAGACAAATGTCGGGCCCTTGTGGTCCCCAGATATCATCTGACCGTCATTATCATCTTCATCCCATCCTCGCCTTATTGGAGTGAGTGTATGTGTGTATGAATGGTGTGTCTCGTCCTATGTGTTCATGTTGTCTCGGAGGTGCCCCGGCATTGGGCTGATCACTCATCTGGGGAGGGCCCCCATGTCCTTCTCTGGTCAAAAAAAGTATGTATGTGATCCAAAGATAATCCTCTCCCGACAGGTCGCGGTCCTGTAAGGCCCGGGTGGCTTGGATCGCTTAAATCCTAAAAGGGAGAGGTAAAACTATGATAAAGAAAGAAAGTAAATATATTTCAAGAAACCCTAAACGTTAATCGGCAATTCTATAGACTTTATTAATATTACCAAATGACAATTGTAACTAAGTTAACTTTTAATATTATCCTGGGGTGTGGATCACCCATTTCAGGGCCGTCGCGTGGGCAGGGCGACCGGGGCGATCGCCCCGGGCTCCGCGACCAGGGGGGCGCCGTGGTAACGGCAAAAATAAAACAACAAAATTTGAAATAATATGTTAGATGTACATAACGTATTTTTCAAAGTTAAGTATAACTGAATTTTGAATATTACGTTGTATGTATTTATTGAACAAATAAATATTTGACACCAATAACTTTATATTTGCTAAGTTACCCCAAAATAAATATTTGCTGAAAATTGAACAGCTGTATTTGCTGTTAATAATAATAACCTAATAATAATGCGTGTTTAACCCCATTATGTTTATATGTATTTGATAGTGTCGCGTCACGTCGCTCGCTGTGGGTTTGTGTTTGAATCCTTACAGATAGGTGGAATGTCGGGTGGGTGCACGTGGGATTGAGTTTTTTTTGGGGGGGGCGCCTGACGAAAGCTTGCCCCGGGCGCCAATAAACCACGCGACGGCCCTGACCCATTTCATAATAAAAGTAGGCCTGCTATCAGATGTTTATTTTTATACCTCAGAATTAAAAATGCACTCTCTAATGAGAAACCCTTTCACGCAATTTCTCTTTCCTTGAATATGGGTGGTGTGAACGCCTGTCTGCCCACTTACATAATTCCACTCCGCCTCCCTGGGTAAAAGGTTAGGTCACCCATTCAATAAAGGTCTCTGTGAGTATTGTAAATGGTCACTTAGAATGCTTATGCACTGAGACCTGCACAAAGATCAGTGGGGCCGCCCGCGTAATGAATAAGTCGAGCCTCCGTAATTTAAGCTTTATGTATTTTGCGGAATTTTTTCCTCGTTTAACGGTAAACGTCATTTCACTCATTAACATAATCACGGCCCGGATTTCCCCCATTAAAATCAGATGTTTTTCTTATTATTACCTTTACACGAACATGCTACAAACACCGAGATCTTTTTAGCGCTCCTAAGTGTATCGTAATAATAGGCCTAATTGCGTCATCTAATTTAAGTCTTTAGAAGCAGTGCCAGATTTAATGTGTAACTCATCTTTAAGGGGATGCTTTACTTATGTTTACACGAAATGTAAATTTCAAGGGTTCCAGGTAATTTAGTCTATAGCCAAATGGTCCAAACGTAAAATGTCTGTAGAGGAAAAAACACCTACAGTAGTCATAAATAACGTCCAAAAGTAAATTAGACTTCGTCTATAACAAAAAGCTCAACTTCAAAGTGTAAAGAGTGACAGAAGTCTAAGACACCTGAATGCTATTTTTCTTTCCCTTAGTTTTACTTCTCCTATTATAGGGACGTTTATGCGGCCCACGCCACCCGGGTCTTACAGAACCGTGACCTCTCTGGAGAGGGATTATCTTTATATCACATACACACTTTTTTGACCAGACAAGTACATGGAGGGTCTCCTCGGATGAGTGATCAGCCCAATGCCGGGTCCACCTCAGAGACAACACGAACACATAGGACGAGACACACTATTCGTACACTCATGCCGAACAAGGCGCGGATGGTAAGGTGATTATGACGACCGGATGATATCCGGGGACCACAAGGACCCAAGATTCGTCTAACAGGTGAGGAAATAAACCAGAAAAATCCCTACCTCGGTGTCTCGACCAGCATTCGAACCCGGGCCCGCTGATTGAGAAAAGCGAACGCATCCCCTACACCACAGTACCTGAATGTAAACTTACAACTATTTGAAACCATGATTTTGAGGAACAGCTATTATTAAAATACGTATCCTTGGTAATAAATTCAGCTGCAGTAACTAAAAAACCTCAGTATGGCTATGTACACTCTTCAATTTAAGGCGAAAGAATTTTGGTACAGTAAGGTAATTATCAAATTATTAATTTATTAATTCATTTTTTAAATATTCTGTCCATTTGAAAATAATGTTAATGTGTAGGAAAAAATGTTCATTGAGGCGCAGTATGTTAATGTGTATGTTACTTGTTCATGTGTAAATATTATAGTCTTAGTTGTAGTATTTTAGTATTAGGAAACGCTGCCACCGGGTAGTAACCCAATTGCAATGAATAACTAGATACATACATACATACATACATACATACATACATACATACATACATACATACATACACAGGGCCGTAGCAAGGTCCTTCTGCGCCCTTGGCGAGTTTGACAAATCTGCGCCCTCCAATACTGGGGGATCTGAACATTTTTTAAAAATTTCTGTAAAATTGTTTATTATTTTAATATAAAAACACTGTTATTATCAAAGAAAACCTAAACCTCAATTTGAAAATGAACTACGTGTTGGACTTTCAATGTACTAAAACCTTATTTCAGATGATTGAACTACTTAAAAAAGAATTAAATCATAAAATCTAATATCAAAAGTAAATTACATAATAGGCCTGAGGCCTACTAAAATGATTAACACATTAATATAGGTAAAAGTGTTATTTTCGATAAGTTGAACTACTTTCATCTCAATAATAACGTACATTTTAATTTTAATTGTCGTTATATCTTTCCATACTGTTCATGATTTATGTTATCATAATCTGTCAATAAGAAACGTGTTAATTATAGAACGTTGCATGACTGATTTTTGTTTGTAGACAATCGTCATAATACTACAGATAGTTCACGTGCAGTAATTTTTAATAACCTGAAAGATTTCTTCCATTAACGTGGAATTTTTATTGCTTGATAAATTGCACCAGTCTAAAAAAGGCGGGAGTTTTCATGGTTAATATTGCGCCCTCTTTGTACCTGCGACCTTGGCGGGGGCCCATCTCGCCACCGCCTAGCCACGGCCCTGTACATACATACATAAGCACTTGTAAGGAGAATGGAAAGAGGGATAATCAGTGGAAGGAGTTATTCTGAGAAACCTGCCCATTCTTTCTTCCTGGGCATTAATTTAAAATGTGCGAGTTAAGGTAGGCTAATTCAGAAATCGAAGAAGACCAAACAAACATGATTTCAGTATGTTGTTTCTGTTCGCAGTAGTGGCTTCTCTGGAGTATCAACATCGAAGCACAACATGGGGAAAATATTTACCCACAGAGATAAAAAAAATTACCTATGAAAGAAATCATGCAATGCACAGAACTGGATTTGTCAAGAGCGGCTAAAAATATCTGCGCTGATGGTTGTATTTGCCTTACGTAATTGTCAGAAAGCCACAAGAATCCAGCACAGTTATTACAGTATGTACACATTGTTCTCCTCGTGCCCTTGAGTTCAAGAATTTGAGGCGTACTCTTACTTGATGTGCATAACATATTTTCTGTGAGTCATCTCAAAATATCCTTTATATTACGCACGTTTCCCGCATTTTGGGGCTCCACCCTCTGGTATACATGACGAATAGAGAATTCCCAGAAATTACTGTCGAAAGAATTTGGCAATGACCATAATACCCTCAATATTCATAAGTAGACTTCGGACTGCCAATTTTCTGAAATACCTCAATTGCATTGCACAATATTATATTTATTGAAGTCACCATTAATCAAAATCATGATAAAACACAGATATAGGCCTATGATACACAGAATTATATAGACCTGTTACTAGGGCCTGTATTACTACCATAATAGTGAAAACCTAATCCCTGCGCCCAGAAGCTACGCACGCTAGCATATTCAACCCCTTGTATCCCTAAGCGATTCAGAGAAATATATATATATATATTTTACTGGATATGGGAGTCGGGAGAAAAACACTACATTTTCTTGGTAATTCCAAGGAATTTCTCTACTGAAGACGAAACATTCCTTACTATTTAACCACGTCACAAATGTGTCATGTACTGCACATTCCAAGCTAAAAAAAATTAGTACGAACTGAAAATAAATGCTAGAATTTATAACAAAAAATGATTATTTTGAACTTTATAGAGGGAAAACAAGGAAAAAGTCAGTATTAGGCTCTAACGTAAAAATAGGCTGTTTTAGGTCCTATAAAAGTATCAGTTTTAGGCATAGTCACTTATGGAACATGCATATACAAGTTTTCGTCCATATATCACTTAAGGATTAAAATAGATTTTTACCTAAAATCCGAAGTCTATTCATAAGTAATAACGGCCGTAAAATCCTTCTTAAATCCTCTAATGCAAATATACTTTATTATCTCTTTTGAATCTTCGGTACAAATTTGGTTAAGCTGTGAGAGCAATATCAAATTCGTGATCAGAACCGTGCTCGTGAGATTCTGGTGCGCTCCCATTTAACTTTTAGGCTACATCAATTTGTTATTAAACTATATAATTGCAAAACCTACACAAAGAAAATAACAAGACTTCATGTGATCTTTAATTACAGGTGTAAATAAAAATGCTTTTTTTTTTTGCAATTTAAAGCACAAGCATCTACCTGACACAAAATTAAGGTAGGCTATTACTACGGCCATAAAAGGGCCGAGAAATGTTATATAGAAGTTCTAATTTTGCCTTGGAGCCCTTTAACGTGTCAAAATTTTACGACGTATACCTCTCGGTTTATAGTCCTTCCCGAAAAACTTGATGAGTGTTATTTTTACCCCTGAAAAAACCCGTCGTCCTCAGTGAACTTCCGAGATTCGGATCCAGAGGCGGATAAGCTACTTCTCGTCCATTGAAAACCTCTTCCTGCTTGGTGTGGTGAAATATCCACTTCGAAAGAGGATATGTTCAAGATAGTGTTGGACAATATCGGATGATTTTATGAATCGAGTAATCAGTTCTCGAGTAACCTATAGAGAATCGAATGATCGTCAAATGAAAAAAAGTGTGCGGGGAACGCCACGCGACAGAAGTGAAACTTGTTTGAATTTTTTGATTTTTGGAAAATTTTGGATCTTTTAATTTGTTTAATTTTGGATTTTTTAAATTTTAGATCTTTGAATTTTTTAATTTTTGGATTTCTATTTTTAAATTTTGGATTGAAGATTTTTATAATTAAAATTTTGGATATTTGAATTTTTTTTAGTTTTTAAATTTTGGATGTATGGATTTTTTTAATTTTGCATTTTTAATTTTTTTAATTTCGGATTTTTGGAATTTTTAATTTTGGATCTTTAAATCTTTTAATTTTGCAATTTTGGATCTTTGAAATTTTTATTTTTTGTATTTTTTAATTTTGGATTTTCGGTTTTTTAATTTTGGATTTTGTGATTTTTTAAATTTCGATTTTATATTTTTTAATTTTTAATTTTTTGGTTTTTTAAATTTTGGATAAGCCTAATCATTGAGTTGATTGTTTTCTGTGCAGTCCGTTCCGTCACACCTCACTAATTTCGTGACGATTTTGAGCGTTACACAAGCTCTCAATTTACCCCTACCGCGGCTAAAGAAGTTTCACTTCAGTTCTTGGATGAATGTAGGATCCGAGTACTTCTCACGATGCGGGATGTGAGAACTCCAGTCTGTATCCGAGAACTAATAAAGACTGACTCGATTGAACGATAACTCAAATCGTCATTCGAATGTTCAGCGTGGCAATTTCACATGTTATAAGATCTCCCTTATTGGTTCCCGCAATAGGTATGGCTCACCCATCCAGTAATCCACCCACCAGTCGAAGTTAGTTTCATACATCGTTGTCAGATGCATTCTACTACAAGCGTACACAGAGTAAAGATTCATAAGTCATAATAACACTGTCTTGTCTACCGTGCGACTTTCTGTCAAAAACCATCAGTCTGGCAATTATGTACTATTCTCCGCTCGTAGTACCTGTGAGTTCATATACAGTCAAACCTCCGTACAGCGATATTTGTGGGCCCTAGCATGTTGTAACGTTATATGCGGATTATTTATATCGAGGGGCTGTTATGTGCCACATATTATGAATATGGCATACAGAATACTTTGTGATCCACAGGATAATTCAAGGAAATTACGTTCAAAGAAGCGAAAAATTATAATTGATTACAAATCCAAATCTCAAAAGAACGCTAACTTCTTTGAATGGCCACCATAGCTACTTTACGCCCGCACACCGAAAAAGTACCCGTAATTATCACACTGGTCTAACATCACAGATCACCACAAGCCTATATGGAATCCCATTGTTTTATTCGTAAATTTAGAGATATTTTGTTCCCGATTGCTGACAGCATTTATTAAAACTTTAAAGTTTTCACATTTTTCTTAATTTATTTCGCAACACTTCCCCTTCCCCCCAGAGTTCATTCGAAAACAGATAATAAGTCCTGTGCGTATTAAAAGATACTTCTGACAGATTGAAATGTTCAATTCAAAGCATTGATGATAATATAAGAGAGAAGAGAATTTCCATAAAAACGCAATTACTTTCTTCACTTGAAGTACACTGATCTCTGATTGCCGAGTCGAAGTATCCCTTCAGGGCTTGGGTCAGATTCGGATGTTGCATGTGCATGAGCTCCAGATTACGGTAATAAACATTTTCCTTGCGGAAAAAGGGTGCAAAAACCAGAAACTGCAATAAATGCAGAAGTGATATAAGAATCGCCATCTGTAGGCTGTATGTGTTAAAGTTACTATCAAGCAAAATGTACTTTTTGAAGGTATTGCTAATAAATTATATACTGAGAGTACAAGTGCTGTAAGTCCAGGCATTGCAAAATTGTTAAATGAGAGCGTTTAACTGTTTCAACAACATAAGAAGTTTTCAGAGAACGGATGCAGTAAGTTCAAATTTCAATTATTTCACTCCCATTAGGGTAGATAATATTCATGTACCAACATGGGCTTATATATGGAGGTAGATTTCTTTCAGGCCAAATATGTCTGAACTAGTTTCTATGGACTTAAACCATTTGTATTCTGAGTGCCTCACATATAATGATGATTATACGGATATATTCTAACATAAATCAATAATAATAATAATAATAATAATAATAATAATAATAATAATAATAATAATAATAATAAATTGGCTCATTATCATATTCGGAAGATAACAACAGATCAATTTAAATCCGATATTAACTTCTGGGAGTGGCAAAATGCCACGAAAACCCATATTCAGATATTCACGGAAATGTAAGCCTTTAAGAGCTGAATTTGCATAGGCTATTAAAATTAGCATTCAAGTGAAATTATCAGTGGTCTATAAGTTTGATGGGGTACGCCGTAGCGTAGTGGTTGAGGCGCTGCGCTACAAACCGGAAGGTCGCGGGTTCGATCCCCGATGAGGTCGTTGGAGTTTTTCAATTGGCCTAATCCTTCTGGTGGCACTATGGCCCTGGGGTCGACTCAGCCTCTAACAGAAATGAGTACCAGGAGCAATCCTGGGGGTAAAGGCGGCCGGTGCGTAAGGCTGACAACCTTACCACCTTCATGTGCCGATGTCTAAAAATCTGGGAGCCTCAACCTCCTGGACCCCTCTGGGCCTCCATGGCCTGTAATAGGGAACACTTTACTTTTTACTATAAGTTTGATATTAATATGAAACTTTCACACTAAAATGTGTTTTGTTTCTACACGACGTGAACCAAAAGGATTGTGAAAACTACGCGTTAATGTTTCTTAGGCTAAATTTATAAAATTATATAGGCAATTATCAAGTAGAATCATCAGGGGGATCTAAGTATGAAATCAATGAGGAAAATTTCAGTACAATAGCTAGTTTCTATGAATTACAGTCGTAACACGAAGATAATAAATCCCTATAAGTTACGTATAGCATTACTTTAATAAGTCATATATTTCTGCTTTTATACAGCTTTTAAGTGACGAATTTAGCAGTAGAAAAGGTTAACGACTACCAAGTTGATCGATGTGGAATAAGAATCATAATACGAGTAGTATCGTACTATTATTAATAGTAAAATTAATAATGACAAAAATAATATTTAAAAAATCTGATATCAAACTCACATAACTTCCTCTGCCCAAATAAAAGTTTACCTCTTCCTCTATTATGGCAACTGGTTGTAAAAATGAAGAGAATGTTGTTACCACATCACATCCCCAAAGGATATAGGTTTGTTCGCAAAGCAAATCCGTGACTGCTTGAGAATTGGTTGTACTGCGCATGTCCAGTCTGTAACTTACCCGTGATTTGCACTTTGCGAACGGTTAGAAGAATTTGGAATCGATAGTTTCTGCGTTTAATCGATATGATATGCAAATAAAATATATATTTCCCTTTAACATGTTATACATGCAATGTACATCGGCAATATAAACTATATTTTGGGAAACTTTTAATTATCTTCCATTATTCATACATATAAGTAGCCTATGCTTATAAATCTGGAGCAAGGATTTGGAGGGAGGAGTCAGGCGCGTGAAAATAGGTTACTGCGCATGTCTCTGATAACAATTCATGGTAGAGCCTGCAATTTTTTCTTATGGTACAGAAACTGTCCGTGAGAGCTTTGCGAACAGAAGATTGAAATCAGAATCACGGATTCTCGCTTTGCGAACGCGTGTGGAGAAAGAGCGCATGCGCGAACGATTTGTTCCTGGTTTCTGACTGCTTTGCGAACAAACCTAATAATAACCTAAATAAAATCTGATTAATTTACTCTAGTATTTTTTTTTTTTTTACTTTAAGCATGGCCAATACACGTATCTCACTTCACATTATGATGTAGAACAAGAGGCCATACTGCAAAGAGCACATATTCAGAGTGGGTGGCGTATAATTACCCTTCAGATAATTTTCTTCGACAAAAAAGTCATATAAATGTTTTAGCTCTTAGAATAAGCCCCCCCATTTACAAATTTAAAAAAAAAACCGTTAGAGATGTTTTCGAGAAAATCGGGAAAAGTTACATTTTCTTCATGTAAAGTCACCTTGAGAGTAAGAGAAAATCGTCGCAGTCTTCGTGTCACATCCTCAGAACATACCTAACCCAAATACAGAATTTTGTTTTCATAACATTTTCCGTTCTGAAGGCTGTTCATAGGTGCGCGCACGCACGCACGCACACACATACACACACATACACACACATATGCTTCTTAAAATATTATATTTGGATTCAGGGGATCTCTAGACTTGTAGTTGAGTTAAAAACTCAACTTCGAATTTCGGGATCGAAAACAATTCTTCCCCTACCTATATTCATGAGCTAAAACAGTCAACATTAGGCCACAAACCTGCACTCCGTATTCACACAAATTACGAAAAGGTGACGACTAAAAGGAACGTGGGACGAAATTTAGGAAGAAGAGCCGAAGAGTTTTCATAACAATAATGAGGATGACGAAGACTTCGTTGATTAATTATGATAATGACGACGGTTATCTGTCTTTTTATATAATCAAGTCCGACGTTCGGTGCTACGAAGCATTTTGATTACTCTCGTGGACATAGGTTAACATTCAGTATTACAGAAGGCTATGGGTACTGTTATGATCTCGAAATGATCAGTACATCTTTATTAGAATTAGAATTAGAATTAGAATTGTTTTATTTTACCTGGTGGAATTAAGGCCATTAGGCCTTCTCTTCCATTCAACCAGGATTAATACAACTGAGCTTTACAATCTTACAATAAAATAAGTATGATACAAGTACAAAGTTACAAATACACAGGAACATGATTTTTTATTATCATTTAAGACTTAGAACTAGTTCACTAGAGATAATACAATACATAAAAAAAATATGTTAAAATAGTTTGCTACTTACTAAGATTTAAACTATTACTAAAATATTAACTATTACTAAGAAATATGATGTGAAAAGATTTATAATGCTCGAGTAAAGTTTATACTCGTTAAAATACACGTTTATTATATTGTACTAGCTTAAAAGACCCAGCGTCGCCCGGGTTTTGTATTTTGTAGTTGGAAATTAACTTATGAAGGACTTTCGATTTTTAAATTCTAGGTCCTTATATAGGTATTTATAATTTGAAATAGGAAGATTGACTTAGTACACTCAAACTATTCCCTCAGAAAACGCTTGATATAGTTTTTTTTATGGCTCTTAGAGGATGTAGAATTTTGCATCCCATCGCTTGCACAGCAAGCCTGGTAGGGGTTCAAATAAGGAGAAACATAAATTCCTGTAACATAAAATTGTAATATCGAGGTGGAAATTTTTATTTCCCACTCTCATGTTGCCATAAAACTGTTTTGGGGATTAAATTAAACAGAAAGCATTATCACTTTCATAATTCTCTCTCCAAAAACTTGCGATATAATATAATAATATACACATTACCTTACCTCGTTTTGTTTTCTCTATGTCCAGGGTAGAGAAAGTTATGTAACTGCATTATTTTCGTGGATTTCATTCTGTAATATTTATTTATAACATGAATTATTTTGATAACTTCTCATATTTGTCAAACTTGCATGTCATTTCTTTTTCCAAACCCATCTGATACAATTGGCAACAATATATTCTGTGATTTGGAATTGATAATTCTGTGTAAAAAGGGATTAAGTATTCTAAAAAACGTTTAATTTTTGGCATTTAAAATCAACATTTTTGAAATATCCTTTCTTAGTGAGCCCCTACATTATGAAACGAAGGTACTGTCAAAATTCCAAGTCTCTACCTGTTATAGTTTAGGCTGTACGCAAGGGCGCCCATATGATATTTTCTAGGGGGGGGCCAAATTTTTAGTTAATTTTTTTTTGTCCCTTTAACTTCTTGGGTTAGTTTGTAACATTACATTAATAATATAATAATGTAAGTGCAACAATGAAGTAGCCACAAAATAATTTCGGGGAGGATCGGAAGTGGCAGGGGATTTGGAATACCCCCCAAGCAAGGGGGTCGTGGGTCCATCCCCAGAAAATTTTAAAATATTCAACTAATTAAAATCACTTTTTACGCTATTTTAGCACTGAAAAACTAGTTAGGAAATTTGTTTAAGTGCCAATATAAACAAGAAATTGTTACCTAAGTCGGGGGTACACCCCTGGAAAAATTTTTAAATAATGAACTAGTTGAAATCACATTTTACGTTATTTTAGCTCTGAAAAACAAGTTATTAAATTTGTTTGCCATACTTTAAGATATGCCAACTTGAACAAGAAATTGTTACCTAAGTCGGGGGTTACCCCTGGAAAATTTTTAAATACTGAACTAATGAAAATCACATTTCACTCTATTTTAGCTCTGAAAAACTAGGTAGGAAATTTGTTTACCATACCGTACTCTAAGATATGCCAACTTAAACAAGAAATTGTTACCTAAGTCGGGGGTTACCGCCGGAAAATTTTTAAATACTGAACTAATGAAAATCACATTTCACTCTATTTTAGCTCTGAAAAACTAGGTAGGAAATTTGTTTACCATACTCTAAAATATGCCAACTTAAACGAGAAATTGTTACCTAAGTCGGAGGTTCACCCCCGGAAGATTTTTAAATACTGAACTAATGAAAATCACATTTTATGCTATTTTAGCCCTGAAAGCTAGTTAGGAAGTTTATTAAGTGCCAGTATGGTACTTTATGAGATTGTGTGGGGGACGAAAAAATGTCTCTCCGTGCGTCTGTACGCACCATAACTCAAGTACGCTTTTTCGGATTTTCATGAAACTTGGTATAAACATTCATAATGTCGATGGGAAGAACCCTATTGATATTGAACCAAATCGGTTCACCGGTACCGGAGTAATGCCCAATTTAGTGCCTATTTTAATAGATTATGGCGCCTTTCTCATAGAAGGCGCCATCACTCAAATACGCTGTAACGGATTTTCATGAAACTTGGTATACCCATTTATGACGTCCATGAGAAGTGCCCTATTGAATTTGAACCTAATCTGTTGACCGGTACCGGAGTAAAACCCAATTTAGTGTATATTTTAAAGACGCTGTAACTCAAATACGCTTTACCGGATTTTTATGAAACTTGGTATACACATTTACAATGTCCATGGGAAGACGTCTATTCACAATGGATAAAATCGGTTGATCTGTTTCGGAGTAATGCTCATTTTAGTGCCTATTTTATGGCAATATACGTATTCGAAAGAATTTATTAAAAAAAATGAAAATCAGTTATCTTGACAACATAGCCTATTGTTTTACTGTGATCTTATAAGGCCTTGGAAATTAAAATACAGGTAGCTATGACAAAAAACACTATTGTTTTACATGCGCTTAACCAACTAGACCGTTAAAATGACCCAGGTGGCCGAGATGGTAGACCTTTCTTCTTCCGCAAGCCCTGCTTAATGAATAAATCTGGAGCTTAACTTGGAAATCAATTTAAAAAAAAAAAAAAACATATTCTGCATATCATAATTGCCGTCATAACTGATTAAACAAAAACATACTGGCACTTTTTTACATCAGTTTACCTGATTTTATTTACCATACTCTAAGACATACCAACGTAAACAACCTAAGTCGGGGGTCCACCCCCAGAAAATTTTTAAATATTGAATTAATTAAAATAACATTTTACGCTATTTTAGCTCTGAAAAACTAGTTAGGATATTTGTTTACCATACTCTAAGACATGCAAACTTAAACAAACCTAAGTTATAATACTCATTACTATTTATAAGAAAAGTTAAATAACACAAGGAACAATGGAAATAACAGGCCTACTCATTATGTTATGGAAACCAAATAACTGCTATATCATATTTGACACACCCACAAAAATTGTTTAATTTATTAATTTTTTTAAAATACAAAAATAGAATTTTAGGTTTTGATTTTTGGGGGTCCAAACCCCCAGGATCCCCTTTTCTAATCCAGTGTGGATTCTGCTTCCATGGTGTCGATATGGTAAAACTTCTGCAAACTTATGTCTCTACTGACTTTTAAATAATTGTCTTAAAAGAAAAAAAACAGACTATAATTATTAATATAGAATTTTTTCCTTTCCCTGAGAGCTAGGGGGGGGCCGCGGCCCCCCCCTGCCCCCGGGTATGGGCGCCCTTGGCTGTACGTTGATTCCTGTCATTCATTCAGTCAGTTAGTCAGTCAGTCATTCATTCAGTCAGTCAGGACAAAGCCTTTTATATATATAGAGATTAACATTAGTGAAATTAAAGTTATTAATTATTAGAGAGAAATCATGATCGTATTGAAGGTTTTAATATTAAAGCTAATCTGACCGTTCTTTTAAATGCAGATAGTGAAATATTTTTAGTTCGTGGAAAAAACTATTGCACCATTTAATAGCATGGAACTAGGCAGGGTAAGATTTTCTTCATTCCAATATTATTTATATTTACGTCATATTATTTCTAAAGGACATCAAGGTTTATAGTAAAATTTAACTGATTATGTTATATATTATGTACAGTCACGATTAGACTCTCACGAGTCAAAGCGACTAAAAATTAATCATATTAAAAAAAACAGTGTTTATCGGCTTTTGTGAAAATCTATATTTATTAAATGCATTCTTAGGTAATTTTTCACTACTGATGTTTGATTCAATTAGAAGTGTATGATTTCTGTAATGTATACAAGTTTTTGAATGTAATGTAAATAAAGTAGGCTATGTTATGCCAGCAAAATGCAAAACTGTGTTATAGTTTTGTGTGTATTGGGACTGAGTACAGGCATTTTAGGTAGATTTTCGAAATCTACCTATTGCAATCGATGCCATGTCATGACTTTCGAAAAATTCTTTCATATCTTTACGTTGCATGCCTCCCTAAGTACGAAACCACCGCCTGTTCAAAAAAAGTTGTTATATATAGGCCTATATATAAGTTATATTTATATCTTTACATGATAGCGGCCGTAATTTTGAAGATATTTGAACCAAATTTTATTATGTTATTTCTAGGCCCAATAGTTTGGACAAGTTCGTTAATGAGCAAAATTGGCCCAAGGGGGTGGTCGGGGAGGGGGTTGAAATTTTAAAACATTTATATCTCGGCCCCTATGAAGTATAGAGGGAAACTTTGTTTGAATAAATTAGAGTACTCCCTATGGAGTTCACAGTGACACCAACGATTCGGGGGTTTTGGGGGTACGAGTGGGAGTGGGGGATGGAAATCGAATTTTTTTAAACTACGTCTTGTGGGGTATCGTTAAAAAGCTCTTGATGAGTACTCAACAAATCAATAACTAGTTTCTGGATAGTTCTCATATCTAAGGCGAGATTTGAATGTTTGAAAAAGTGCTCTTTCCTCTTTTTTTGCAGTTATTATTGCGGGTTTGTCATGCCAAGGCTAAAGAAGAAGAGTGCTACGCAGCGACAATATATTAAACCAAAAGCACTTCGAAATCTACTTCAGCCTGTAGGCTTGCCTAAAGGGATTTTTTAAAATCATTTTACCAACATTATTTTAGCTAGCACATATTACTAGTAGTAAATATATTGAGAAACAATTAAAGTACCTCACATAAGTGCAACTTACACTAGATTATCCGTAAGGATTGACGTAATTCATGAATTAGGTGCCTTGCGCTCTGCGTTCCGTTACAGGAACAGAACCGTACAATAATTTGGGGTAGCGTGTGGAATGAGGACAAGGGCAGAGAGTAGTAGCTCTATTACACCTGCAGTGCAATTATACAAGACGCTTCGTGATCTGGTAAACACAGGCTTTCAGCAACCAATAAGCGATACACGCTGATGCTTTCCACTACAACTTCTACACCGGCTGCTACTTCAGCTCCATCCTTCTCTTCCACCTTAGGCTAACATTTCCTGAAAGACATCGAAAAAGCGTTACGTTTTGAGGCACCGATCCTCTAAACCAGCATTTCCCAATCCGTGGTCTGCGGACCCCCAGAGGGACGCGAGGGGTTGAAAATGGATCCGTGGAAATCTTTTATTTTCATTAAACTTTATTTTATGTTGCTCACACCTGGGCTTTTTGTAATAAAAATGTTCAAGCAATAAACGAAAAACAAACGAAGAGGTGCGGATACAATACTAAATTTCAACCAGTTATGACGTCAGATGAGTAAAACTCATAAGGAAGTGAAGAAAGAAAAGCAATATGCGTGGTGCTTTTAGGCGCAATAAATCATTCCAGTTGCACTTGCTCTGCAAAACTTTACACCTAATTTAACAAGTGTTAAACGGGGCCAACATCATATTGCTTGCATAAAAATTTAAACATTCAAAATCCAGTTCTCCAACATTGAGAAGAGAACGGCAATAATTCGGATAAATGATATCTAAACACAAATTGTACGAGGGGCTTTGGTAAATGATTTACAATAGTAGTTTTTGTACCTTATTTATTAATGAACATGAATCAATGTACATGGGATCTCTGAATATACTCTCCACCGACGTCAATACACCACTGCCACCTTCCTGGCAACTTCGTTATTGCGACAGGAACCATTATTTGGGGGTACTACGCACCCACTCGTGGACAGCTGCCTGTATTTCCTCGTTGATGCCGAACCTTTTCCCTGGATTGGATTGGCTTCTCAGGTGTATGGTAGTGACACCATGATTCGTCACCAGTCACCAGTTTCTCTAAACAGGCCAGAAGGAGAAGAGAGTTGAAGTCTGCCGTCGACTATTGGAAATTAACAATGATGATCCAGATTTTTTGGAGAAACTGGTGACTGGTGTCTGGTGACGAATCAGGGTGTCACTGCCATACACCTGAGAAGAAAATCCAATCCAGGGAAAAGGTTCGGCAACAACGTGGAATTGCAGGCAGCTGTCCACGAGTGGGTGCGTAGTACCCCCAAAAAATGGTTCCTGACGCAATAATGAAATTGCCAGGAAGGTGGCAGGGGTGTATTGACGTCGGTGGAGAGTATTTTGAGAGATTCCATGTACGTTGATTCATGTTCATTAATAAATAAGGTACAAAAAACTGCTATTGTAAATCATTTCCGAACGCCCATCGTATTAAATAACCAGTACATAAAGCTCAACAGTTTAGCTTAAGGCCCGTAGGACAAAATAGAGATTGGAAACATTCGGATAAGTCCGTAACGAAGTACGTTTACGTTGTTTCTACCGTTTTAATTATTGAAGGTATAGGCCTATGGCTTTCCATACATAACTAGGCGTATATTAGTCTTACGAATAGTTGACATTAAATTTGACAATACAGAATGTTAGCCCTTAAATTCATAAATTACCCATGTATTTACTTTGAAGAAACTCTTCAGCTTTCCCCACAGACATGACCGACAGCATAAAATACAATTATGTGTTTAGAAACAAAAATAAACAGCGAATAATTAAATAGCATAATCTAAACAAGTAATACTATAGTAAACTTGAATAGATTTTGCATCAGATGTCATGTATACGTGATTCTTCAGGATGCTGAGGGACCCTAAGATGACAGTAAGCAATATTTCTGCTGTCAGGTCTCCTCCAAGTTGGTATCTCCTGCAGAAATTTACGAAGAAGCAAGGTATTGTCTCTAACAGCAATCATCTCACCAATGGCGGTATTTTTCCACGTAGAAGGGACAGATCGGCTGGTAAATTCTGCATTTCTCTTCCTGGAGATGAGCAGGCTAATGTAAGATCAATAATAAAACCATGTGTTGAGCCTAAAGGAAGGCTAATATATGGATCCGCCGACAGGCGCTCTAATCGGATAGCCTAGAAATATTATTATGGATCTAATCAATACGTTAATTGTTTTCTGTGTGGTCCGGCATGAGTTTTATATTGTGTGGGAAATTATTCTCACATGTAGCGATGGGCAATGTAGTTCGTTTTCGAGAGCCAGCTCTTTCGCTCCCGCACACTAACTAGAGTCGTTCAAATGAACTAGTTAGTTCATTTTGCTCAAATGTACTAGCTAGTTCAAAGTAACTATCTAGTTCAAAGTAACTATCTAGTTCAAAGTAACTACGCAGTTCAATTTCGTATCAGCACACCACGTTCCATTGCATAGCGTATGAGTCTTGCCTCTTGAAGTTTCCAAAAGCCGCAATAGATGGCAGGATAATGTATTCTAGTCTACTTCAGTGTTAACGACATTGGACCATTTGAAACTCACCAACACAGAATCTTCTTCACACCCTCCTATCTAAAATAAACATTTTGCAGATGGCTAGGGAGAGGAAACTTCACTCTGTTTTTCTAAGATAAATAATGTATTCTACCAACCTCTCTTTACTAAATGGAGTCATAGAATCTTTAAGAACGTGATTAATTTATTACTAAATAGGCATGCTGCATGGTAATTAAAACTTATACTGCTTTCACAGCACCTAATGGGTAGCCTATTGATGTTTCGTACTAATCTGAATGGAAATAATAAAACACATATAAATACCATAACTTTATTTCAGTGTGTTGGCTATTTTGCTGGAATTTCTTGCACACAAATTTATTTGCGACAGGAGATGAGGATTTTAGTTTGTGCAGAGAGTTTATCTCCAGTGGTTTTGTGGAAGTATTTCTCGTGTGTTTTTGCTTTAAGCTACCAAGTTTTCTTCTAGTTTTAATTACGTTATAATGTTTTAGTTTCATTTAATTTGTTTTTACCAATTATCGCATACTATCGTGGTTTAGTTAGGTAATAATTTTTATTTTACTTCATTTTTAATTCGAGTGCTGCGTTTAGTTTAGTTGTATATGCGCATCTATCAGCATGTCTGATAGAAAACGAAAATCTAGTCAAGTGTGGGGCTATTTTACCGAACTAACCGAGAACAAAGCCAGATGTAACTACTGTTCTAACACTCTTTCTTATAAAGGAGGAAGCTTATTTAATCTCTCAAGACATTTGCGCACAAAACATCCTACTGTGTGTTTATCAATGCAGCGTCTGGCAGCACCATCAGTAGATAATCCAGACGATCCTGATGCAGTTGGTAGTGAATCAACATCACAAACTATTACGGTACAACCAACTCCGATTTTGCCGTCACCATCATCTTCGTCATTACCATCATCATCAGCACCACCGCCACCGACACTATCATTAAATCAACCTTCGAGATCTAGGCCTACGCAAGGTGTTATTTCTCAATACCTCCATAGACCTCTTACCAGCAAAAAGTGCCAGGAGATGGACTTCTTAGTCGTAGAGACTATTGCCAAGAATTACTTACCATTTCGCTTTGTTGAAAGTCCTTCGTTTCGAAAATTAATGAACAAGGCAATGCCGACTTACAATCTCCCAAGTCGCAAAACTCTTTCAAACGTCCTATTGCCGCAGATGTATGAAATGAAGAAAGAAGAAGTAAAAAAAGAAATTCTGTCTGCGGAAATAGTGACTCTAACAACTGATGGCTGGACTTCGCTCGCTAATGAAAGTTACATTTCTGTAACTGCTCATTTCGTTGACAATGAAATGGGCTTTAAATCTCGGTTACTGGAATGTTTCAAGTATGGAGAAATGCACACAGCTGCCAATCTGGCAGAAGAACTTAAAAGAGTTGCCACTAGCTGGAATATTCAGCATAAAATAGCAGCAGTGGTAAGCGACAATGCCGCAAATATTGTAGCTGCCATTCGGCTTACAGGCTGGAACCACATCCCCTGTTTCGCCCATAAGCTAAATTTAATTGTGCAATATGGCCTTCAAAGTACGAGTATAAAGGAAACAGTGACAAAAATTAAAAAAATTGTGGAGTTTTTTAAACGCAGCTCACAAGCAAGTTCGAAACTGAGAGCTATGCAAGAACAACTTGGAGAAGCTAGCCTCAGTCTGAAACAGGATGTGGTCACGAGGTGGAACTCTACGTATGACATGCTGCAGCGAATAATTGATGTCAAAAATTCTCTGATGTCAGTCATCGCAATTCAATATCCTGACCTCCCTACCATCACAAATGGGGATATTAAGACCATCAGTGAGATATGCGAATTACTTAAAGTATTTAAAGACTGCACCGAGGAGATGAGTAGCGAAAAGGAAGTAACTATTTCGAAGGTCATATTGCTGCAAAAAGCGCTAAAAAAATGGTGCACCAAATTTTTGAACAAGCCTGAGGTCAGTGAATCTGTGAAAAACATGGCCGAAAAGCTCATTGAAGCTCTTGGTAAGCGGTTTCGGAGCATTGAAGAAAACGTTATGTTTTCCGAGGCCACTTTACTAGATCCGCGTTTCAAAACTCACGGATTTTCTAATAAAGAAAACGCAGAAAGAACAAAACAAGCGCTGATTTCCCATTGTGAGAAATCAATTTCTTCTGCAGCAACACCACCACCTTTGTTAGCGCCAGCAGAAACTGTTCAAAAATCTTCCGCTATTTGGGATGACTGGGATACGTCTGTTTTGCCTTTGATTAAGAACCCCAATCCAAAGGCTGCCGCCATTATTGAAGTGGATAAATTCTTGCAAGAACCTCTTCTAATGAGAAAGGGGAATCCACTTTCCTGGTGGTTTGAGAGAAGGGAAGTTTATCCTTCTCTTTATAAATTGGCAAAATCTCGCCTTTCTGTGGTGGCTACATCCGTACCTAGTGAAAGAGTGTTTTCGAAGGCAGGACTCACTGTTACAGAAGCAAGAAACCGACTAAGCGGGAAAAGGGTTGAACAGCTTCTGTTTCTGTGTGATAACTTATAAATGTAAATGTGTATTGTTTATTTTAAAGTGTGATGGATATATCAGCCGAACATTTCACACTTGCATTGGAACAATTTATGTATATATTTATCTTTAAATTGTGAGTGAACTGCTACAGACAGTCTGTTGTATGTAGGTCTACATTACTTTCATTTCAAACTCCCCGCTGGAAGTTGAATGTTGCAAGCGAAGGACTGGAGGAGAAGGAATACGTCTGCAAGAGGTAAGTGCTATAATGCATAACATCCCCCTTCCCCTACTAGTGGAAGTCATCACTCCCCACAGTCTGTAATATGCCCCCTGCCCCCGCCATTCTTCCAAAGCGAGGCTTTCTCCATCTTCGTTTCACTGCTACTTCCTCGTTCCTCTCAATGCTATCAGCCGGCAACAGCACAGTTGCACACAGCACAGTTTTGTAGAGCACACAATCGTGCTAGGACACAATCGTGCCAGCACATACAAACCGCACGCGAACTAACTAGTTCAAAATTTTTGAACTAACTAGTATCCGCACATTTGAATGAGTCGTTCAAATGAACTAGTTAGTTCGTGAACGACCCATCGCTACTCACATGATATAAGAGGTATACCATGTATCTGTCATGTATCAATGACAAGATAAACGCTGTTAAACTATTAGTCTACACTTGTTTAGTTCAATGATGTATAGAAGTGGTTTTGTCTAATATTGAAAGATTCTTTCAATGCCAAACGGATAATATATTTAATAATGATGGATGGAATTTTAAATTTTTTCACAAAGTTAATAAAGAATTTAGGATAGGCTCTATCATAAGCACAAACATTCTGACTGAAATTAGCCTATGTTGTACTTAGATTTAAGGTAGTCTTCAATAGGCTAACATTCCTAAGAATTAACATTTTCATTGCCACTGACGTATAAATTCGTAATCTAAAAGTTTTATATAAAAGCAATAGACCATTTTCTTATTAAAATGTGAGGTTTTTTTCCCCTTTTGTTAGATTGTCATTCAATATAATGTCATTGTTATAATCACCTGATTATTTTCTCTATTTAGTTTTTTCAGCTAGCAAGTTTTGCAAAAACGGTCCACATCAATTTTGACACTTCCCTTGAACTTTCAAAATAGACTACTCTGATATAATACCAGTGATAACAGCTTCCTATGTTGTAGAAAATTAAGTGCTGATTGGAAACAAGAGCCGTAGCTCACTCTCACGCGGACGGTTCGGGTTTTTGTAAACAGATTGATACTAGTTCCCCCACCTGCTGTTAGGGCAGGAATGTATGCTGGGAATTGGTTCGCGAGTTCCCAGAAATCCGTGGGTCATTCTCCGAAAACTTCTTTTTGCTCGTTTGTTCCCGGAGCTGGATGTGCCGACACGCGATGCCGCGGTACCACCTGGCGAGCAAGCGTTTAACTGTAACTTCACGCTAAATGTAACGCATGTAAAACAATCGCACTGCTTAAAAACGGAGGTTATCAGGTCACCTCCATGTGTCTCCACAAAACTGCATGCTATGCTGTCACCATTCCCCATTCCGAATTTATAAAAAAAAAAGAGTGCGTGGAACGCCACGCGACCGAAGTAAAACTTTAAATTTTTTTTTTAATTTCTGATTATTGGATTTTTTTAAAGTTTGCATTATTGGACTTTTTAATATTGGGTTTATGCACTTTTTAAATTTTGGATTTTGGACTTTTTAATTTTGGATTTTTTGAATTTTGAATTTTGGATTTTTTAATTTTCGATCCTTGAATTGTTTATTTTTTGATTTTTTAAATTATTGATTTTTGGATTTTTAAATTTTTTATTTTATTATTTATTAAAATTTGGATTTTTGGATGTTATAATTTTTAATTTTGTTTTTTTTTTTATTTTGGAAATTTGTATTTTTTAAGTTTGGATTTTTAATTTTTTTTATTTTTTTTTTTTGGATTTTTTAATTTTGGATCTTTGCATTTTTTATTTTGGATTTTTTAAATTTTGATTCTTTGAATTTTTTATTTTTTGGATTTTTTAATTTTGTATTTTAGTTTTTTTTAATTTTGGATTTTTAGATTTTTTCAATTTTGGTATTTTCGACTTTTTAATTTTTAAATTTTTTATTTTTAAATTTTGGAATTTATTATTTATTAAATTTTGGGTTTTTGGATGTTTTATTTTTTAATTTTGTTTTTTTAAATTATGAAAATTTGTATTTTTTTAATTTTGGATTTTTAATTTTGGATTTGCGCGGAATGAACCTCCGGGTTCCATAAAATAGATAATATACCTTTAGATTGCTTAGGAATTGTCTATTGCCATTGAGGAAGTAAGGTCTGAAAAATTTCCTTTGATTACTCCTAATCATTGAGTTGATTGTTTTCTGTGCAGTCCGCACCGAAACGAGTCGGTTTTGAGTGTGACTGATTTCGTGACGGTTTTAGTGTGACTGACTTTCCGATTCACCCTCTACCGCCACTAAAGAAGTTTTACTTCAAAAATATCTTTACTCCATTGCCTTCAGCGTGTCTATATGAACAGCCTGGACTGATAACCAATGTTTTTCAGATATCTTAATGGGTCAGTTTTTCAATTTTGTACACACTGTACCTAAGTAATACATTTAACTGTACAATAACATGGGAGCCCGGTCACAAAAATCACTAATTAGTGTGCCTCACAGTACTGCATATGACATAACTTGTCTGTCTGTGAGGTAGACCATTAGAGCAATCAGTCATAGGAGAGAGGTTCCATCTGGCGCTATGAATTGAACTCCGGCTTAGCTCAGTTGGTAGAGCATTGGCGCGAACAGTCAAAGGTCCTGGGTTCAAGTCCCAGTGTCGGAGGAATGTTTCTCCTATAATATTCTCAAGCCTATTATGGTATATTCGAACAAAAAGTAAATATATAATGGTCTCTATGGTTTTTGAAGAACACGAGAAGCTAATCACCGCTTTTCAACTCTTTGAAAGTAAATAAACATAGTGCATAATCTTGGAAACCGTCCCCCATATAAGTTATGTTATAGTTTTGGCGTGAATGGGCCTCAAGTTTACAGTTGTTGGAAAACTTGTAGGCTACAGTTTACACTATTATAGTACGCTCACTCCTTCCTCAGGCAATGTTGATGTTGTGGCCTGTTTTTATGGAAATCTGTTAAGCATATTTATGAAGTTCTTCACGTGTGGTCACGTGATGTGAGTGCCCGGGGGCGCAGCGGCGCTGCAACACAGAAGCTGATTTTTCGCCTCCGGCGGTTTCCTTCAGCTCACCAATTACCGGTTTGAAGAAAACGAGGTCTTGCCCGAGTAAAAGACATGAATATGTCTCTCTCACGTACGAAGACCTCCCAAGTGATGCTAACAAGTCTAATTACATTCTCTTACCCGAAACTCCGCGGCATGGCCAGTACTAATTACAAACTATCGCTGCCGTTGCGTTACTGGACATTAGACGCTCCGCCCCTGGAAGTGCCGGGGTAGAATTTGGAGACCATACTTCCATGACATCTCTACTCTTAGGTATCAACAATTTTTAACGATTTATTATTTTGATATCTAAATACGAGGGCAGTCCACAAAGTAAGTTTCCCTGGGACCGTTTACAGAAACAAAACACAATTTCAGGGAAATATTTACTGCAACAGACACAGTCAGTGTTCTTCTATTTTTCAACATATTCATCGCCGGAATTGAAACATCTGTCTTACCATGGCATCAACTTTTGAACACGTGTGTCGTAGAAGTGTGCCGCCTGAGATTTGAACCACCGTGTGACAATCATCTTCGCCTCTCTGTCATTCTCTTTCATTCTTTGTCATCCTTTGTCATTTCGTGAGATGTAGGAAAATATTGAAGTCACTGGGAGCAAAGTCCGGGATTTGGGGTGAATGATCAAACACCTCCCAGTCGAACTTCTGCAGGAGACTTGCTAGGAGGTGTTTAAACATCCACCTTACATCCCGGACTTCGCTCCTAGTGATTTCCATCTTTTCCTATACCAAAAGAAATTACAAGGAATGACAGATAATGACAGCGAGGCTGAGATATTTGTCACATGGTGGTTCAAATACCTGGCAGCAGACATCTGCGACACAAGTGTGCCATGGTAAGACAAATGTTTCAATTCTGGTGGCAAATATATTGAAAAATAGCTGAACACTGGCTGTGTCTGTCGCCTTAAATATTTCTTTGAAATTGTGTTATGGTTCTGTAAACGGCCTCAGGGAACTTACTTTGTGGACGGCCCTTGTATGTGACCGTGCTGATAAACCCAGCCATAAGTCGGTAAATAAGTCTCCGCGTAACGTAGAAATCAGATCCCAGGGTATAAAATGTCGATTTAAATTTTAACGCAACCTATTTGTTTTAGTCGATTTAAATTTTAACGCAATCTATTCGTTTCATTCTTGTACTACTGGTACGTTTTCCGATCATAGTATTTTCAGTTTGAAAAGAGGTCTGGACTTTTGGAAACTTATCTAGGCCTATAAGTCGCAATGAAAATTTAACATAGCCCTTAAGTTTCCTTCCTTAATATTCGTGAAAAAATCATTAAAGAGACACTTGATAAGTTGGGCATTCTGTAAGTGTGTGACAGACTTTGAGCATGATATTACAATATTGTGAAACTTATGATTAAAACACAGAAAAGTTCCTTATCTTTGGAAATCAGTAGCCATAATTGATACATTTGGAACAATAAAGTTTCTAAAGTCATAAAAACACCAATCTTTGAGCTAGTGGCAAAATTACTTTTTTTAATGCTCAGAATTCCATGCTGTCCCTAGCAGGGTCACATATGAGCATTGGCGTAAGCGTGGCGCGGTCGGTTGAGATAAGTTATTACCCTACAAATCGGAAAGTCGAGGATTAGAACCTGAGGAAATCATTAGGATATTTCAATTGGCCTAATCAAGAGATCAGAAAATTATATAAGTTAAGGTAAGCATAGGCGTACCGAGGGGGGGGGGTTTTGGGGGTTTGAACCCCCTCCCCCCCATTGATTAAAAAAAGGAAAATTATATAATTTTTTTTAAGTCTGCCCATAAATTACTTAATACAAGTATAAAGCGTGTGGAGCTTAATACTCGTTATTTTGCGTCTTAATTTTTAAAATTCTCCAGGGGAGGACCCCCGGAAGCTTAAAACTCGTTATTTTGCATCTTAATTTTTAAAATTTTCCTGGGGCAACCCCCGGAAGCTTAAAACTCGTTATTTTGCGTCTTAATTTTTAAAATTTTCCGGGGGAGGGCCCCCGGAAGCTTAAAACTCGTTATTTTGCATCTTAATTTTTTAAATTTTCCGGGGGAGGACCCCCTGACCCCCTCTCCCTGGGGGGTATTCCATACCCCCCAGACCCCGCGGATGTTATAACCCCCCCCCATATGGTCGGCCTGGTTACGCCTATGAAGGTAAGCATAGTTACTTCTTCCACAGTGGTTCTGATAGAACTATTTGTGTATACCTTCTGCCACGACTCACGAGTTCAGGAATTATTGATGCAGCGTGCCGTTGCTCTGGACGTCTCAAACTTTCCATTAGACCGTTCCACGAATTTATAAAGCCGACATTCCACGATCCATTTTTCTTTTTTAGTCGGGGGGGGGGGGGAGAAATATTGATATACAATTATTTCCGGTTGTGCACACGATAGTGCGTTTTGATCAGTTGTTCTCTCAAACGAAAATCGACCACTACTACTACAATCGATATGGCGGTCTATATTTGGGTATAGCCTATACTGGCTTCATTTTCTGTCGAATCTTTTTTTCTTAATTTCCAGAGAACCTCAACGTTTATACCGACTGTAATAATGGTTACAGATAGTGTGGTTGTAAATTCAAAGTAACATATGACTTAGCATATGTTAACCATCTCGACTAAAATTTCACTTTATATGCTGGGTAAAGAAATGTTCACATATCGCAACGCCCAGAGAATCAACCGTTCGTAATGTTTCTACTACTACGTTTTCATGCAGAATTCAAATCGATCTAGAAACGATCCCATTCCAGTTTCGATACGATACTGAAAACAACGTTTCCGAGAGAATTCACAGAATGCGCTAGCCTTACACTCCACGACCAATGAAACTCTTCTCGCCATACACGCGAACATCGCAAGAACATTGAGGACCAATGAAACGGTTTCTTTAGCGTATTGAGATCGAATTGAATACGGTGAATAATGTATTCATGGCGTTAAAAACGATCTCAATCCGATTCGATTTTACTTTTTTATCGACCTTGATACTCAAATCGATCTGAATTCCCGTTTTCACAACAATTTCAATAAAGTCAGATCGATTTGAATTCTCCATGAAAACGTATTAAATGCAAAGTTGGTCACATGAGGGTGGGGGAAGAGAGAATGACGCTGATCGGTTCATTACAAATTTTCTGATAGGTGAACAGAAACGTTCGAAAATCTTTGGTTTTCTGTTACAATTTAAATAGAATTCAGTCAGTGACTCCGTTTACAACAGAAGCGCCTACATTGTAAAATACGTTTTATTCATTGGTGGCCGATAAAGGTAAGTTCTTTGACTGTAAGCAATAGCTGCATTAGCAGATTAAACCACGCCTACCGTCAGCCAATTACTGCTACCAGACTGTTCTCAGCGTTAATATAAATGCACAATAAAACTCTATTACTGCAATAATGATATCGCATCAACCGATAATCAGCTTAATTGATTGCTAAATCCTTGTTTACATAGCTGGTTCTGCTCATGCAATTACACCTCTGTCATGATTAATTGGGTTAAAGTTGATCTAAGCTTATCTTGTATTATTACAATTATCCAGCCTACAACAACATACCCTATATTATGTTAGTTAAATCAACTTACCGGTCTTGGAATTTGAGCTCTAACGCTGTCTGCAAAATAACGAGACATCTCTCCTCCGTGATCTTGGAAGTAATCACATCTCGGTCGTATGTATGGATACCTGAAATAATAAAGTACATTCATTCTAACAAAATAATTATATTGTTGGATAACTGCAAAGACCGGCGAATAAATCACTGTAAATTCTCGTTAATTTTAATTTAAATTCCCTCTACTCTCTTCTCACATTCCTTTACTCCTTATCCCGCTTTTCTTATTACCCATTCTCTATTCATGCAAACTCCTCCACGCATTTGTAAATCACTAGGAGGTGCCCGTGGCTTCGCCACGATAATTCTTTTAAAAATTAAAAATTAAGAGTATAATAATTATTAAAGCATTATATTTATTAACACTTGCACGCGAATCATTCCTAAACTAAGCCATTAATAATTAATGAAACAGCTAAAATTCCTGCTTTAGAGTACATTCCACGACATGAAAGCGCCCCCTGGGAAAACTATATCAGAATCGATTATGCAGTCCCAAAGAACCTGTGAACACATAATACGTATTGTTTCTCAGCTGTTTATTAACATGAATATGATGTGAATTTTATTTTATCAATTCAGTGCAATTTTCAGAAATTATATAATGTTTCAAGGGAAGGCATGGTTTGTTTGGATTATTATTATCAGCGATATTTCAAGAGATAATTCATCAATATTTTACAGCTGTTGCCCCCGGCTTCGCCCGCCATTATTCATTGACTCCAGGATTTTAAGAAAATTACACTGGTAGATTATTAAAAATGTTTGTGGTTCAGAGCTATGAAAATTGTAAGTAAAAATAAAATTAGAATATTTGTTCATTGTGTGTTCATTTCACTTAGGCCTTATATAATAAAGAAACGGTTTTCCTTCCTAATTTTGTAGTCGTCATGAAAGTTTAGACTGCGAGAGACGAACATCGCCGAGTATACCCGATGTCTCACGAAGCGGGCGAGCGAGCAAGCACGCTATTTAGGGCCGTTGAATTGTATAAGAGTAGATTCTTTATTACGGTAGTTTCTTCTCTTATCTATCCTTATTTCACGTGTCTTCACTTTATAAACTGTCTAGTTTGTTTCTGAAGTTCCAATTCTTTTTTCTATTTTGCACTTTATACAAACACATTCAAGAAAGTAGTAAAATGTTTGTAATATACAGGGTGTTAATGAACAACACCGCAATAATTTCCCTGTATACAGAGGGAAAACAGACAAGCAGCTTTTATTACGATATTTATGCTCTATGGATTCAATTTTTCCTACTATAACATAAACTCTTCCGAGGGTAGGCCCGCCACTGTCTTCAACTTTTGAAATGATGCGAAACAAAGGAACATGGGATAAGGTGTAGTGGTCGGGTCAACTGTGAAAAAATGACGACCGATATCTTCCAGCACTAGGAAAATAACACAAACGGAACTTCATTGTTAACGGAGTTATGAATAAATAACAAAATAATAATAATAATAATAATAATAATAATAATAATAATAATAATAATAATAATAACGCAATACGGAAAGCCGTGTGACTATTCTGTAAAGTTTTCAGATTATGAAAACTTTAAATTATGATGTAGCTGTTGATGAATAATCACTAAGATGGCACGAAGTCAAATTAATGAAAATTTTAACCTTACTTCTCTTCATTATTGACCAATGAGCACCAAGTTGTAGTGACTTGAAAACTCTGTAGCATACACATTTTATGTCTGTGAACATTGATCTCCTAACAAAAGTTGCTTGCCTATGTCCCCTCTATATGCAGGTAAAATATTGCGGTGTACTTCATTAACACTCTGTATTTTCATTCTAAAGCGCTTTCGCATTTCTTATTCGCCATGTCGTGTTCTCTATTCAGGCCACGGGTTCCAGGAGGTTGAGGATCCCAGATTTTAGACATTCGGTTCATGAAGGTGGTAAGGTTGTCAGCCTTACGCACCGGCCGCCGTTGCCCCCAGGATTGCTCCGGGTACTTCTGTTAGAGGCTGAGTCAACCCCAGGATCATAGTGCCACCAGAAGGATTAGACCAATTGAAAAACTCCAACAACCTCATCGGGGATCGAACCCGCGACCTTCCGGTTTATTATTATTATTATTATTATTATTATTATTTACAATACAGGTTTACATGACCAAAGTGGCAGTCCATTCGTGTCTGTGAACTATGAGAAGCTTTGTGATTGAGTTCTGACCATTATTTTAACACATGTGGATTTAGCGCAGCGCCTCAACCACTAAGCTACGGCGTACCCCATGTCGTTCTATTAGGCAAGTAAAATTGTATGTTGATTTCAATTGATAATGATAAGTGGATGCAGACCATTTTAGCGTATCCTCCATCTACTGGTGTGCAAACGGTGCTAAAGTATTTCGTGCAGAACGCTCTAGAAATTAATTTGGATTTAGCAAGCTATACACAATTGGAAGTCCGCTGTTAACTTGAGAGCGTACGGAATGCAAGTCAGTCAGTCAGTCAGGACCGCCCAGCTCCATTGCCGGCAGATGATGATCGATCACACATTGAATTTTAACAACACCCCCGAGCTGCTGGACGCGCCCGGGCCAAAGCGGACCTCTTCCTTGGCGTCATAATTCTGAGGCTGAGGGCGACAGAGACGGAGATACAACCTCTTCACTTCCGCCTTATTTCGACACGCGACTACACTCACTACATATGTTCATCCTCACTTAGGGTTCACCAAAATATCGGTTCACTGGTCAATATACCAGTGGCGATTATTCCATATAGGATGTGAGGATCATCCTACACTTCATAATTCATCTACATAAATGTTTACTAGCATTCATTGTCAAAATTAAAACAATAAAATGACAAAACAGCGTTTTTGTAGAGCACTCGGGAAGGAAGTTAGCGGTTCTGTTTTGAGCAGGTTGGTATTTGTGAGGATGTCCTCAGTGTATCCATGCCGTTGTTAAAGCTCTGGCAAGTGAAGGGGGAAGGGAAAAGGCGGTGAGAAGCCAGTTTCATATGGAGGAAGATGAGGACGTAGTCCTTCCTCACGTTCGATAGCTTGTTTTCTAAGAGGGGAGTGATCATATTTTTATTAATATTTATTTATTTATTTTCTTGGTATATATTATAGGCCTAGTTATTATTAAACTTTACAGTGCTGTTTATATTTCAATATAAGTATTCCTGGAGCAATATCAAGTTTGATATCAACTATTATATAGCGGAATAGCTAAAATTATAGCGGAATAACTGATTTCCGCAAACGACAGTTTTCGTACATGATTAAATATTTTGATATTTTACGATAAAACATTATTGTATTAAATATACATCTCAGCCTTTATGCATTTTTTACGGCGACGCATATGTACGTCAATAGCAGTGAATGGGTTAATTAGCTCTCTCCACACCATCCTACACAACTAAAAAACCAAGAGTCGCCACTGCAATATACGGTATGATCCAGTCAAGATATGCCGGACTCATGCGTACATAGAGATTTCATCGATTACAGATGATCCAGCAGGACGAATCCATAATTATATCAGTTTAACTTACATAGATTCTGTGCACTGCTAGGAAAGACAGCAAGCTATAGCATTACTTGTTGCTTATCAGAGACCTTCGGAGTCAGTATACAGTGCACATTTTCTGCGCGACGGCAATCCCCATTGAGCATGAGATGTTTAAATTCATAAAAGCATCGATTTGTGACATGAAATTAAGGTCGATATGTTTATATAGGCATATAAAATACTGATCAAAGTTGCTTATATGAGTGTTAAACGGTTGTTTGGTTGATCACCGCGCAAATTCTACATAAACCGTATCACTAATAATCCCTGTATAACTGCTGATGGTTACATCAGGTTTGAATGTGAAAGTCATTAAACACTTCATGCTGGGATGACGTTTCTCGCCAGCGGAAGTAGAGGAAGCCTGTAGTTGCACTCCGTCTGGCTCCGTCTCACTCAGAATGTGCCCTTACTTAGGGTAAAGAAAGTTACGTGAGTGAATTAATCAGATTTTTGGGGGGTGTGTACCCTTCTGGGATGTGATGCAGTAAAGATTCTCATTATTTTTACAATCAATTTATATTAAGAGAACATCATAAATAATATATTTTACTAAGGGCAGAGGAAGTTATGTGTTTTACATCAGACTTTTTTATTTTCACGTCAGATCCTAGCATAGTTATTAGTAGGGATGGGTCCTCGATACTTTCGATACCTCGATACTCTCGATACTCACATGGTATCGGCATCGAACGATACTTCAGAAAACTCGCTCGATACTTTTCGATACTTTTGTAACTCTGCAATTAAGTGATTATGCTAGTATTTTTTAACAAAAACTTGTAAGTGGACTGTTTCAAAAACTAATTTTAGTTTTAATGTAGAGTTTAAAAATAATTATAGGCTACTGATGATATTAAATTTTGTCTCATTAAATATGCAGACTTAACTAATTTAGTTGGTATTACACAGTTCTCTCAAATTTAAATTTTTAATGTACCTATTTATTGAAACTGGAAATGTTGAAGGTATCGAGTATCGAAGTATCGAGTATCGAGGAAAAAAATAATGTATCGATATCGAGTATCGAGTATCGAGAAAATCTGGTATCGACCCATCCCTAGTTATTAGTGTTAACACTCTGTAAAGCATTGTTCCTGTTTTTTTAATAAGATAATATGACAGGAAGTTTAATAAATGATGGATTACAATTAGTTCAGAAGTGCAAAATATTTTCTAAACAACCCTGGAAAGTAAACAAAGCGGAAAAGTTATATTCTTGGGCTTGCAAGTGTTAGGCCCAGTGCTTTTTAAATAAAACTTTAGTTACTGCATGTAGGGCTACCACTACAATAATGCATTTGTTTTCATTATCAACTACGGTACCTGTATTTTTTCTTTTTCCGTACCTTGTATCCGAATTAGATTGGAAAATTTCTCTGCCTTGTGATTTGTCAGAGACAAGTTCATATAAATCTGAAAGATTTTTCGGTCTTACTCTGGTGGCCACTGACCGCCTAAAAGTATTACACTTACGGATCTTTTATGTTTTTTATTTTAATAACACAAATTCCCATAGAGCGAAGTATGTTCTTTGTGACTTTTTATTATATAAGCATTTTAGGTCTTCAATGCTTTCAAAACTATGTTCCTAGCTTTCCGTTGTTTGTTATAACCGTGACGTTATGGGTTATGGGTACAATTATTTTTATAACTGCTTTTCAACGCTCCGGAAAATAATTTATTGTTGTTCCATCATTTATGCCTTTTTACAACCCAATTCCCCATAACCGTACACTTTCTTTTTTTAGGAAACTTCTTACTGAAACCATGAGAATGATACACCCAGTTGCCATCATCAGGAGAGCTTAAGATAACCTAGGCATATATGCCTTCTCTTCCCGAATATAGATTGTTATAGTTTTCCCTACTTTATCTCGAGGTGGTATGATATATAATATTATGCATTTTTTGTAGGCCTACTCACTGAAACCTAAGTCTATGGCATTTTTTGCGCGCATAAACGTGACACTACCATGTCTGAAGATATTCAGGCATAAAATTATTTCTGCGGGAAATAAATTCCGGCCCACCAGCAACGTTTACAGGCCTAATTACAGTACACCCCCATCGTTAAGGAATCATAATAATCATCCATCTTATTTTATTTCAAGAGAGAATTTTATTTTACAGTTAATATTGCGTAAATGAAGTCTTTATAACTTTATAAGTGTATAGGGAATGAAGTATTGTGATAAAACTCTTCCCAACAACTTGGGTAATTTGAACCCATTTGTGCTTATTATTATTATTATAAGTAATTGAGTATAAAAAGAATGTGCTACGTCAATATGTAAAAAAAAAAAAGCACACACACAAATTGCAAGAACTCGTTAATATCTTGCATAGGATTACTGAGAAACCATGTTTCAAGTTCATTCTTTCATACATTATTCGGGAATGCCATATTATGTTGAAGCAAACGTAATAAAGTTCACAGCCCGTAGGCCTATACATAAAATTCTATGTAGTATTTTGCAGTCTGACCTGAGGTACCTGTTAGAAATGGGTATTTCTAGTTCTATAAGAGTGAATAACATTTCTTTCATCATATAGGTCCTAGATTAAGATTATACACTGCAAACGCCTTTACAGTTATTTACAATTTGGGAATGACTGAACATGCGGGTGATTTGGATCCATGTCCATCCGAATGTGATATTAGCGCAAGAATATTCATGAATATTCATACATTTTATGGCAGTAAGTACAGTGGTACACCTGTACAAAAAAAAAAGATAAGAACTTTGAATACTAACGCAAAAGTTTCCAGAAGACTTATAGGCTACATCATTATCGTCACTATCATTCTCATCAAAATTAGGGTAAGAAGAGTGAATTCGTTCTAGTTTTTCTTTCAACTTTTATGGCACCTCAAATGTGTTTATTGCCCTAGTAGATGATAACAAGGAAACAAGTCAATTGAATTTTAAGACCATTCAAATTTATTTTCCCAGTGTTCATTAATTTAGAATTCAATTCACTTGTTCAAGGTACTTTTAATACATGAGTGTCTTATGTACAAACATTCCCACAGAAAACATACATTTAAATGAATAAATCTGTGATAACTAGGGTTCGGATGTTTATGACCTAAAAAAGTGGAATATATGACTGCAAATATGACCTTAAAAATAACTAAATATGACCCAAAAATCCTAAATATCCCTTCATAAAAGAACATATCTAAAAATAAATTTTCCAATTTAAAACTTTTATGACACTAACTTGTTACATCACATTAATTCCATCAGATGATCACTTTTTAACAATTTTACAGATGATTTACAGCTTTATTTATAAAGAATTTCTAATCTGTTAATGTTTCCAGTTACCACTATAACTGTGAACTGAAAATCTTTTTAAAACATGTCTATTGGAAGTTAACAACAAGGAGGAAAAGGTTATTGTGCTGTTACTTCTTATTGTCCCTTCACATTTCAGTTAAACTAAAACCAAAATATTCGTGACTCTTTCAAAAAAAATAATAAAAAATAAAAATAGAAAATAATAATAATAAGTCTACAATTTAGTGCACATACTGCATCATTGTGCTCTTTTACCGAATTTATAGCTGAAATATGACGTTAAATCACCAATATGACCGAAATATGACCAAGACTATGAAAATGACCAAAATATGGCTTTATATGTAAAATAAAAACGGTCCGATTAGGATAACAAGCATGCAATTCATGTTTAATTTGTGCTTTCGGCGAGAATGGAGGTCAGGGCAAAAATATGACATTTCATAAACATCCGAACCTTAGTGATAACCAATCAAAGTTAGACTCGCAAGATCACAAAAATAATGCGAATAAAGCAATTCCACACTGAAGAAGTAACACTCAAATTCCATGGCCCTCTCTATATGGCAGATAAACTGAAGACTGCCAGTGATGAATCTTACAGATATCTTACTAATTAGAAAATATAGCATACTAGCTTAACAGGCTCGGCGTCGCCCGGGTTTTGTATTTTGCAATTCGAAATTAACTTATGAAGGACTTTCAATTTTCTAATTCTAGGTCCTTATATAGGCCTACGTATTAAAAATTTTAAATGAAGAAGAACGACTTATCACACTCAAACTATTCCCTCAGAAAACGCTTGATATAGCTTTTTTATGGCTCACAGAGGATACAGAATTTTACATCCCATCGCTTCTACAACACCAAGCCTGGTAAGGGTTGAAATAAAAAGAAACAGAAAATCCGGTAACATAAAATTGTATTGTCTTTGCGGAGTATTTTATTTCTCACTCTCACGTTACCATACAACCGTTTCGGGGATAAAATTAAAAAGTAATTCAATATCACTTTCATACTTCCCTCCCCAAAAACCTGGGATATAATAATATACATATTGCCATACCTCGTACGGTATTCTCTATATCCAGGGTAGAGAAAGTTATGTGACTGCATCACATTGTGCATTATTTTCGTGGATTTCATCTTTAATATTTATTTACAGCAATGAATTATATCGATAGCTTTCTCTAATTTGTCAAAGTCCCGTATCATTTATTTCCAAACCTACCTGAGACCAGTGCTAGGAATACACTGTTATCATGTGAACTGTGATTTGGATTTGATAATTCTGTGTAAAAAGGGTTTAAGTATTCTAGAAAACATTTGGTGTTTGGCATTTAAAATATATATATATATTTTTTTTTTCAAAATTCTTCCTTAGTGAGCAACTTACATTATGAAACGAAGGGACTGTCAAAATTCCAAATCTCTACCTATTATAGTTTAGGCTCTACGTTGATTCTCTGTCAGTCAGTCAGGACAAAGCCTCTCATATATATATATACTAGCATGTGCCCGCGGCTTCGCCCGCGATAATTATTTCAAAAATTAAAAATTAAGAGCATAATAGTAAAATCATAATATTTATTAACTCCTAAATCACGTGGACTACATACCACGATTAGATAGCATCGTCTGGTAAAAGCGACCTCAGATTCGAGTTTCTTGGCCCAGAAAACCTCTGTATAGTGAGATTCGTCCAAATGAAACAACGTTTGACCATATTTAGGGCTTACAACATTCAAGCGATCGCGAAAGTTTTATTTTCAAGGTGTGACAAAAATAGACAAAGCCAACTGTAATTGATTTGACATTGAAATGTATAACTGAAAACTTATGTTTTGAAAACGCAAAAAATGCACGTTTTTTGCCCGTTTTTCACCCATAACTCACGAACGAAAACTAAAATTAAAATTCCGTCTTCGCGGTGCATTTTCCGACCCTTCAGCCCACCTATGTTTAAAATTTCAGATCTCTGCGTTCAGTAGATTTCCCTGGACATCGAGGACAGTTCCTTTTATTAATATAGATAATATGAATTATAATGATACCTTCTCTAATTTGTCAAACATCCATTTAATTTAATCCAAACCCACCTATACCATTGGCAACAATATGTTCTGTGAATTTGTTTCGATAATTCTATGCAAAAAGGGATTAAGTATTTTCAAAAACATTTAATTTTTGGCATTTAGAATAAGAATTTTTCAAAATCCCTTCTTAGTGAGCACCTACATTATGAAACGAAGGTACTGTCAAAATTCCAAGACTCTACCTGTTATAGTTTAGGCTCTACGTTGATTCCTGTCAGTCAGGACAAAGCCTTTTATATATATCGAGATATATATTAATATGAGAGAGAGGGGGGAGAGAGAGAGAGAGAGAGAGAGAGAGAGAGAGAGAGAGAGAGAGAGAGAGAGAGAGAGAGAGAGAACGAGAGAGAGAGAGCACCTGTGTTTGAGGAAACGTCCCTACGTGTCTTATGTGCGTAAATATTTATATTTTAACAGTCTTCCACTACATCAGAGGCTTCCAATTGACAAAGAACAGCATAACAATTAATAATTACAACAAAGAAGTATTTTGTATGCACTATAAATGTGTTATTGGGTTATCTCTAAAGAAGAAGAAGAAGAAGAAATAAGAAATCTACTGTTTCGAATACAGATGGTATCTGAGTATTCTTACAGAAAACTTTAAAGCCTGTAAGGTTTACTGTTCATTAGGCCTTCACTTTCACAACGTTATAGTGATGATGATTTATGATGAAAAGAATATTATTTTTATCTCTTTCTTTCTTCTTTATACACACACACAATCATACTGCATGTATATGCTATTTATCACACTTAATGTTAAATAATAACGGTTATGCAATTATATTACGTCCTAATCGACAAAAGGAGAGTTCTTTTACTGACGTATCCTTGTTCAATTACACCTATCTTACCAGTAGTTATGCCAGGGTTAGAGTTTAGCGAGTAAACGCGTTACGCTATGGCGTACATAAGGGTTGACCAATTCAACTAGCAACTACTATTACTTTACCCGAGAGCTAGGTCTTTATTTGTGGAAGTTCGTTGGAAATAAGTAGCTGAATGTTGAATTTGGCTTCACTACAGTATATCCATTTTGTCACCAAAATTTAAAGGCTTTGAAACTTTTTTTGTATATCTCAATTATTTTCATTTTCCTACCGAGTTATATAATTTGTTTTTAAATTACATTTACCACCTATTCTCAGTATTTAAAATCTTATAAATTTTTAATCTATTTTGAAAAACATAACTTATTTTAACACATTCAAGATATATAAGTAGCGTAAGCTACTAGTCTAGAGATATAAAAACTTGTGATACATACATTAAATTAGTCAAAAGTATTGCTAAAAATTCTTACAACTGTTAAAAAAAATGTATTTCAAGTCCATAAAAGTCATGCAGAAAATCACCTGAAGATGACGTATTAACATCGAAACGCGTAGTAGGAAGAGGACAGTATCTGTATTTTAATACAAGACTTCTATTTTATGGACTTGAAATACATTTCTTAACAGTTTTAAGAATTTTTAGCAATACTTTTGACTAATTTAATGTATGTATCACACGTTTTTATACCTCTAGACGCTTACGTTACTTATATAGGCCTATGCTGAATGTGTTAAAATAAGTTATGTTTTTCAAAATAAGCTAAAAATTTCCAATTTTTTAAATACTGAGCATAGGTGGTAATTGTAATTCAAAAACAAATTTTCTTGTATGGCTAAAATAAAACAAGGAAGAAGAGACTTTCAGACAGTCGTAATCAGAACCAGACACTATGTCACCTGCAGTAAACCGACAAGTTCAGCAGACGGAGAATTTTAGGACGTTAAGAATCGACTGAAACAGGTCCAAGCGCTAACATCTCATTCTGTCGATATCGTTTTACGATTTTTTTGTTTACGAACTTGTCCAAAACACACATGGAAATGGGTCAGTGGCGAGGAAATATACTACAGTCATTCCGTTACTATTAACCCTGAAGAAAGAAACGTCCTAAAAACCTCCAGCAATGATGACTCACCTCCCAAAACTCTCTCACGGAATGGATATTAGGCTACCTGAGATTCTGTATTCTAAATAATTAGGTTCTATAAACCACAATTAGTACAGCTTGAAGACGTTTCTCGGACAGATGATTCAGCAAGACCCATATGGTCAGGCTGATTTTATAACTGGTGCGTATTAAAAATGCACATTTCTCCTTTTTAATGATTAAAAGCGCCCAAGAACTTAACCATAAAAATGTCATTAGCGCACTTACTACAACCGGCATATGAACAGTGCACACGGATTTTCCTTCTCACTCATACTTACTCAGGATAAAGAAGAAGGAATGTCACATTACTTAACAGAATGTGAAGGGGTAAGAAGATGGAGAGAAGAAATTTGGAAGACAAAGTGGGAAAATTTACAGGGGATAATGGTTCATCAATGAGGGAAATTTCAGTGGAACATTATCGTAAAACGAGGATAAAAATCCTCCCATTTTAAATAAAGCACTGCTGCATTAATTTTATATTTTGGCAACACAAATAACGTAATGCGTCAGCAGCAGTGAAAAGGTTAAAAAATGTTATCAATAAATAATCAAATTCAAAATTCATACTCTTAGTATCTAGTTAATTCTTGGAGGGTACGCCGTATCGTAGTGGTTGAGGCGCTGCGCTACAAACCGGAAGGTCGCGGGTTCGATTTCCGATGAGGTCATTGGAGTTGTTCAATTGGCCTATTCCTTCTGATGGCACTAGGGCCGTGGGGTCGACTAACCTCCAACAGAAATGAGTACCAGGAGCAATTCTGGGGCTAAAGGCGGCCGGTGCGTAAGGCTGACAACCTTACTAACTGGGATCTAAAAATCTGGGAGCCTCAACCTCCAGGAACCCTCTGGGCCTCCATGGCCTGAAATAGGGAACATTTGACTTTTATTTTTTAACTAGTTAATTCTTAGAAAGTTAATTTAATGTGTGAAATTTAGGGTGATTTGTACTTTTATATTTCATGGGAAAAATCCGAGCTGAATAATAATTAATTATATAGAGAGTCACCATTGGGTGCTGGGATAAAAGTGTGTGTCATTATGCACAGGCAGTGAAAGCTCACGCCTCATCACGTCCGCCTGACCACCGGCTTAACCCACATTCTACTCGTGCAGCCTACTTCTCCATCCGATCCGTACCGCACATCATCATCCATGATTGCCGTAATATGAATAATATGAAAAGATAGTTAGTTACAGAATACTTAAGAATGCCCCAGGAATCACCAACTTTCAAAGTTATACTACCAATAGAGGTTATCTAGTACATTATAGAAATAAATTCCTTGGCGCTACATCCGTGGTTGGACTAGGCCTACCATCCAACCATTTCTTCAATTATCGTGACGCAGAAGACATGTAGTCAGCAAACCGATATCCATGGCTGTTAATAATGGTTTCCGTGAGCGGAGCCGATACTTCTCAACCAAGTAGCTCCTTATATTACTGGTATTTCTGCCTTTCAGCAGATCTTTAGGCTATCCCCATGGTGAAATTCCACTCAGCAAGTCTTTCTATCTTCTGTTGCATGTTTTAACTCTCCGTAACTTATTTTCTTCTTCTTGTAACTCAGTACATCAATTCTTCTTCTACCAAGTTTTCTTGTTCCTTTATTCTTCTTTTTATTCGAGAACTACTGTTTAATAGGTCTTCTGGAGGACCGATGATAAAGATTTTAGCCACATAAACCCACGTCCGGGTTTAATCCCATACGAACTTACCTGAGTCACTAAAGCAGACTTAAATAGTAGGCCTACATTTTTTATTTTAAATTATTTAATGCAAATATATTATAGTAAAAAAGCCACAAATCAAAATAGGCCATATGTTTTGTACGTTTGATCTTTTTTTAACGTACTGCTATTTAAATCTGTACCCGTCGTTTATGTGCCGAAATTTTGTTCTCCAGGAGTTCTTTAAAATTCCTCTGAATCACAGAGGAATATCGCATTTAAGCACACATAAATGACATCGACCTAGGCCGGGATCAAATCCTCGAACTTGAAAATAGAAAGTCAGCTCCACCCATGCCGACAGACCAATGTCCTTTTGTTGAATCTAATTAATGGATAAATCTATAATTGGAATTTTTTAAGCTTGGAACACTTCATTTCTAAGATTTAGATCGCACTGGCTAATTTATATCTCCACATATCTCCCTGGAATAAAAATACACTAGTTGCATTTATATTATTCTCAGTTTACGTTAACGATGTGGGCATATAAATCTCTTAGGTTGAGAGGAGTGACACCAGCATAATTGGTGCCTAGCTGCCTCAAGTATTATAATTAAAAGCATTTTACATTATCTTCTTGGCGTCAGGATGGCACGAGCTCCATGTCATTAAAGCAACACAGAGTTCCCTCACGATATTCAGGTTTAAAATATAAGCTTTAAACTTACTAATGAATCACATAGGTTTATAAAATTCAGAGAATTATCTCCCAGCTGCCAAGAAACTTGTGTGGTTTTTAACGAGCTTGGAGATGTCACGCTACTAGTGAAGTCTTCTGGAATGAAGAAATCGCTGAAAAGACCGGAATGGTTACCAACTAGCATATAACAGGAAAATTATTGTGTGAGAATTGCTTAGCTAAGTTCATTTAATATTTTCTTGTATCATAAAGTACTTTTGAAAAATGTAACAGAGAGGACGTAAAAATTCTTCTAACAAGGGAATCTTCCACCAACACCCATTTATTCAAGTATCGTTTGCTGAAGTATTGAAGATATCTTGCATGATTATAGGCCTATTACTATATCTATATTAATAAAAGGAAGTGTCTGTCCTCCGTCTGTCTGTCCTCCGTCTGTCTGTCCTCCGTCTGTCTGTCCTCCGTCTGTCTGTCCGCGATGCCCAGCGAAATCTACTGAACGCAGAGATCTGAAATTTTATACATAGGCGGACTAAAGGATCGGAATGTGCACCTCGAAGCCGGAATTTTAATTTTCGCTTTAGTTCGTGAGTTATGAGTGAAAAACGGGCAGAAAACGTGTATTTATTCCGTTTTCGAAGCATGAGTTTTCAGTAATAAAAATCAATTACACTAGGCTTTGGCTATTTTGTCAAACCTTCGACATAAAAGCATCGCGATCTCTTGAATGTTGTAGCTCACGCTGGTCGATTCATTTGTTTTTAATGTCAAGGCACGCAAACATAATGTGAAGTTTTCAACCTACACCGAAGAGGATTATTATTATTATTATTATTATTATTATTATTATTATTATTATTATTATTATTATTATTATTATTATTATAGGGATAATCAATATTAGCCTAAATATGGTCAAACGTTGTTCGATTTGGACGAAACTCACTATACAGGGGTTTTCCGGGCCAAGGAACTCGAATCTGAGGTCGCTTTTACCAGGTGACGCTATCTAATCGTGATATGTAGTCCACATGATTTAGGTGTTAATATAATGATTTAAATATTATGCTCTTAATTTTTAATTTTTGAAATAATTATCGCGGGCGAAGCAGCGGGCACATGCTATCTTAAAATAATAAAAGGACGTGTATGTCTGTCTGTCCACGATGCCCACCGAAATCTACTGAACGCAGAGATCTGAAATTTTAAACATAGATGGGCTGAAGGGTGGGCGAATGCGCATCGAAGCCGGATTTTTAATTTTAGCTTTCGTTCGCGAGTTGTGAGTGAAAAACTGGCAGAAAACGTGATTTTAGCGCTGTCGAAGCATCAGATTTCAGTAATACATTTCAATGTCAAATCAATTGCAGTTGGCTTTGTCTATTTTTGTCATACCGTGGTAATAAAAGCATCGCGATCGCTAGAATGTTGTAAGCCCACGCTGGTCGATTCATTTGTTTAGAATCTCAAGGCCCATAGACATATGAAATTTTCAACCTACACGGAACCCTAAATATGGTCAAACATTGTTCGATTTGAACGAAACTCACTATACAGGAGTTTTCTGGGCCAAGGAACTCGAATCTGAGGTCGCTTTTACCAGGGGACGCTACCTAATCGTGGAATGCACTCCACGTGATTTAGGTGTTAATAATTATAATGATTTAACTATGCTCTTAATTTTTAGTTTTAATTTTTGAAATAATTATCGCGGGGGAAGCCGCGGGCACATGCGGGCACATGCTGTTTGTCTGCCTGTCCACGATGCCCATCGAAATCTACTGAACGCAGAGATCAGAAATTTTAAAGATAGATGGACTGAAAGGTGGGCGAATGCACCTCGAAGCCGAATTTTTAATTTTAGCTTTCGTTCGCGAGTTATGAGTGAAAAACTGGCAGAGAACGTCATTTTAGCGCTGTCGAAGCATCAGATTTCAGTAATACATTTCAATGTCAAATCAATTGCAGTTGGCTTTGGCTATTTTTGTCATACCGTGGAAATAAAATCATCGCGATCGCTTGAATTTTGTAAGCCCACGCTGGTCGATTCATTTGTTTAGAATGTCAAGGCCCGTAGACATATGAAATTTTCAACCTACACGGAAGAGGGATAATCAACATAGACCTAAATATGGTTAAACATTGTTCGATTTGCACGAAACTCACTATACAGGGATTTTCTGGGCCAAGGAACTCGAATCTGAGATCGCTTTTACCAGGCGACTCTATCTAATCGTGGTACGTAATTCACGTGATTTAGGTGTTAATAAATATAATGATTTAACTATTATGCTCTTAATTTTTAATTTTTGAATTAATTATCGCGGGCGAAGCCGCGGGCACATGCTAGTTATCTATAATAATAAGAGGAAGTGTTTGTTTTTCTGTCTGTCTGTTTGTCTATCTGTGCGCGATGCCCAGCGAAATCTACTGGACGCAGAGATCTGAAATTTTAAACATAGATGGACTGAAGGTGCTTTTTTATTATTTTTTTAAAATTATTTTTCTAAATAGATTTTTCTTTTGTTCGCGAATTATGAGTGAAAAAACTGGCATAAAACGTGATTCTTTTTCGCTATCGAAGCATCAGTTTTCGATTAATACATTTCAATAAATTATCAAATAAATTGCAGGTGGCTTTGCCTTCTTTTGTCGTAAGTTGGAAATAAAAGCATCGCGATATTTTCAATATATCGCATGGAATTATTGATCGCTTCAATTTTGTAAGCCCACCCTGGTCTATTCGGTTGTTTATATTGTCAAGGCACGCAGACATCTGAAATTTTCAACCTAGACAGAAGAAGGATAATGAATAAAGGCCTAAATGGGCAGACATTGTTCGATTTTGACGGAACACACTATGCAAGGGTTTTCTGGGCCAGGGAACTCGAAATTGGGTTTCTTTTACCAAGCGGTGCTTTCTAATCGTGTAATAAGCTGTTTCATTGTAATTATTAATCGTTTAGTTTATGAATACTGGTGATTTTTTAATTGTGCGTTCTTTTTATTGCAAATAATGCAAATAATATATATATATATATATATATATATATATATATATATATAAATAATTATATTGTATGGCAAGTCAACTTGAACTTTACCAGAGTTTACAAAGATAGATTGTATCGTTCTCTCTTAAGATCTCATAACACACAAAAATCTATAGGATTACTTATGGGTGAAATAATAGTGGAAATGTAAATTATGAATTTCTTCCATGAAATGTTGTGATAAAGAAAATTATGAAGAAACTGGAATTCTGTCTAATATATAACCAGGAAATGAACATTATACGAATTCTCATGGCATAAAGCTCTCTCGCAATATACATAGAATATTTTCATTATGACTTTCATCTTGGTTTATTTCAATACGCTGTGGCATTTCTTGCAGGTAACAGATAACAATACAGTTAATGTAAAATGTGTATTTCTTAAATTTACTATGAGCCGTTAGGTTTACATGTTTGTTTAAGGATGCACTTTACACTTCTCTAGTTTAACGTAATTTTAGACTAACGGCTTGTCATAAAACTCAATTTACAGTTTACATGGATGATAGTTATGTGACCTTTGACAAAACTAATAAGAATTGAATGTTCAGAAAACTAAATAAAATACGCCTTCCATGTTTCAAACAAAAGTCTGTCAGTACGGTACTATGGTCAGGAAATGCAGGATCAAGTATTTTGCAACAATTCTAAATCACGCTAAATGATCTCAAGTAATCAAGTAAAGCGTACAATTTAATATTACTTGAAGAACTTGAACAATTGTGCACTTCAATAGTAATAAAATAAACCAGTTATTTTATAGCTTTCGATAGGAATTTAAATATTGTAAGTTCACATTATCAACTGACTGTCGTTTCTGTGGTATTATATTCAGAAAATAAGTTGAAAAAATAGCACTTTTATTAAATAACACTGCAAGATCTCAATTTGCCTAGCGATTTGTGTCAGAGCTAAGCTGTTCGAGAAAATTACCATGCAATTGAGGAGTATTCTTAGTAGTGTTACAATATTCTTACACTCAACCAATAGTACAAGTTAATAAGGAAAATAATAAACCTCTTATTTTATAAGCTTCAATGTGAAGTGGAATTCCATAAAGTCAGCAAGATCGAAAGATGGTTTTTACATTTGTCACATTTACAAAATTATAGAGGTCGTTTCAGTAACAAGGAGGCAATTTGTGCTAGAGCAGCTCCATAAAATGCATGTGGCCAATATATCAAACAGATACATAAAACAAGAACATATCGTTACTGCCTTGAATTGCCATATGAAATGTGTACTCCTTTTAAATCTGTTCCACAATTGCTTTCTGATTGAAAGACTACAAGAAATATGGAAATTCACATTGCGAAAATATGACTACTTACGACATTTGAAGTAAATTTTATATGCTATAATGACGTCATTTGAAACTGGACTCAGGACTATGATGCATCTTGCATTTTAATATCTCAAGTGCCTATCATGAGAGTAACGTTAAATACACCGTGGTTCGAAACTATGAAAACGTCCAGTTTATAAAAATTATTAGCGATACATTATGATAGCAAAAACTCATAATCCAATATGCTTTAAGCTCAGACTAATGCAAATATTGTGTGTTTGGTTATTGTATGGCCCTCCCTATTTACATAAATCTAACATGACGAATCTTCGACCAAGTTTGCCTTGCTTGGGGTAGCATATCTATGACAAGTTGTTTAAATCTAATTTTATTTCGAAAGAGAATATAAAGCATTGTTTAAATAAATGGTGCAAAATGTATTGCACAAACTTTCTCGCAAATACGTGTTAAATGTTAACACAGAAAAAAGTAAATTATAGAGACAATTATTTTTTTAAATACATTTTATAACACTAACATATATCTAAAACGGAAGGCATCAGGGCCGAACTTTATGCACAATACTTTTACCTTGAAATAATAATAACAATAATAATCAACGGCGGAGGGTGGATATTTTCAGTGAGTGTACACATTAGTCATATTGTATTTGTCCAAGTAAATCATGCATTTGACAAAATGTATTACCTGCCCATAGCGATAGAACTCTATTTGAGCAAAGAAGGTACAGGTACACAAGAAAAGCTTAAGTACTTTGGAAATCTTAATATTCCCTAATAAATATTATCTCTGAAACAGGTACGCTGCTGTAAAATCATGTGACATGACCAAGATCGCCAACGTTTCTTATGGTATAGAAACTTGTATTTCTTCCCGGTATATTTTCTTTTATATGTTATATCCAGTGGTGATAGAATTAGGTGGTCATATTATGTGACTTGAGTTACTTTTGATGCCACAATTTTTATCGTATTCCTATTTCAAAGATATCAAAATCGAGCAGCTTTATAAATTTTCATTATTATATTATTACCATAAAAACCAATCAAAATATATTTCTGTCGAACAATATAAAAATACAAGAAGAAACTCCATGTTTCGTTTTGCAGAAACGGCATCTATAGGCCAATTTTATTCTTTATCATTTTGTTTACCAAGTTTTATTTTTCTTATCACTTACAGCCACCAATATACGAGGCGGGACTCGAACTCTCAGCCTCCTTAGCTACCGGACCGAAGGAGACCGGCATACTTTTCAGACTTTGCATGGTCTTTCAACGAAGATTTCGGAATGTTACGTAAAAGAAATAGCAATACATACTACTCTTGCAATAGATCAGCCATCTAGGTCATAATACGAGGGCAATTCAATAATTAAAGAGACAAACTGACCTGGAGACAAAAAACCGTTTCTTTTTACAAAACAAGACTTTTCCTACTTTTGAAAATAATCCCCATCAACATTTATGCACTTGTCCCAACGGGTTACTACCTTTTTTATACCGGCTGCAAAGAACTCTTTGTCTTGGTGTCGGAGCCAATTTTCCACAAATTTCTTGACATCCTCGTTATCCTGGAACTTCTTCCCACGTAATGCCTCCTTCAGTGGACCAAACAAATAGAAATCAGAGGGTGCTAAATCGCAACTTCAACAGGCAAGTCAGAACGGTGTTCGTCAGACACTGATTCTCGACCATTTTTGAACTGTTCTACCCAGTTGTAAACATTTCCACGGTTCACACATCTTTCGTCATACATTTTAATCATTCTAGAGTATATATTAGCTGGTTTTTCACCTTCAGCAATCAAAAAACGAATCACAGAACGTTGTTCAAGAAGACCCGACATTGTTAAACTTAATTCTGAGGTTATAAACAGAGCAATGTTGATCCATCAGCTGATTAGAACTCATCCCAGTGATGCCAACTTAAAATCCTAAATGTATCAAACTTGTACTACCAACCGTCTTTTCCCCAGACCAAGTTGTTTTTTTAATTATTGAATGACTATACAAACCGATTCGTTTTTATACAAATTTGTACAGTAAAATACAGGTTTTAGGAAATGCATGTATTCGATACCTTGTAAAATACTTTATATCCAGCACATGAAATTGTTACTATCGTTTGGAACCGCGGTGTATTTCCTACAACGTTTCATTGCTCAATGCTTATAATAAAAGAGGGTTTTAGGTTTATTGTACCAGTCGTAAAGTCGCATTAGCTGTTTAATATCGTGGTACAACGTGTAGACAAGTTGTCCACAACATTACATGCGTTGTCCAATAAACTTGAGATTTAAATAAACTGGCGAGCCTTCCTGACACAATAACACTGCAACTCGGCGGTGCTTGATTATGCCTTCAGCACCATTTTCTTTTGCATTGCATTGAGATTCCCTTGTCATATATCCACCAGCATCCAGACGGGCTGTGATGGGCTTTTCTTACTTTATGCTATAAAGTTCCCTAACTTCTTGGATTAAATCTTCGCCAAAATTCTTCGCCAAAATCTGTGACGACTAATATGTGATTATTCTTAATCGTAGTATATAAGTTTACTGAACTCCTACAAAACAAGGTCACTCGTGCACCTGTCGTGTCATCATAACACTGCCTGCATAGTCCACATTCCAACGTTCAGTACAACTACCTTTGACACCGGGTGTTTGCAAACTTCCTACTCTCAGTCTACTTTCTCTCTCTTTTAACAATTTACCCAGTTTTGATAATATTGATGAAAATTTCTATTAACGGGCGCCATCATCAATACGCTTCCTCTTTTCTTTTTGTTATGTATCAGCCCAGACACAAATTAAATTATAGATACACAGGCTATGTACCTACATGCCCCTCGACTAGCTTTTAATTAACAGTGGAGACGGGAGTTGGGTTCGGATTTACCTTTCGTTTTTTTTTTTTTTTTTTATTCTGCTTCTTCTTTTTCTCCTTTTTTTCAATACTCATTACCAAAATATGTAACTTAGCACAAAAACCAGCTACTCTCAAACCATTACAAGGATAAGGGTCAAAAATCTGAACTTCACGTTAATTTACTTTGCATAACAATAACCATAATTTATTTAATATATTATTTTTTTTTTCTTTTTTTCAACAATAACAATCTTATATACAATAAATTACATTTACACTACATTAACCATTCAACACTTTTATTGGTAGGATAATATTTGATTATTCAAGGTTAGTATACCCAACTTTAACTATATAAGTACGTTCTCTGTTCAACTATAACAAATTCCTAATTAATTATTTTAACCTTCTTTCTTTGTTTTTCAGGTATCTACTAGAACGTCTTGTATTATTTACTACTAACTTGTGTAGTCACTTTCATTTGCAACTTCAAGATATTTCAATATATATATTATACTTCCTTCCGAATAAATAAAGATTTTCAATTCATAATCCAGTCCTTGACTCTACATATTACACTCAATAATCCCACCTATGTCTCCTATACCAATCTACTAGTCATCTTAGTCCATGAAGAATTGTATTTAAAGATAGATAGGAAAGACAGTCTCATGAAGAAAGAAATAGAAGTTTAGGCCTATACCTACTACCAGATTTTATTTGTTTGATTCGGGATACTTCCAGCGTTCCCTCACCTCACCCTTACAATCTCTAGTACTTGTTAATAAACTACTTATCATCAGTACACTACTCGTAATTACCTATTCTCCTCTTTCTAACCTAACCAATCATTTGTTATTACCTTTCAACTCACTCTCCTCTTCCTAACCTGACCAGTCATCAGCTGTTATCTTTTAACCCCTATCTTTCTTTAAGTAGAGTTCCCTTCAGCTTATACCATTGATTTAATTCACTTGGTGGTTATTCTAGTTTTCCTACTTCTTACGTTACTACTCTTTAGCATGGGCACCCAATCTTCTTTTGTCTCTAAATTCCCTAGAATTCTAACTGAAACTAATTCACGCCCAGATTAGTAAGCTTCTCTATAACCCCTTTAGTGACTTCTACTTCTACCCTAACATGTAAATTTTCCAATGGTACACACCTAATGCACTACCACTCGTAGGCCTTCTTTTGCCCTTCAATCTTTCCACTTCTTATCCCCCTCTACCATATTTCATACACTTTCGCTTGTAGATAAATCTCTATAAAAAAACATAACTTAACATTACAGGCCAGCATGAAATCTATTTATAGATAGTCACCCGTCACCTGAAAGAAACCCAAGAGGGAGGGGCCCTCGTAAGAAGTACTAAGCATGCCCCTTAATTACCTTTCTTCCTTACTCCCCTCGCGTCCTGTCTCAAAAATAACAAAGTTTCTATGAGCATCACCAATTGCCCCTAGCTATGTACTCATTCGTGGAACAATCACCCAAAAAAACTTAAAGTGAAGAGAAATATCTTTGGCATTCAGTTGTTAGGCTCTAGACTGCTCTTTTATAATTAATTTAGACCAGAAATAGAAAATAGTTGGATTACTGGATTTCATCACTTTACTTCTAGAATTCTCACTTCTATGTTTCTATCCTATTCTATTCTATTATTCCATACGGTGTCTAATCGCCATACATGACTTAGAAACCATCCTTACAAAAAAACGGGATATCTCAATTTTCTCACTCCCCAAACAATAAGAAAAAGTCTAGACGAGTATACTCAACCAGTGATGTCCAACTTATCCTCCGATCCTGAGTTGTCTTCCATTACTTCCTGATGTCCATATCTGCTCTTATTCAGAGCGAGCAGTCACGACTCACTCTCACAGCTGATGTTCGCTGCAGCGGTGTCTCGTACTGGCCGACTTGGTGTATTCTTCTGATTAATGACTATCTCCATATAGCCAAGTCAAGGAAGTTCCCAACCAGAATTTCCTTTAGATGAAAGTCTGACACACCATTATGCCAGAACGCCTCTACCGCTGTCACACATCCCAAATCTCGTCTTCTCCCTTCTGCCTTTTCAACTCTTCTCTCTCGTGGTCAGGCACGTACTACTAACCGTCTTTCAGGTTCCGCACGTCTCCCTCGTCGATTCACCGTCGACGCATGCGCACCTCTCCTTTTCTGTAATTCAAATAAAATTCAGGGCAGTATCGATAATCATGAAAATGTTCAATATCGATTAGTTGCGGTCCCCCAACCCTTCCTTTGTTTAGGAATGGTCTCCTATCGTTGATTATGCACGTCGCTATTTGCGTCGTTACATTCTTCCCGCACTCACCATAAAAAAAATAATGTTGACACAGGTCACATTCTTTTTTTTTTTTTTGTGCGTGTCTCTTTTACCAGCCTTAACGAATGTTTATCCAGGAACAAAGGGTTTCAAGTCTTTGACGTGCCACTTCCCCAACTTTTTACCAAAACGGTTTGTCAGTTCGTAGCTATTTTCACTGGACTTTTTCTTTATAATATAGGGCCCGACAAACTTTGCACTTAAACCTGCTGTATAAGCTTGTGAGGCATCACTTAATTTAAAGTTTCTTCTTAACACTAGATCTCCTGGACGAAATCTCACCTCTCTCCTCCGAAGATTATAATAATGACTCGAATTCTTATAGGCGGTTTCTAAGTTATGTCTAACCATTAAACGTACCGTTTTCAATTTATTGAGTCTCTCCACCCAAAGTTTTGGAATTTCTTTATAAATCGGTTGGTTTTCCACCTTTTCAATCCTACTGATAATTTCAGGCTCCTTCCCATAATTTAGCATATAAGGAGTGCATCCAGTGGAACTATGCTTAGCCGTATTTATAGCAAAATTAAATTCTCTCAAATACACATCCCAAACTGTCTGATCCTTTTGAATATAACTAGAAATCATTGTTTTCAATACTCTATTGACTCTTTCTACTGGATTTCCTTGTGGCGAATATACAGGTAAATAACAAGGAGTTATATTAAAAGCTTTAGCTATCTCTCGCATTAATTTACTAGTGTATTGCGGTCCATTATCCATCAGCAAATATCCCGGAATTCCCCATTTAAGGATGATCAATTCATAAAATGCTTCCGTAACTGCTCTACTGGTTGCTTTCCTTAACGCTTTACATTCTACATATTTGGTAAAGGTGTCCTGAAATACTACAATGTATCGGTTCCCTTTTTTGGAACGTGGGTAAGGTCCCAACAAATCAGTAGCTACAGTCATCCAAGGTTTCTCTTTCTGGTAAAAATGCATTGGTCCTGCTTGAGCCGTCTGTAACACTTTCTGTCTCTGACATATTTCACAAGCAGTAACATATTTAGCAACATCTCTAAACATTCCCGGCCAATAATACTTGTTTGCTATTCTAAAGAAAGTTTTAGCTATCCCCATATGTCCTGCAGTCGGTGCATCATGACATTCCTGCAATACTTTAATCCTAAAATCTTGCGGAATAACTAATTTCCACCTATTTACTGTTCCCTCTAAAGTTTGTTCTAACTGATCTAATCTAAGATGGTACAACTTCCCATCTACGACCTTCCAATCTGGCCAAAATTTAGGTTTACTCTGTACTTGCTCTTTCCGCTTAATATACCAAGCATCTTGTATATTTTCCCATTCCACTACTTCAGAGTTATCAGTCAACAAGAGGCAAAATTCTTCCTCTACCGTTTCCTCTTGAACTTTCCCTTCGTGTATTCTAGATAAAGCATCCGGAACTTTTTGTAATCTACCAGGCCTATGTATTACTTCAAAATCATACTCCTGGAGCAATAAACTCCACCTAGCTAATCGTCCAGTCGGATTCTGTAATGTATTTAACCATTTCAGAGCAAAGTGATCAGTATATACTTTAAAATGATAACCTTCCAAATAAGGACGAAACTTTTGAACTGCCCACAATATAGCTAACAATTCTTTCTCGACTATTGCCCACTTTTGCTCACCTACTGTTAAAGTTCTACTAGCATAAGCTATTACTTTTTCCTCTCCTTCCTCTCCTGGCTGAATTAATGCTGCTCCTAGTCCTGAAAAACTAGCGTCGGTCTGTAACACTAGGGGTTTAGTATAATCTGGACAAGTTAATATAGGACTACTAGATAATTTCGATTTTAATTCATCAAAAGATTCCTGACATTCCTTAGTCCAACGCCATTTCTGATTCTTTTTCAGAAGTGCAGTGAGGGGCTTTACAACTTCAGAAAAAAATGGAATGAATCGTCGGTACCAAGAAGCCAATCCTAAAAATGCTCGTACTTCCTTGACTTTTGTAGGGGCTGGATACTCAAGGATACACGAGATTTTATCTGAATCTACAGCAATTCCTAATGGAGTAATGATATGACCCAAATATTTTAATTCACTTCTACAAAATTTTGATTTTTCCCTATTAATTTTCAGGTTAGCTTTTCTTAATTTCTCTAAGACTTTTTCTAACAAGGACAAATGTTCTTCAAATGTCTCGCTAATAAGTACTATATCATCCAAATAACAAAAGCATTTCTCTCCTATCTCTTCTCTTAATATAGTATCAACTAATCTTTGAAACGAGGCTGGTGCGTTATGGATTCCAAAAGGCATAACTCGAAACTGATACAATCCTCTACCAGGTACGGTAAATGCTGTTTTTTCTTTACTTGCTTCATCTAATGGAACTTGCCAATACCCATTTTTCAAATCTATTGTACTGATATACCTAGCATGTCGTAATTTACTCAAAACATGTTCAATGTATGGCAAAGGATAACTATCTCTTTTAGTACAATTATTTACTTTTCTGAAATCTACGCAGAACCTCCATGTTCTATCTGGTTTCTTTACCATAACTACCGGAGACGACCAAGGTGAATTTGAAGGCTCTATAACTTTTTCCAATAACATTTTATCTATTTCCGCGTGTATAACTTTTTCCAAAATGGGTGATACTGGATAATATCTTTGTTTTATAGGTTTTGCATCGCCTGTATCAATAACATGAGAAATCAGATCGGTAAGTCCAGTACACTGATCAAATTTCTGTAACTGATTTTCCAAAAACATATTCAATCTGTCCCTTTCCTGAGGTGTAGGTAAAGTAAGAATATTATGTAGTTGATCTTCTTCTTTTAAATCTATAGCCTTAACAAATTGAAAAATTTTTGCTGGTTCATCTTTGAAATACCAAGTCCCATCTTGCAAATCTACTACTAACCCAATTTGTTTCAAAACGTCCATGCCCAGAATCATATCTACTGCTAAATTTGGCATAATTTTACATTTTATCTGAAAAATCCTGTCCTGCAATTTCATCTCAAAAGTTCTCTCTCCTGTTATAGAACTATAAGTTTTATCTGCTAGTTGCACCACCCTAACTTCAGATTCTTCTACTGCTAAATCTAACATTCTACACAAAAAATCACCTTTCTCTCCCACATAAGTTTTATCTGAACCTGAATCTATTAAAGCAATAAATGTAATATCCTCCAGCAAAATTTCAACAAAACATCTATCTCCATTAACTAAATCTGTAGGATTTATATTTAACATCACACAAGCCTGATTTTTAGTTAATTGCCTTAAAGAATTTGTAGGCCTAACTTTTCTTTCTTGGGGCATCCTACAATCAATAGACCTATGTCCAAGCTTATTACAATTATAACATTTAATCGTAGTGCGTGGAGTAACTCTACGAGGTGCTTTACACTCGAACTGCCTATGTCCTGTTTTATCACAATTCCAACATCGCTGATTATTTGAAAAACGCAAAGTGGTGTTTTTACCATTATCCCTCGACTCATCCTGTCTCTCTTTATTTTCTATTACTTTAACCATTCTAGAATCATTTACAGGACTTGAATTCCGTTCCTTATCCCACGTCTTTGCAGAAAAACTAACATTGGGTTTCTTTTGTAACTCGGACGATGGAAGTTCCTGTTTTCCCTGAATTCCTAGCGCTGTATGAACTGAAGGTATAACAACTTGTCTCTGAGGTTTATAAGCCGTTTCTTTAATTGTAGCTCTAACCTGCGTTGGAGGAGGAATATATCTCTCAGAATCTAACAATATTTGTTCATACTGTCTACCTACACGTATTAAATCTGTTATAGTTTGAATCTCTGCAGGTCTAAGGTACAATTTTACATCAGGACGCAAATTTTTGATAACAGTCTTCATCATTTGTTGAGGACTCATTGGAGTACTCAGCCTCCTCATTAACGTTTGAATAGCATTAACATAATCAAAAATCGATTCTTTGGGACCTTGCGTTCTCTGTCTAATCTCATCCAAAAGCGAGTCTTCCTCATCAATAGGCAAATAATATTCTCTAAATTCTTTCAAAAAAGCTTCCCATGTAGGCCAATCTGTTAATCTGTTCCTGTACCAAAGTAAAGCTGAATCTTGTAAAATTTCGGGTAATACTGACAATAACTCTACACCCTGTAACTTAGAACTTTGTTTTAAATCTTCCAATCTCTCCAAAAATAAGTAAATACTATCCCCAGGTTTGAATTTAATGTTCCATTTACGAACCAGATCCAAAGTATTTGGTTTATGCGGCTCTAACTGAATTGTAAACGATGGTACTACTGGTACAACTTCTTCTGAATCAGCTACCGCCATGGCCTTCCTACGCATTAACTTAACCCATGTATACACTACATCTCCATATGAATCTCGTGGTACCGTTATATTATGTTCAACTAAATCTTCTTCCAAAACTTCCTGACTCAGAGCAAAAGCCGTAATTAACACTTGAAATGACTGAGGGTTCTTACGGGCATAATCTAACAAGCGTTGTCTTAACTCATCCCTTGTACCTGTGGTCGGTAACTTTACTCTATCACATTCTGCCTCTAAATCCGCCTTCCTCAACTTCCTAATAGCTTGGGTTAGCTCAGCTGCTCTTATTTGTGCATACGGATCAACATAAGTAGCCATATTTATATATTAACAATACCACTGAAAAAAAAAGATTAGAACACACAATAGTTCAGTCGTCTGTCTTAGTCATCTATAGAAGTCCTTACTTGTCAATAGTCATTATTCTTTTCCCCAAAAATATGTTATTATTATTATTTATTTTTTTGAGAATAAATTTCAGTTATACTAACCTAACTCCCAAAATTCTTTTAACCCTATCTCGCCTCACGTTAGGATATCAAACTATCACTGCCTCACGCTATGGGCTATCATAATATGGAACTTCAACTGAATAAAGGTTTCTTTTTTTTTTTTAACAATTTTAACTAAATTAAGTTGCAACAATTAGCAATACTGTTTTGTTTTAACACTACTCAACCTCACGATATGGGCTATCAAAATTACTATCAAAATTACTATCAAAATTATCCTACTATGAAACTATCACAGCCCCACGTTGGGCGCCAGACTTTTGTGAAGACTGAACTTCCCGTTACTTTGCTTTAAGTAACAACGACCGTAATTTATTTAATATATTATTTTTTTTTTCTTTTTTTCAACAATAACAATCTTATATACAATAAATTACATTTACACTACATTAACCATTCAACACTTTTATTGGTAGGATAATATTTGATTATTCAAGGTTAGTATACCCAACTTTAACTATATAAGTACGTTCTCTGTTCAACTATAACAAATTCCTAATTAATTATTTTAACCTTCTTTCTTTGTTTTTCAGGTATCTACTAGAACGTCTTGTATTATTTACTACTAACTTGTGTAGTCACTTTCATTTGCAACTTCAAGATATTTCAATATATATATTATACTTCCTTCCGAATAAATAAAGATTTTCAATTCATAATCCAGTCCTTGACTCTACATATTACACTCAATAATCCCACCTATGTCTCCTATACCAATCTACTAGTCATCTTAGTCCATGAAGAATTGTATTTAAAGATAGATAGGAAAGACAGTCTCATGAAGAAAGAAATAGAAGTTTAGGCCTATACCTACTACCAGATTTTATTTGTTTGATTCGGGATACTTCCAGCGTTCCCTCACCTCACCCTTACAATCTCTAGTACTTGTTAATAAACTACTTATCATCAGTACACTACTCGTAATTACCTATTCTCCTCTTTCTAACCTAACCAATCATTTGTTATTACCTTTCAACTCACTCTCCTCTTCCTAACCTGACCAGTCATCAGCTGTTATCTTTTAACCCCTATCTTTCTTTAAGTAGAGTTCCCTTCAGCTTATACCATTGATTTAATTCACTTGGTGGTTATTCTAGTTTTCCTACTTCTTACGTTACTACTCTTTAGCATGGGCACCCAATCTTCTTTTGTCTCTAAATTCCCTAGAATTCTAACTGAAACTAATTCACGCCCAGATTAGTAAGCTTCTCTATAACCCCTTTAGTGACTTCTACTTCTACCCTAACATGTAAATTTTCCAATGGTACACACCTAATGCACTACCACTCGTAGGCCTTCTTTTGCCCTTCAATCTTTCCACTTCTTATCCCCCTCTACCATATTTCATACACTTTCGCTTGTAGATAAATCTCTATAAAAAAACATAACTTAACATTACAGGCCAGCATGAAATCTATTTATAGATAGTCACCCGTCACCTGAAAGAAACCCAAGAGGGAGGGGCCCTCGTAAGAAGTACTAAGCATGCCCCTTAATTACCTTTCTTCCTTACTCCCCTCGCGTCCTGTCTCAAAAATAACAAAGTTTCTATGAGCATCACCAATTGCCCCTAGCTATGTACTCATTCGTGGAACAATCACCCAAAAAAACTTAAAGTGAAGAGAAATATCTTTGGCATTCAGTTGTTAGGCTCTAGACTGCTCTTTTATAATTAATTTAGACCAGAAATAGAAAATAGTTGGATTACTGGATTTCATCACTTTACTTCTAGAATTCTCACTTCTATGTTTCTATCCTATTCTATTCTATTATTCCATACGGTGTCTAATCGCCATACATGACTTAGAAACCATCCTTACAAAAAAACGGGATATCTCAATTTTCTCACTCCCCAAACAATAAGAAAAAGTCTAGACGAGTATACTCAACCAGTGATGTCCAACTTATCCTCCGATCCTGAGTTGTCTTCCATTACTTCCTGATGTCCATATCTGCTCTTATTCAGAGCGAGCAGTCACGACTCACTCTCACAGCTGATGTTCGCTGCAGCGGTGTCTCGTACTGGCCGACTTGGTGTATTCTTCTGATTAATGACTATCTCCATATAGCCAAGTCAAGGAAGTTCCCAACCAGAATTTCCTTTAGATGAAAGTCTGACACACCATTATGCCAGAACGCCTCTACCGCTGTCACACATCCCAAATCTCGTCTTCTCCCTTCTGCCTTTTCAACTCTTCTCTCTCGTGGTCAGGCACGTACTACTAACCGTCTTTCAGGTTCCGCACGTCTCCCTCGTCGATTCACCGTCGACGCATGCGCACCTCTCCTTTTCTGTAATTCAAATAAAATTCAGGGCAGTATCGATAATCATGAAAATGTTCAATATCGATTAGTTGCGGTCCCCCAACCCTTCCTTTGTTTAGGAATGGTCTCCTATCGTTGATTATGCACGTCGCTATTTGCGTCGTTACAGGGCATCTAATAATGTGGCATGTGAGGTACATTTTATGGTTTTATATTATAATTTATTGTTTCCAAGAGACGGTATCTGAGCGTACAGTCAGTCTGCAATGCATAAACATGTCCGGCGAAGCACCGCCGACATCGCTTTCTTTCATCAAAACTTACATCCAATGTCATGATCTTAAATTCACGCATTTATGTCTTTTGAATACTATTCATTGCCCACCGCTGTGGCGTACGGTATGCGTTCGCTCTCATGCAGCGGGCCCAGGTTCGGTTCTAGGTTGGGAATGTTACTTAGGTGGGGCTCTTCCTCCCCTGAGAGATGAATGTCGGAATATTAAGCCTATATGACCGTCATTATCGCCTTCATCCTATGCGCCCCTTGTTTGGGAGAAATGTGTGGATGTGTGTGTGACTGGTGTGTCTTGTCCTATGTGTTCGTTATTAAAATACAGGGACACGCGGCTAGGAGGCCACAGAAGGCCGTTCAGTGACTGTTTTTATAAGATTTTATAAATTTTATCTTATTTTATAAATGTGACGAAATGCAGTTTTTATTTTAACTATTGGGACTCCAAGCCAGCAAAAGATTTCCTGAAGATGGTGTAAAGACACCGAAAGGCCTAGGCAGCAATCACAAAATTATATAATAGTTGAGCACCTGGTATCATATTTAATTTATTTCTATGTGTTCGTGTTGTTTCGGAGGTGGCTCCGACATTGGGCTGCATCCGGGGAGGCCCTGCATGTCCTCGTCTGCTGAAAAATGTATGTAGGGCCTATGTGATCAATAGAAACTCCCTTCCCCGACAAGTCGCAGTCTTTTAAGGCCTGGGCGCGAGGGTCGCATAAAGCCACTACAGAGGGAGAGGTAAAATTCACAGAAAGAAGAAAAGTAGCCTACTCTTCATTAAGAGGTAGCTTAAATATGAACACTGGACATGTAGAAAGAAATTCCTGTTGGAAATGGTTTAAAACAGCTGATTTCCACTACGAAAAATGTTGTTAATAACCATTTGCAGCATGTTCATCGCTATAATATATCGATTTTCTTGGCATCGGCTATCCACGTAATTTAATATATCGAAGGATTTGCTTAAATAAAGATGAGTTTTATTCATTTTTGTAGTTTTAATTATTTATTACGTACTTAATTCTGCAAGTATACTGTACATAGTCACAATAAATATAACTAGAGGTCCAGATGTTCTCAAGATAAATAGGGATATATAACAAATACCGTATTTTACGGACCATAAGTCGCTCCGGACCATAAGACGCACCTTAATTTTAGGATGGAATTTGAAAAAGGAAAATAAATTTAATGTGATTCTAAACGAAATATTTGAAAGGGAATAATATACTTCATTACATAAGCAAATTATAACCTTGTACAATGGAATCGGTGTACATAACTTCTAACTTAAAACCTGCATTGTACGAAAATTTCTGTACAGTTGGTCTTGCGTAAATTTTGCAACTGAACTGATTTCTCATAAAAGACTGAAAATACTTTTACACCCTCTAACCCTCAATTCAGCATACGGTAAGTGTAATGGGACCAGGCTGTTTAGAGGTCATTGCATTCATTTAAACCACCCGGCGGAGACAACTCCTTTCGTATAAAAGAACTCAACATTCCTTTCTTTTTGCATTGTATACCTGGCTTCCAGCTATCCTCATTTTACGATTGTGACAAATACACTGATGTACAGTCTGTGCTAAAATTTGTATCTGTTTTATCGTTTACAACACCTTGTGTATAACTGTGGTATTCCAGTAATATTTACCATAGTTTTATTTTTTTTAGTGTACTTCGGACCATTAAACGCACCCAACTTTTAAGGCTCTGTTTTCAAGATAAAAAAGTGCGTGCTATGGTCCGTAAAATACGGTACTGACAAACGCTCGAGAAATTTTCATAAAGATGTAGGATGTGAACTCTGGCAATTTAGCATAGGAAACCTTATCTAAAATATTAGCTATTTTTTACCCAGCAACTTTGCTTTCTGCACGACGAAAAACAGCTGTGGGTTTTACATCGTTAAGAAAAACTAACCACTCGACTACTGAGGATTTCATAAAGGAAAATAAAGTGTTCCCCATTACAGGCCATGGAGGCCCAGAGGGATCCAGGAGGTTGAGGCTCCCAAATGTTTTGACAATCGGATGCTGAAGGTGGTAAGGTTGTCAGCCTTACGCACCGGCCGCATTTACCCCCAGGATTGCTCCTGATACTCGTTCCTGTTAAGAGGCTGAGTCGACTCCAGGACTATAGTTTCACCAGAAGGATTAGAACAATTGAAAAAATCCAATGACCTCATCGAGGATCGAATCCGCGACCTTCTGGTTTGTAGTCCAGCGCCTCAATCACTACGCTACGGGAGGATTTCATATGAATCTACAAACAACTGAAGGCGTGAAGGGTGCTCGAAATGATTGTGACGTCCAGCGGAATTCACAAAGGATGTCTTCATTTGCTGTACGTGACAATTGGGAGTTTCAAATAACGTTGGTAAATGTGCTAACAGAGGGGGAACAGAACTCATTGTCAGTTCAGTCATCTGAGCTCTTCCAATTTGTGGACAGGAAAAAACAATTACCCTTCATTGTTCTCTGATCAAACACTCAGACGAATATCCTTTCATTGCAGGTGAGATTCTGCATCAACTACGGCTGGAGACGGGCGTGATGCAGGTTCCGGCCAAAATCTTCCATCACCTTCAAAGGTAGGATCCAATTTGCTTGTTTTCTTGGAAAAGTATTACAAATACATTAAGTTGAATACAAGATAGAAGATAGAGGTACACATTTTAATTTATGAGACGAAAATTTTATGAACACCTCGTTTTCTTTTGCATAGCCGAACACATAAAAGAAGGGCCGAATGTAAGAATCACAGAGCTTCCTTTTTGACAAAATTAAGGTACTGTTCACAAACACTAGTATTAATTCTTATATATTTCTCGAATCGGCATTCCCTCGAATTTATTGATAATATCGCTTTTTGTATTTATTTAAGGACTTCAAAATTCGTTAATTTTTTGCATAATTACTTCAAGTATTCATGGCACATACACAACATTCATTCATTTTGGAGATTCATTTTCATTGTTAGTTATATTTTTCGAATATTATTAATATTATAGCATGTTTTTACGTATACTTAAGGACTTAAATAATTCTTTCATTTAATATTCAAATTTATAATTAATTTGTCCTTAAATTTTTAGAATCTTGTTAATAATTTAACATTATTCACATATGTCTAAGGTTTTTATAATTTTTTATATAAATGATTAATTTACTATTAACAATAACACATACGCAATATTTATTTTTTCCGCTTTGATTTCTAAAATATACAATTATCCGCTACTGTTCAATTTTCTTTTTCATGGATGTGCATGGAGACAGATTTTGTACGCCCGAGTTAGGTAGATCCTGTGGTCAAATAATTCCTTGAAACATATATCGTTCACTCACTTAATATGTGGTGTATGGTTAGCAGAAATGACAGCCCAAGGCTAGAAAGCCTACAAGAAAAAAATTCTCCATGTTGCTTTTGCTTCTGATAGTATAGCCAAATTTGAATATGTCTTTTGTGTAAAACCCTGGAATGACTACAGAGTCCGAACTAACATGTTTTACATTAGTCTTATGGGGTGAATAAGGTGTTTGTACAAAATATCATAGTGTACTGACAAACCATACCAGTATTTCTTGTATGTTCAGTATTTCTTGTATTCTGCTCATGTTCATGTTTGTCTTCGTGCTGCATGACCTACCAATCTTTAAGACGGGTTCTTTATATAACAAGAAATTTATGGAACAAATTAAGCAATTACAGTTATCAAAGTAGTTTTTTTTTCGTAAAGGAAATAGTATAAATTTGTTAATGCATTATTTAAAATTAAATGTTATTAGCTTATTATTTGACTCCAAGAAGGGTTTAGCCTATTTATCAAAATTACCGCCAAATTACTCGAGCCTCCCCTACAATCAATAGATGCATCAGGGTACGGAGTTGCTCTATGCGGGTGGAGATTCTGCGTTCTTATCGGAATGAGATGTGTTACGCCATGACACTCCTCAAGGTCTGATGACCTCTTTGTCCATCCAGACGTGTGAAGAGGCGCTTCTTACCTGTCACATCAACTTGAGATTCTAATTCTTTCTCTGTTTGTTTCTCACATTCAAGGTTAGTCCTAATGTTGTTTCACTCGGAAATAAACAACGTCCTCTCTGTGACATTGGTGATCATCAAAAATACTGTAATTAAAGTATCGATCGGCCATAAAAGTTCCCCCTTCATTAAACTGGTCACTTAATATTAATCAAAAGTTCCCAAGAACGAAAACATTTCTCATGAATATTACTAACGAGTAATGACCAAATTTAGGGGGGTCGTTGGTTCGAATCCACACAGCAGAAAATCTGAGGTGGATTTTTAAAGTATTGCCCACTCACAATGGTGAATGCCAGATTTTCCGCTGTATGTCCGTGTCTTCGTTCTGCACGATCTATAATCCAGTTATTCTTTGCATACCTAGGCTTTCTTTTGTTAGGAGGAAAAGAGTATAGGCGCGAATAAAGGTTTTAAATAATACACACACATAGAACGCCCCGCATTAATTTTCAAACGTCCTGGTAAACGTGTCTGCAATTCTATAGGCATGGGAATGTTGGATTCCGTAACGAACCATCAAATTTGGAAACAAAACTGGGTTAAGGTCTGTTCCAACCCGGAAGATACAAAATAACACTATTAAAAGTATGTTATCCGCAAGACATAAAGCAGAATGAGCCTACACGAGGTTTAACTTACCTGGGATCTGCAGATAAAGAGCCCATAACAATGGAAATTATATTCTGCCCTCAGTTGATTTTATTATTATAATTTTTAATTCGGCTGTATATATACTCCTTTTAGCTGCGAGGCCAGATCAGGAGTTCGGGATGTGTGTCCATACGGTAGGGTAGGCCATGGAACTACTGATTGTCAATTGTTTCTATTATATTGGAGTATTTTTATGGAGTAAATTTCAACCGATATTAATTTAAATGAATATACAGGATGAAATGGCTAGGATGATTCATGGTATATAAACATCCAATTCGGCATTTGCCTTTGCGACTGGGGAAACCACGGAAAAAACCCATGTCAAATTGGCCGGCCACGGATTTGAACTTGGGGCCTCCCGAATGCGAGTCCAAGATGTTATCATCTTAGCCACATCGCTCGGTAAAATAAATTATTATTATTATTGATTTGACGCAAGCAATAAAACCGATATTATGAAGTATATAGTTTATGTAAAAGGAGAAGTCTGCTAAAATACCGAAGACATAAATTAAAAGTTCTCTTGACAACGGCAACAGTGTACTCACACCGCAAGTATCTTTATTCTCTGTTGGAATGTGTACTTCAATTCAAACGGCTTGAAAAGCATTCGTGAATCAAGTTGTAATTTAAATGACTTACTATGAGTCTGCATGCAGCTTGACCATAGTGGTGGTAAGCATAGCTAATGCGAAGATGTGTATATCAAAGATAGTCTGAATGCCTGTCTCTCTGATGTGTGAATTACTGCTCTCTGAAGGATCACAATAATTGGTCTGTCACAAGTGGCGTTACATAATGGCAACGTGAAAACTATAAGTAGTCTACAGATCCTTTCCATATTGTATTCAGAAAATTCTAAACAAGTAAGACTCCTTATGTTTATTTCCGAAAGAAAGAAAACTCTCTGATCGTCTGCAATTAGGATAAAAATGTTCACTACGTTGCTCTGGAATTTATTTAGCGAGTTTCAAGTCATGAGTTATTTTTAACGAATAATAATACGTACTCAAAATAAATTATTTTAATAGGGGTTTAAACTGTCATAAGAAGAAGGTATGCATGACGTACGATCAATGTGGCTGATTTCTGCGAACAAAATTCGATCAGATAATGAACATCATTCATTCAAGTATCGTTTGCTGAAATTTCATATTGAAGATATCTCGCGTAAAATATAATTATATTATTGTAATAGTTTCTTGCGATTTATACCGTAGGATGGATGTTTGTACTCCTCCTAGCAAGTATCCTGCAGAAATTCGGCTGGGAGGTGTTTAAACATTCACACTAAAGCCCGGAACTCGCCCCCAGTGACTTCCATCTTTTCCTACACCTCACGAAATGACGAAGAATGACAGAGAATAATAGAGAGGCGAAGGTGGTTGTCATACAGTGGTTCAAACACCAAGTGGCACACTTCCACGAAACAGGTATTCAAAAGTTGGTGCCATGATAAGGCAAATGTTTCAATTCAGTAGCGGATAATTGAAAAATAGCTGAACACTGGCTGTGTCTCTTGCAATGAATATTTCCATGAAATTGTGTTTTGTTTCTGTAAGCGGCCCCAGGGAAATTTATTTTGTGGACGGCCCTCGTACAAGTATATTCTCTCTCTTTCTCTCCCTTTCTCTCTCTTTCTCTTTCTCTTTCTTTCTCTCTATCTTTCTCTCTCTCTTTTTCACTCTTTTCCCTCTCTCTCTTTCTCTCTTCCTTTTCTTTCTCCCTCTCTCTCATATTTGCTGTCAACCTACTGGGATTTACAGGAACAGTGACCACTGCTATATCTACACATGTCTTGACTGCATATTATACACTGTATTGTATTATACATTCACCTCGACACATAGTTGACTTCATTATGAACAATGGGTCGTTATGTGAAGTGAGGGGATGGCAGGGAGTGTTTTTTCTTGAAGGAAGGGAGGTCCAACTGAGACACTAGAGACATTATTTATTATGTTGCGCATACGCACTTGCATCCGGTTCTCACATAAGGGAGAGAAAGCTAACAGATACTCCATCGTCTTCTTTTTCAAGTTTTTTTTTTTCAAGTTTTTGTCTGAATCTGAAGAAAACCCCCGTCAAAGATGACATAAGATAGCCTGAACAAACTGCAATAACTTGCAGTAATTGTCATTTTGTGGGCTAAGTGAACTTCATTTCCTCACAGACAATCGTTTGACCTTCCTTAACTCGGAAATTAACTGATAAAAATCGAAAGAATGTATTTTATTTTGTTTGCAATTTATAACAAAGTAAAACTCGTGTTTGGACTACTAATTAACTCAAGAATCTTAATAGTCCTAAATTATATAGAAAAACCCTTCTCTCATTAAAACTTGTTCTTGTTAAGAGTCCCACGAAGATATTTTTAGATTCTCTCCTTGCTAGTAATGTATAAATAATACAACCTATTTTTTGTTAAAGAAGCGTAGTCTACTCGAAAATGTTGCATTCCATCAGCCATTAATAATGGTTACTTTCGTTTATAATTGGCAGTATTTGCATTTCCATTGGATAAAACAGTGCTTTAAAACACGAACTTGTGGGAATTATGAGCAACAGTTCTGATTTTCCAAGAACTGATCACAGGTTGCAAGGCAATATAGTGTTGATGTCAGATTTTATAATTTAAAAAATCTGATGTGATAAACACAACTTCCTCTGCCCAAATAAAAATTTTGCCTCCTGGTATAAAATATTTTGGACGGCAATTTTGTATGTAAATTGGTTGTAACAATGAAGAGAATGTCGTTACCACATAACGTCGCATCCCCGTAGGATACACAATCCAAATAAATTCTTATTAATGCACTCGTGTAACTTTTCCTAAGCTTGGTCAATACACCTTTCTCACTTCACATTCTGATATAGAAAAAAGAGGCCGTATTGCAAAGAACGTCTATTCAGTTGTTTCAATCTGATGCAAAGCTTTATTGTTCACCAGGCAAGACTGATTTTCTTCAAACAGTGATTTCGAGAAAAAAATATTTCAAATAAATTTTTAGTTTTTAGTATAAGCAACTCTTGTACAACATTTAAACAAAGGCGTTAGAGCCTTTTTTCGAGGAAGGCGCGAAAAATGAAATTTTCTTAATTCAAAATGGCATTAAAAGTCAGGGAAAGTCGTCGCCAATCTTCGTGTCACATTCCAAAAACTACCTAGCCAAAATATAAAATGTTTTTGTACGAATTTTTTTTTTTTCTGGAACTAGTCTTTTCATAGACACATGGAGACACAGACATGTTTCTGAAAATATTATTTCTAAATTCAGAGGAACTCAAAACGTGTATTTATGTTAAAAACTCAACTTCGAATTTTGGAGTTGAGTAGAATACTTCCACTTCCTATAGTACCTATGGTAAGGGCAGAGGAAGTAAATTTATCATGACATGGAAAGTGTGATTAATTAATGCATAAGCTACAGCTCATGTAGCCTAATGGAGAACAGCAAGAAACAACACCTCATCTGCAATTTAATTCTTCATTTTCGAAATAAGACATGAACTAAGACTTTAGTTTAGCTTTAAAAAAATTATATTATTAGTTACTTCTAGTTTTCTTTTTTCCTGCAATTTCATCAAATTCCAGAATATTTCATTTTTAATTCAGGACATTCTTAAAAGAAAAGAGCAAACATCTTAATGTCAAAATTGAATTCGAAAGCTCGGTGTCAGATACGATGTAATTATTGTTTTCATAGCCTATGCTTGAAAAATAATCTAATTCTACTGCATAGGGCCTTGAAAAAGAAGTGAAAATACAAAAAAAATATTTCCTCCTCCCTTCACATTTTTTTAAATCTGAAGGTTTTCTGGAACTGCACGCCAGCGTCAGCGCCTTTTCTCGCTCCGAAATATCAGATAGCTCTCTATTCCTTTAACTATTGAAAAGTATTCAAATCACACGTTTTAAAATGAAGAAAATAGTCAGTACAGTTAATTATAAATATATATGTATATATTTTTTTTAAATTTTATTCTCTACTCTTTCGTAATCAATTGTGTATACAGCGAGGTGGGCCAGTAACTTATCGATGGTGGGCCAGGGCCCAATCAGGCCCCCCTTATGTGATCTAGGCTTTTGACTTTGTCTCATCAGTATTTACTTCTGCTTATTTGTTTCTTACGGTCTACTCTACGGAATCGAATACGATACATCACCTGTTATAAAGTAGGCCTATATTATTTCATGGATACAGAAAGGAAAAAAGTCATACGCTCAAGAATTATATACTTGGTGAATTTAAACCTGTAATTAAACATTCCTGGCATCGTACTCACGGTTATCGGGTTAGCTATGAGTGGTTTTTCATAAAGGTTTCGATAACATGGACCGCAGGTCGCGTACAACACTGGTAGCAGCTGCATCATAAATCTCTCATGTTGATTTGTAGTCTCCACCAGTTGTCAAGCCTCCATTCATATATCACCGCTACTTTCATTTTCCATTGATTGCAGTTATAGACCTACTTGCACTCACAATTACTCATTTATAATTCAGTTATTTTTATGTATTGCACGTCTGTCGCTATATTCCATTAACAACCTTATCTTTTAAATTTTCAACAGAATACGGCCTCGCTATGAAGTACTATTTTGTCCAGGATGCAGTGGCGCTGCCAGGATTTTAATCGGGGGGTTGCTAAAATTATAATATTATTAGCATCATCACCATAATCAACACAATTTTCTATCCCGTCTAATGTTTATAAAAAGTTTGATATGCCTATTACACGTCAAAATACAATGCATTTCATTCAACTTTTGAAATTCAGTAATATCGTACCACGTGGCCTAATCATAACTGAATCTGCTCGCCGCTAGTATTGGATTATGTGTGTTTTTAAAGCGATCATGTGAAGCACTGTAAAAAAAGAGAGTTAAACAAAACGGTATTAAGATAATCAGCTGATTGAATGAGGGAATGTCAGAGAATTCAACATTGGTTGTTGTTACTGCAGTAATATACAGAACTAAACATCCTAAATTGTTTGACTTCCGTGATGACTTGAAATTATTGCTAATAACAGAAGATTTTATCATATTCTGTCATTATTAGGGCAAGGCATTTAATGACCATAAAATAGTGAAAAAATGCAAAATAAAAAATGCATTTATGACCTAAAAATAGTGAAAAAATGACCCAACATTTAAAAAAATGCCCAATAAATTTACCATTGTTACTTATATTTAGTTTTTTAATTAATGAATTGCAAAATCAATTTATGACAGTGCGTTATAAATAAATTTACAATATAAAACACACTTATTTCATTATTAAAAAAGTAAGTAAATCTATACTACTTGGGCACCCTTGTGAAAAAAAAAAATCTTTCTGAAGTGGCATGCCCATCAAATTGCCCCTAGTAAATATATGCCATTTAAAAAGAACAAAATCTTTATTGCTACAAGAGAAACTGCTGTGGTGTTTACAATAAACCTGAATTAAAATGAACTATGAACTCTTGGCGGAGATTCTCAAATAAAAACGATTGTCTATTGTCTGAAAGTGACGATTTTTACATGGAAAAGCTCCTCTCTACCGCCACTGAAACATGACCTAAAATGCCGAAAAATACCTAAAAATGCCGAAAATGACCTTAAAATTGCCAAAAAATGACCTATCTCTGGAAAAACGACGAAATATGCAAAATAAAGCAAAAAAATGCAAAAACAAATTGCTCTTATTTAATCAATTATTTCATGATACACATTTATATATATTCGAGCTATCTTTTCACCTTCATATAAAAAAGATACAAAATCATCAAATGCCTTGCCCTAGTCATTATCAATCCTACAGCAAACTTTGTGCAGCGGAATTTGGACTCGATACGGCGAATGTAAAATGACGCTGCAAACAAATGCATTGGATTTCGATATCGAATTTCTGTTATGTACGGTGAAAACTAATTAATTATCAGTTCAATCAACAATAATTTCAGATACTGTATTTGACATTTTTTAACTATCTTTCATTCTTGTCACTAATTGAACTTCAGTGAAAATGAGTCTTTAATTTAAAGAGGGATCATTCTAATCTGGGGTACTGGGGAGCACTTTAGAGCATTTAGCATCCCCATGGATTGCGCCACTGCCAAGGTTACTGGAATTTTTGTTGTTGTTATATCTCATTGATGTATCATGATTTTTAAAGGAAATATTTTTTTAAAACAAGGGAAGGAGTTCTACTTGATCTGTTGATGCTCGAATATAATTTTCAATAGTAGCTAGAAGGTTCCGGGTTTTGTATTTTACTTGTATTCCGAAGTAAACTTTTGGAAGACTTTTAATTTTCAAACTCTAGGTTTTTATAATATAACCTAGCATTTTGTCAACTTTCCTATTTCTCAACTAATAAAAAACCTATAGCAATCGATGAATAACGTATCATTGGATATGATTGTTTTTACCGACGTTTGACATAGCATATCTCATACCTGAGCAACTGAGGGGAAACATTTTAGTCCCCCATCCTGCTGTGACGTATGAAACCTGCTCTTCATGTTCAGTGTCACGCGGAAACTGCTTTATGCTGACGTCAAGGGCGACTGTAGTGGGAGAAATTACCCCACCGCACAGTGGCACAATGTGCACCAGTTGCGCACCCGTGGCATATCTATTCGCTAGCCATCGTTGGCAGAAACTCAGGCTGTAAATCTTGATTTTGCACGAAGCTAATACGCTCTTACATGTGAAATGAGAAACTGATATTATCCATGCCCAGAGTAGAGAAAGTCATGTGAGTGCATCACATCAGATATTTATTTACGTGAATTTTTATTTGATTATTAATTTTAGGAATAAATTTTGTACCTATAGCATCTCTAATTTGATCACTTACGTCAAATCCCAACTTCCAAAGACACCTGTGTAGACCAGAAACAATAATGTTGTCATGGATTCTGCACACGTAGTGTGAATTCCATGTTGAGTGTAAATTTTTCAGACATGTTATGGGAATTATGGTTTGTTTGAAGGTTTGTTGTATAGAGACCAAACATACATTTATCGGCTAAACCCAAGAAAATTCTAGTTAGCCTACATTATGAGTAATAACTAAAAGTTATTACAGATAACTTATTACAAACAAAAACAAACAAAAATGAAATGGTTAATATTTAAATTACCATCCCTTTACACTTTCTATTTTGAAAAAATAGGCTTATAGGCTACATGCATCTTTATTATTTCTTAGTTTTCATTGTAAAGAGAATTCCGTTCCTTTAAAAAATGATTTATCTTAGCCTATAGGATTAAGTCTTTATGCCCTGTAAAAGTTTGCATAAATGCTGTTTACTAGTGCCTAAATGTGCTTAGGTCGCAATTCCAAATGTAATATCTAAAATAAAATAAAATAAAATAAAATAAAATAAAATATAAAAAAATAAATAAAAAAACTCTGTGTATAACCCCATTTTAAAATTAAAATATGGTTCATGTCCCTACAACGGAGAGGCAAAACTCAGGTTGCCTAATTAAATATCTAACTAAAAAATATATACCATAATTATATCCTTATATACCAAATCTGGCTTTGCTGGGTATGATGGGATTCTATGTTCTCCATCTTATGCCTAATCGTTATGCAGTACTGGTACATGAGTATTCCCGTGTGAGATGTTTCTGAATTGGCGAATAGATTTTCACTTTGTTTTGCTGTCAACACTAAAATCGCCTTCGGAAATTATAATTTTGCTTTCGTATTCACATACACGTCTCCGTGTGAACTTCCTTTTATTGTTTTCTTCTAAGAGGCTTCCATGGCATTGCAGAAGATAAACCTATTGGGTTATATAATCCAATGTTAAGTGTACCTTTGTGTATTATAGGCTACAGTATGCGTTAAAAAAAATTATTGAGTTATTTTCTCGAAAACGTCCAATGATTTCTCCCGAATTTTGTAACGAACAACTGAACGAGCGCTGGGAAATGTACTTCGACAATCCCGATCTGGACGGTTGTTTTGAGCCAACTTGTACTAAAATCTAAAACTTCTATTTCGAGCTACAGCACTATTATATTTTCTGATGGTATTTATAAGCTAACCTTCTTTTCCACAACCTAGGCTTTAAATCTTGATTTGCGAACAATATAGCTGTGCGATAGGCTGAGATGTCTAATCGATATAACCACTGCCCTCTTGATTTTCGAGCTCGCAATTCCGTACTATAAAGACTAATTCATTTATTGAAACAAATGGGCCATAGTAGGCCATGGCTAAGGTTCTAGAAGCTTACGCAATAGCGACAACAATGCTGACGTCATTCCCGTTCCATTGCAGTCGACAAGATGTGGAGAAACGTGGCGTCAGGTTTGGCAAAGAAAGCTAGGGCTATTCTATGGACTCAGAGGACATCTTCCAGCTGCCAAACAGGCAGTGCTGCTAGCAACATCACCTGCAATATGCCTTACAACGAGCATGAAAGCAACGAACAGCTGAACGGGCGCTGGGAAGTGTACTTCAAGAAACCCGATCTGGACGGTTGGGAATGCAGACAGGGAATCAACCATCTCGCCGGCTCGGACTTCATCCCGGAGCCCAAGGTTCAGATCGCGATCCTCAAGGCCTGCAGGCGGCTTCACGATTTCAGCATGGCGGTGCGCTATCTGGAGAGTATGAAGGACAAGGCAGACGCTGCAGACCCTAAGATCTACCCCTACATCCTGCAGGAGATTCGCCCCACGCTGGAGGAACTGGGCGTCCCCACTCCTGAAGAGATGGGCTACGACAAACCCGAGCTCCAGATGATTAACGTCTTCGAGTATCCTCCCTAATGCACTTTGTTCTTGTTCCACGTGTTCAGTGTTCTTGTTCCACGTGTTCAGTGTTCTTGTTCCATGCGTTCTGTGTTCTTTGCTCTTGCTAGCTCTGTTAACTGAATAAGACTTCATCAGTAGGCGTGCTAGTAGTTGAAACTGGTGGAAGTGTTTCGAATCGTTTTACTGACGCAGAGAATCTGGCTTCCAAAAAAGTTTATGAAAACTTCACTTGATGTACCAAAGGATTCAATAGAATAAAAAACTTGTTTATTCTTCACTAAAGGAGATCTGAGTCTTGTGACATTCTTAATAAACATCATGTAATATTAATTGTCCACCTTATACCCTTATATCAAAAAATAATAATGCGGGTATAAAGTTGACAACATTATGTAATACCCTCGTTGGTCCAAACATGAAATTTATCTTAATAAACAGCTTAATATTCATTAGCAAATGTCATACCTTAACGCCAGAAACTTGGTCCCCAGGGTTCGAGTTTTAGAATTTGAAAAATAATATTCAGAGGGGTGAAAACTGTATGTATAGACTAAAAGCGATTTGAGTCCAACAGAAAATGGAATCGTTTATGTTGATACCCATTGACAAGGAAGTTCTAGAAAACCTTTACCAAGATGATGTTATTAATACGTAGCGATTGAGAGTAGCCTACATTGTTGAAGTCCCTTCTGTTAGCTTAATATACATGTACACTTCAGTATTTGCTACATCTAAGTATAGTATGTTGTATTTGTAAAGCAATACTCCTAGCGTTTTAATCATTATACAATTATACTCGATTTGACCATAGAAATGTAGGCATAAAAAACTCGTAACTTTAGTGATAATTTTGTTCAGCATAGACTAAAAATTTCAAAGTCACAAGTACCGTACTTAAGAAATTCTACAATGACTAAGTTAGTACTGAAATAAGTACAAAACGTCACGTATATTTTTCTTGTAGTTTCTGTTAATATGGTTGAAAACAAATGTCAGTCATAATAAAACACTGATTTTTTTTTCATTTTGTGAGGAATTCATATAAGTAGGGTAGCGGTATTGTTAGAATGGAATGGGTGAGGTATTATTGGAGGGAAGATGGAGGCGCCAGTGCTCTCTGGATGCCAGAACCTTATTTTATTCCCAGTCAGATCCTATTGGTCATTGCATAAGTGTACATGAACGCATGTCGCTAGTGAAAGAGAGTTCAATATTTTGATGAATATCAGAGTCGTGCAGCATCCATAACATTCATTGTGATGATAATAGGAAGACAATTTCAGCAAGATGATAGACAAGCTTCCTGATGAACCTGACAGCCCAGAATCTATGTTCTCAAACAGTTTACATACAACACACAATACACTGACTGCAACAAAAGAATCATTTATCCTTTAATACAATGAAACTATAATTTCTACTTACATTAATATTTATTCATTCCTTATACGACGTTGCACTATCGGTATGTTTTCTTTCAAGTTATTGTCTTTCATGTTATTCATCAAAAGTTCACCCAACTATGCTATAATATAACAACTTCCACTGCATTTCTGTCTCACCATAATAATTATTATTAGGGCAAGGCATTTGGTGATTTTGCATATTTTTATATGATGGTTAACAGATAGATCAAATATATATATAAATGTGTATCATGAAATAACTGACTAAATAGGGGCAATTTGTTTTTTACATTTTTCGTCATTTTCAAGAGATAGGTGAATACATAGGTGATATATATATATTCAATTTTTAGGTCATTTTCGGCATTTTTTGGTCGTGTTTCAGTGAAGATAGAGAGGAGCTTTTCCATGTACAAATTGTTACTTTCACACCATAGAAATTTTTATTTGAGAATCTTCGCCAAGTGTTCACAGTTAACTTTAATTCAGGTTTATTGTAAACACCATAGCATTTTGTCTTGTAGCAATAAAACTTTTTTTTTTTTTTTTTTTTAAATGGCACAACTTTGCTAGAGGCAATTTGATGATCATGTCAGTTCAGAAAGAACTTCCTTTTCGCTAAGGGTGTCCAGGTAGTATAAATTTACTTACTTATTTAGTAACAAAATAAGTGTGTTTTATATTGTTAATTCATATATGACGCAATGTCATCCATTAAATTGCTTTTAGCAATTCATTCCTTGAAAATTTAATTGGAAGAAATAATGGTAAATTTATTGGTGATTTTTACATTTGTGTCATTTTTTCACTATTTTCAGGTTATAAATGCATTTTTCATTTTTCAATTTTCACTATTTTATGGTCATTAAATACCTTGCCCTAATTAATATCATTAATATATCAATGTCATCATTATTATTACCATTGCTGTATAGGCCTATTACAATCAGCATGTGGAAGACGACAAGGCCCAAAAATCTATGATAATGATATGAACTAGAAACTTAGGTGACCGTGTAACACAACTAAGAAAAATCGGCCTGGATAGCGTAGTCAGTAAAGCACTTACTTGCTATGTCCAAAATCGCGGGTTTCATCGCGGCCCAGATGGATGGCATTTGTGTGTCAGTTCCACGTCTGTGATTTAAAGTAGGTATGAAGTTTCCGGCCGCCAGATCACCATTGGCAACCAGAATTCACAGGCTGACGACAAAGGTTCAATTTTGTAAAAACGCAATTTTTTGTAAGCTTACTTCTGTTATTTCAAATTCCGTTAAAAAAAACAGTAGATAATATTGCCTCATATAATATTTTTACACGAACAAACTGAACATTCGTATTTACTGAGAAACGTTCGGAAATACTCGGAAGTTATCGATATAATTTGCATTTCCAACGAGACGTTCACTGTTTTCAATTCCACGTGCTATAGCCAATCGTTGCACTATCCCTCTAGTAACAAGCAATATAGTTTTTATAACATGATGTAGGCTTTCACGGCCGGTGTCCATATTGTTAAAACTTTCCGGGCTCTGTTGCCGTGGTCCATCGGATTGCTTTCCGGACGTTTCGCCCACACTGCGGCAGGCATCATCAGCGGTGAGTTCTGCTTCGGAGTTTCCTCGGCGAGGTCTTGATGTCGACTGAGACCTCGACAGTCGACAGCAAGACCTCGCCGAGGAAACTCCGAAGCAGAACTCACCGCTGATGATGCCTGCCGCAGTTGTGGGCGAAACGTCCGGAAAGCAATCCGATGGACCACGGCAACAGAGCCCGGAAAGTTTTAACAATAATATAGTTTTTGTTTGGCTGTTGATTGTTACAGCCGTTAAAGGTTACAATCGCTTAAACACTTCCAACATATGGGTGTATGTAATCTGCGCCATGGTTGACACCGAATTTGAGATAGAATAAAAATGATATATGTAAACTGCGGCACACAGATATGTAAACTGCGAAACGGAGATATGTAGGTTGCGGCAGTAGTTATAGGCAAACAAAAGTTAGACCTAATGTGAATGTTCGTTTCTATTCAGTAACAATTTTATGCACATGAGATGATGGGAGCGTACTTGTCTATAGGTTGGTATCGAGAGGTTGTATGTTGGTAACGAGTGCTTTATATGCTTTATCTTTAGGTTGGTAACAACTTTTCTCTAGCGAAGCACATCAAAACACAAACTCACTAACGAGTCATTCACTTGTGTTTTACAGTCTCAGAGTCATTGTGTACTGTACATTATCTTTTAGTGGTCGGAATTTCATAGCCAGTCCTAAGTCTGGAGAAGTGGGAAGTAAAATGTAAGTGGATTAGGATGACGGTGACGCCATTTAAATGTCAGTGGCGCAGTTTACATCGTGTAGGTTGGGGGAAAAGGTAGAAGTGGCGCAGATTACCTTTTCCCCCAACATATATAGTTTGTTTTAATAATTTGTTATAAATTAGTTGGTGCCACGCAAAAAAAAGTAGTCTTTTTTAATGGGGAATAGTGTAGTTGTTTCTTTCTTTATTTTATTTATTTAATAACTTTTACATATTTAAAACAGTATTTACATATTTAATAGGCTATGTTGTTCCAAATCAGGGTTTTTACCGTGTGAACACCGTGATGCAGTTGGATGAGACCACAAACCGGAAGGTCGCGAATTCGATCCTCGATCACTGTTTCTCCGCTTTCTGTTCAATAAGTCTTTTCTTATTCTCTGCCATGACCTTCACAATATACTCTTCCACTTCTTTTAGCGGCGATACGATAACCAATTAAACGGCTGTCTAAAATACAACTATCTGATTGCTATAAAAATACACTTAAATTGGATCTAGTCCATTCATTGCATCAAGTCAATAATTTCCGAGAAACGGCAATGAGAGTTGTCATTTATCTTATGTACACGGCAATTCTTTTATTACAGTGCCAGTCAAACCATTCCGTAAGAAATGAAGCAATTTTCCACAACATGTGTATTATGGGACGGTTCTTGTTGTTATTATATGGTTTTCATAACAAGAAGACTGCATTCCATAAACGTTGTCGTCTCGGTTATTGTACCCACTGCATGATCGTTACTCTCCAAATGAAGTTATTAAGTTACTACAATAAAGTTTATCACTCATAATTGTGAAAAGTTTGCCTATATGCAGGTGGTGAACTTTACGATCGTGCTCCTTTATTACAAGGTAAACACTACCTAGGAAATGAGCCCAATTGAACAGGAGGTAAGTATGAACTATAAAATGAAGGGGAAGTTCATACTAAAACTCCATAGCGCTACATCCCTGAAGGTACTAGGCTTACCACCCTACCTCTGCGTCATTTGTCACAGGCAGATGTCAGGATTGGGGGCATGTGGTCAGCATGCCGACACCCATGGCCGTTAATGGTGGTTTCCATGACCGGAGCCGCTACTTCTCTATCAAGTAGCTGCTCAGTTTGTATCTCGAGGCTGAGTGCACTCCTTTCCTGACATCTTTTTATCGGAAAAAAATCCGAGAAGGTACCGGGATTCGAACCCAGGCCAACGATTCTGCATTCAGCGACGCTAACCACAAGACCACGCCGGCGGTACAAAATTCATGGGTGTCGGAAATTAATGGCAATTGTAACAGAGGTTAATAGTAATTACAACATTCTAAAAAATCTTATGTTAAACACATACTCTACCCAAACAAAAGTTTTGCCTCTTAGTAAAATATACTAACATAATCTGAGAGTATTCGGAAATAGGGTGCTTAGGAAAATATTTAGGCCTAAGAGAGATGAAAATGGGAACTGAAGAAAACTGCATAACGACGAGCTTCATGACCTGTACTCTTCACCACTCTAAATCACGGATAAAATGGGCTGGACATGTTGCACGCATTGGAGAGGAAAGACAATCAAAAGTATTGACTTTGAGACCCGAAGGAAGAGACCACGTGGAAGACCTAGACGTAGGTAGAAGGACAATATTAGGATAGATTTAAGGGAAGTAGGATTTTCGAGGAATGATTGGATGGAGTTAGCACAGAATAGGGTTGAATGGTGGGCTCAGGTAAGCGCGGCAATGAACCTTCGTGTTCCATAAAATAGATAATATTGCTTTTTCTTGCTGAGGAATAGTCTATTGCCATTGAGTAAGTAAGTAAAATATACTAATGTTTGACACTCTCTTCATGTAAGTCGGTTGTAAAAATGAAGAGAAACCCGCATCGGAACCCCGAAGAACAGAACCCAAATAAAATATTATTAATATACTCACGTAAACTTTCTTCACCCTAAGCATGGGCAATATACCTTTCTCACGTCATGTTCTCATATACAATAAGATGCTGTATTGCAAAGATAGCGTATTCAATTGTTTCACCAGGCAATACCGAGTTTCTACAAACAATGGGTGACTTATCTATTCTTCAGATAATTTTTACGGCAAAAAGTATATTATAAAAATTTTAGCGCTTAATATAAGCATCTCATGTAGGCCTGCAACATTTAAACAAAATTGTTAGTGCCGTTTTCGATAGAATAGCAATTTTTTAAAAAATGTAAAATGGCATAAAAAACGTCGTCGCCAATATTCGTGTGAGACTAAGTGTAATGAAATGGTGAGGATGATTCATGGTAGGCCTATTTAAATATCAAATTCGGCATTTGCCTTTACGACTGGAAAAACCACCAAAAAACCCATGTCAAATTGGTCGGTCACGGGATTTGAACCTGAGACCTCCCGAATGCGGGTGCAAGACGTTACCATCTCGGCCACCTCGCTCCGTTTTTCTTTTCTTTTATTCCGTTTCAAGAAGAAGAGCAAATCTTACATTTGTTTGTTTGTTTGTTTGTTTGGACGCGAGGTCTATTGTTCACATAACTACTAACAATAACAACAACAATAATAAGCTTAATAATAATAATAATAATAATAATAATAATAATACGTTTAAGCTTAACGCGTTTTCATATTCAAGTGTATAGACTAAACATTAGCGGCAGAACAGCAGCAAAAGGCAGGTTGCGGTCCACCATTACTACGCAATTAAGAAGTACAATGAGATTGCATTGCTTTGCAGTCGTGTTGCTGGAATACCCAAGCGAGTGAGTGGCGGCATTGGTACAAGTATCAAGTTTGTCATTGAGTGTGTTCAGTAAAACTAGATTTACAACAAATTAATACGAGATAAAACTACAGTTCGCCACAATTTCTTCTTCATTTCGATCAAATAGCACAGGTTTTCAATCTCCGGACTTCATAATGCTGCAAACAGTTCACACCAAGGAGTTCTTAAAATCTTTGAGTTTACAATGAGAGAAGGTGTTAGATGTATTTTTCGTTTCGGCACCATTTACTTGATCTTATCATTATTCAGTGGACATCAGTGCAATGAACTAAGGAATGTGAAAAAATGAACCCTACACAACTTTCCCTCCCGGTTGCTTAGTTGCTTAAATAGTCACAGAGAGGGACCTTTTAAACTACGAGATGTTTGCAGATATGCGAGAAAACTACGTTTGGAAGTTCATAACAATCTTTTTTGTTCATCCTATTACTTCTATCACTAGTAGTTCTGTGAATAATAGACCTCCCGAAAAAAACCTTTTTTAATTACTTCAAGGAACATTATGTCAAATTGGAAGGAAATCGAACAATGCGTTTCGTTTTAACTGCGTAACTCACAAATTTGCAGACAGCCTAAATGCTGAATTGTCAAGTTAAGGGGGGACATACAGCTTTCGATGCTGAAAAATATGTGAAGTTTCATTTTTTTTTCTCAGCAATGAATTGTTCTGTATCCTTTCAGTCTGGCATGCTCTATATTGACTAGTTCCAAAATTGCATACTTTTTTCAAAATTAATTTAACTACTACAGTTAATGGGTATTTATCATTACAATACGGTAGTCAAATTTTGTGCACTGAAGTGCCGTTTCCCTGATAATTTTCATAAATACAAATATTTCTGAGTGATTCTTTTTTCTATCTATTTGTAAATATCGTATGAACAACATAATCTAGAATCTTTCGATTATCTGCAGTATAAATATTTTTTTTAAATAATTCATCACTTAATTTTTTTTATAAAATTTTACATCAGAAATCTTTTTTTTTTTTTTTGTAATAAACTATTAAAGTTACATCAATGATTCTAGATAGTGTCATTCATTAATAACAAATATACTTGCATGCAAAATTTCAATGCAATATGTTAATAAATGTTTGAGTTATCAGGGAAACGGCACTTCAGAGCACAAAATTTGACTGCCATTTTGTAAGGATAATTGCCCATAACTGTAATAGTTAAATTAATTCTGAAAATAGTATGCAATTGCAGAATTAGTCAATATAGAGCATGCCAGATTGCAAGGCTACAGAACAATTCATTGCTGAGAAAAAAAAATTAATGAACTTCACCTATTTTCCAGCACCAAAAGCTGTATGTCCCCCCATAAAACAGGACCTCTCCTCGCTCGTCAAAAGTATTTACAAATGTCGTGACAGTATGAAAATACGTACAATCTTACTTCGCACATTGGTAAAACTTTAATATTTAAGTTTACGCCATAAATTGATGTACAATCCAGAATAAAATAATAAACACTTAAGTGGATAATGTGTCCTGTAGGATATAGAGTTTGCCTTAAATTTATAATAATTTTACGGAAAATAAATTGTAAAAGAAATTTAAATTTAATGTAAAATTATACAATAAGCTAGAAGAAATAAACTATGGGCCTAATCACTGTGTTTAAAACGTTTTCTTCGCAGTCCGGTCCACCTTTCTTAGGAAATCTGAAAGCACTAAGGAAGACAGTGATGGTTGTAGCTATGATTGTCATGCTTCTGATATGTATGGCAAGAGATGAATGATCGTCTCGACATGTGTCATGTAACAGGAGGAATACACACAGAACATCTATAGTCAACGGAAATTTTGCAAAATGCGATATTTTCTTTCTATTGGTATTTGTTTCATCACGCTAGGTATCCTAGCGGGAATTCGGGGAACCATTATTTTGTAGTACTCTTATGTTTACAATGCACATAATGTCTGTATATACAGAAATTTGATAATATATAACGTGCCGATATGTAAGCAGAGTAGTCACAATAAAAGGTGTAATTCAAATTCTCATTCTCACAATTATTGTCCATGATAATTCACATTTTAATAGTAAAGTGATCCCTATACAGGCCATGGAAGCCCAGAGGGTTCCAGGAGGTTGAGGCTCCAATATTTTGGACATTCGGCACATGAAGGTGGTAAGGTTGTCAGCCCTACGCACCGGCCGCCTTTACCCCTAGGATTGCTCCTGGTACTCATTTCTGTTAGAGGCTGAGTCGACCCCAGGGCCATAGTGCCACCAGAAGGATCAGGCCAATTTAAAAATCTCAACGGGAATCGAACCCGCGATCTTCCGGTTTGTAGCGCAGCGCCTCAACCACTACGCTACGGCGTACCCCTTCACATTTTAATAGTTGGGTACAATAATTACATTATACTAACCTATTAGTAACTGAATATACATAATCTAAATTCCATATTAACTTTATGATTTTAAGTAAAAATTAGATATAAATAGTACATTATGCAACGAGCCTTTAATAGCGTTTACTAAGACACGGGTATGTTTTTATGAAATGAGCGAAGCTAGTTTCATAATTATCAAACTAGCCTAGTTCTTAATTACCATTACAGGCAAGTTGCATAGATTGTTTTTGTTCGACGACAGTTAAATGTTTATGTTTTGGATTTTTATAAAAGTTCATAATTGTCGAAGCAAACTACTCTCGGACAGCAGCTCTTAGTAGTTCCCGTCTTTCCCTATAGATTACAGGCTGCAAACCATGCAGGCCACAATGCGCCTCTTGAAACTTTAATGCCAAACAGCGTACATTAGAAACACACGAAATGAACTCAATTTAGTATGACATTAAAATTAACGCGAACAAAATTAATGTTACTTTAAATACAGGTTGTTTATTATGGAGTTTCATTTCCTGCTCTCAATACTTCAAGATCGTTCCGTGTTCGATAATAATCGATACCACACCTGTGTTATAATGAAAATTTGTATTGTAATGGATGTCAATATGATACCGTTACGTCACATGCAATGAGCGTATTATAGTATGGAAACAATAATAATGATAACTGTTATTACAAAAAATGAGTTTAGTTAACGAAATTAGAACGATCAAAGGAGAAATCAAATAAGAAAATTATCAAAACTAAAAAAGTCCACTTTTATTTTAACCAGTTCAACTTCACTTTTGGGTCCCCTTAATGCAGTTATTGCAATATAGTGAATTGAAAATAGACTACACGAACAAAATTAATACCACTGGACCTCATTTCTTTCGTTGTTGAACAAAGGCACAAAAAGTTGTCATATGAGTTAGAGTAAATGACTGTAGGAGGTGGACAGTAAAGTTGTAGGCTCCAGGTGGTATTGTGTCATTGTGTTAATAACACAAGACATTGTCGTAATTACACAACTTTGAAGTCATCATAAACACATGTTCACTTTCGATTTCAATAGCTTTAATTATACTTTCACTACACACTACCCTCGTACTCCCATAACCCCAAATGCCATCATCGGAGCAGTTTTTGCGGCCTTACATGATAAGCCATCGTTAGCAATAAACTAAACTACATCGTCAAGTCCATCATCTAGTGCAATAAAGTTGTAAGATCCATCACTTGCAAAAACTGTACAAGGTCCCTGTTACATATGCGAACACTTTCTAATGTTCTTGGGTACTGCATAGTTCATTACGTTACTCATCATCATTAGGGAACTGTTTAATGGAAGATGAATGTGACTTAAAGAACATAAACCTAACGAAGGCAGCTTTAGCCTTTTCCCTGTTACTGATATGTACAGAGCGTTGATAAACTGTTGAAATAATTGTGGAAACGATTGACGGGCGATTGCTGAAAAGATTGTTGGACGATTTTTGAAACGATTGTTGGAAGATTTTGTGTGTGTGTGTGTGTGTGTGTGTGAGTGTGTAGATATATATATATGTGTGTGTGTGTGTGTGTGTAAAATCACAAAATCGTCCAACAATCGTTTCTACTTTCGTTCAATATATATATTCAATATAAATATATACACACACACACACACACACACATATATATATATATATATATATATATATATATATATATACACAAAATCGTCCAACAATCGCTTCAACTTTCGTTCAATATATATATAGGCCTATATATATATACACACACAAAATCGTCCAACAATCGTTTCAACTTTCGTTCAACTATCGATACTACAATAAGCGTTTCAACAACTATCCAACAATCGTTTCAAAAATCGTCCAACAATCGTTTCCACAATTATTTCAACAATTTACCAACGTGATATATATATCAGTAACAGGGAAAAGGCAAAAGCTTCGTTAGACTTTTACTAACTTCACTCACGTTTCTGTTCTACCTTCAATCAAATTTATGTTCTTACTTCACCCACGTTATTTGTTCTTAATTTTATTAAATTTATTTTCAACACCACTTTTTTGTCTCTCTCTCATTCACAGTCCTTCTTGACTTCTTGATCATGATTGACATGGCCTATTTCAGCGATGCTCTTCTCACCAGTTTGCTATAGCAACCGAAAGGCCACCTTCAAATAATCTCACAATTGTATACGGTCTACACGGAAATACCAGCTCAGATATCATATTAGATAATTCTTTGATTTGAAAGAATCTCAAAATGGATGTATTTTTATTCGCGTGGAATTATCTAGCTGAATAGTAGTGCTGAGTTTTTCTTGGGTAATTTAATATCGCTTTTGAACTCATGTTTCTTGTAATGAGATACTCATTTCGAAACCGATGGTCGAGATAATATAATAATGACAAGACACATTCGTTAAGCTCAATTAAATAGCCAGTAATACTATGACATTACTGCAGGATGTAACTTACTGTAATAAAATTAATTTTAGAGTGTAAGGAAACGGAGACGTGAGGGAGAAATTTCATTGATAGTAAATTATTAAAAATTCATAAAAGCATATCAGAAGTTGTGCAGAACAAAAAATACGTAAAATACGTAAAAAGAGTGGAAACATTTATATTTCTAGTTGAAAAGAAATGGTTAGCCAAAATTGAAGTAAATAACATTATAAATTCAAAGGAAGTATTTAATAATCTACTCTTATACAATTCAACGGCCCTAAATAGCGTGCTTGCTCGTTCGCCCGCTTCGTGAGACATCGGGTATACTCGGCGATGTTCGTCTCTCGCAGTGTAAACTTTCACGAAGAGTACAAAATTAGGAAAACCGTTTCTTTATTATATAAGGCCTAAGTGAAATGAACACAATGAACAAATATTCTAATTTTATTTTTACTTACAATTTTCATAGATCTGAACCACAAACATTTTTAATAATCTACCAGTGTAAATTTCTTAAAAATCCTGGAGTCAATGAATAATGGCGGGCGAAGCCGGGGGCACCAGCAGTAAAATATTGATGGTCTAACTCTTGAAATATCGCTGATGATAATAATAATCCAAACAAACCATTCCTTCCCTTGAAACATTATATAATTTCTGAAAATTACACTGAATTGATAAAATAAAATTCACATAATATTCATGTCAATAAACAGTTGAGAAACAATACGTATTATGTGTTCACAGGTTCCTTTGGAACTGCATAATCGATTCTGATATAGTTTTCCCAGGGGGCGCTTTCTAATCGTAGAATGTACTCTAAAGCCGGAATTTTAGCTATTTCATTAATATTATTAATGGCTTAGTTTATGAATGATTCGCGGCAAAGTGTTCATAAATATAATGCTTTAATAATCATTATACTCTTAATTTTTAATTTTTAAATTAATTATCGTGGGCGAAGCCACGGGCACCTCCTAGTATATAAACACGTAAGCCTATGTTTGTTGTATTCAAGTAATATTCTATAAATGGTTCTAAAATGTATATTTTGGTAATTAAAGAGATTGATTGGTGAAGTAGAAATGTAACCGTAAGTTTGTAAGATTGTAAGATTGTAAGGAAGGTGAAATGAACCTACTTAATACATAATACTCACTGTAACTTAAAATATTTACTGTTGCTATAGGCCTATAAGAAAATATATCAAATGTATGTAGTTTTCAAATAAATATGCATTAAACCTTAAATAAGTAAAATATTCTACTTTGAATTCGTAATATTTCAACCTTGTGTCTAAACCTTGTGTCTTGCAAAAATATTATGATATATTAGTGATAAAAGTATCACATTATACATTTATTATGTATTTAATGCAAAAAAAACCATACGCATAAGCAATATATCTCCCTTAACTCCATCGGGAAGATTTAAATGCCAGCATATTCTGTATTTTACGATGATATGGCTATAAATAAAATTTAGAAATGTCGAAGTCGTGTCAGTAATCTCAACTGTAAATCTGCCTTTAATAAAGTTACTTGCCAGCAGAACGTTTCGGTAACTTTTTAGATTGCCTTTACATGCGAACAAATTGCTTAGGTAAGGTCTCGGCATTGATATTTTCCTTTGTGCTGGCCAGATTTGCCTTGCTTGTCAGATTATGTTGCATTTCTTCAGCAATTTGACGAGTAATGCCTTCATTTCAAGCACGGTAATACCATTCACTTTATTTTTATAGCATAAACAAATAATCTAATCTATACAACATCGTGCTTTAAGTACGCTAGTAAATGCCTATCCCAGAAATGTGACCCTGAAATAACTCATTGTATTGTACTTGAAACTTCTAACTAGAGAATGTGGAACAAATGTAAGTAAGCGTTCGGTTATTTATTACAATTAAATTAGGTTTCTGCTTCTTCGAGGTCATTATCCTTCCCAATTTAAAATCTAATAATATTTTTTGTTCGACCACAGTACAATATGCTTAGTTCATGATTATGATGTAACAGTATCTTAATTACATACATTAAAGTACATAATTCCGTTATAACACTGATCCAACTATCAATTAACATCATACACGGAACAATCTTCAAGCCTTGAAACAGGCAATCCAAACTGCACAGTAACCAATCTGTATCTAATTAATAAGAGGAAGTGTTTGTCTTTCTGTCTATCTATCTGTCTGTACGCGATGCCCAACAAAATCTACTGAATGCAGAGATCAGAAGTTTTAAACGTAGATGCACCTCGAAGCCGGATTTTTTATTTTAGTTTCCGTTCGGGAGTTAAGAGTGAAAAACTGGCAGAAAATATGATTTTTTTTTCGCTATCGAAGCAGGTGGCTATGTCTTCTTTTGTCCAACATTGATCGAGTTGGACGGAACTCACTATGCGACCGTTTTATAATCTGAACAAATTTTTTGAACGAAATTATATTAACTTTTAGTGTTTGTTTTAATGTTTGTTTTAGATTAGATATTTTTTCATAATTATGTTGCCATTATAATTTTATGACGGTCTCTTTATATTTTTATATTTAATGACGAATATATTATTATTATTATTATTATTATTATTATTATTATTATTATTATTATTATTATTATGCAGGGGTTTTCTGAACCAGGCAACTCGAATCTGAGGTCGTTTTTCCCAAGCCGAATTAGATATTTACTTATCATGATTCATCCTCGCTATTTCATCATTTAAATTAATATCAGTTGAAATTTAATTACATAAAATCCACCAACAATAGAAAGTAGTTGATAATCAATAGTTGCATGGCATGCCGTATAGACACAGATCCTGAACTCCTCATATGGCCTCGTTGCTCAAAAGAATATAAATATAGCTTTTTTCTTCTTCTTCTTCTCTCTTTTTTTTTCTTTTTTAATAATAAATCGGGAATACTCCCAGACTCCCCGGTGGGTCCTTCCAGAACCAAAATCCTGGCTATGGGTCTGTTGCGCATTGTGTGATGTACTGAAAAATTATTGACGATTTTTTAAGAAGGAGCAGAAAGTGAAATACTGAAGGCCTGACGATTCCCTCTTCTATTGGCCATGGGACGTCCGATTCTGCTTGTTTAACATATGTCATGCAGAACTATGTGAGGTAAATACCTAACGAGTACACAAGGATATAGGTTACCTAGAAAGAGAGGAGCAAAAAGTGCAGTGCACAGAGGACTTGGGCAATATCGGAGAATGCAGCCTTCTCTTTGTGCGCTACACGGCGACCTCCAAAATCATAATTACCGGTCCGACTGCCCGATTTAATTTCCTCTCAAGTGCCGCATATTATAAATATTCAGTGAAATTATTGCGCGGAATTCAGTGACATGAACCTGTGACATTTCGGAAAATTTCCACACAGATATTCTAGTGGACATTTCTTTACAAATCTCGCGTGATTCTTTGACGATACTCCACAATCATATGTACTTAGTAATCACCTGTTATTTGAGTGCCCAGTGATCGAACGCCAGAGACGCAACTTAGAAATCCACTTTGATTTCTGCAACATAACATTCCAACCACCTCTAACACAGATGTTCAAAAAACAGAGCTGCTTCACAGAGTTTCAGAAATTTGTTAGTGATATTTTCAAGTGCTTGTAGTGATAAGTTATACAGACTCACGGTTAAATTATTTAACACTTATTCCCTATATTGATTTGCAATAATAATTAGTATGTACTAAACTATAGCCCTAGCATACATTGTACAGTAGGGCTCTCTCTAGTTGGAGAAACAACAACATTTATAATAATAATAATAATAATAAAATATCAATAAACTTTTTAATAATGGTTATGGCTGTCACTTCCCAAGAGATTTGTTCTTTCATTCTTTAGATTAGCATAGGTAATCGCACGAGAGTTGACGAGTTTATCGATAGACTCGCAAGTGCGCAGCAGGAGCAAATTTATCCGATGTAACTCGTCAACTCGAGTTGGATTTATTAAGACTATTCCATGAATAAAAATGTAACGGATTATACAAATAATAATTACTTTCGTGCTTTGTTGTATAAAAACAAAACTAACAGCTGCAAGATCACGGCATACTATGAATCAACCATCCATGAATCGATGCGAGTTACTATGTTCATGTGACCAGTGCTACCAATGGTGTATATAAGACATAGTTAACTTCATCCAGGTAAGCTAACAGCAGAACAGAATAAAAGCACACCAACTGGCTTGCACCGAATCGAAATTGTATTTTTAATCAATGTACATTTCTATTATTTCAATTTCCAAACAAGTTATGTTGTATAACACTAGGAGGTGCCCGTGGCTTCGCCCACGATAATTCTTTTAAAAATTAAAAATTAAGAGCATAATAATAATTATTAAAGAATTATATTTATTAACACTTGCACGCGAATCATTCATAAACTAAGCCATTAATAATTAATGAAACAGCTAAAATTCCGGCTTTAAAGCGCCCCCTGGGAAAACTATATCAGAATCGATTATGCAGTTCCAAAGAACCTATAAAGGAGGCCATGGGTGAACACATAATACATATTGTTTCTCAACTGTTTATTGACATGAATATGATGTGAATTTTATTTTATCAATTCAGTGTAATTTTCAGAAATTATATAATGTTTCAAGGGAAGGAATAGTTTATTATCAGCGATATTTCAAGAAATAAAACCATCAATATTTTACAGCTGTTGCCCCCGGCTTCGCCCGCCATTATTCATTGACTCCAGGATTTTTAAGAAAATTCCACTGGTAGATTATTAAAAATGTTTGTGGTTCAGAGCTATGAAAATTGTAAGTAAAAATAAATTAGAATATTTGTTCATTGTGTTCATTTCACTTAGGCCTTATATAATAAAGAAACAGTTTTCCTTCCTAATTTTGTAGTCGTCATGAAAGTTTAGACTGCGAGAGACGAACATCGCCGAGTATACCCGATGTCTCACGAAGCGGGCGAGCAAGCACGCTATTTAGGGCCGTTGAATTGTATAAGAGTAGATAATTTGATTTCATGCTTCTTAATGGCAGCGTGTAACGTATTAATCACTGCACACTGACGGATACGTGTCCAGTAACGAGCAGCACGTTTTACCCGATAAAATGGCATCCTCGCGATTCCTACAAAATATTGTAAGATAACCGGCCATGCTTGGTCTATATCCGAGGAATTGCTAAACGTCATTGGCCATTATCAAACACGTGGCGGATGAGTGGAATAGTCTTTTTAATTTTCAATTAGATCTACTTTGATTTTTCTCCACCTTCTCAATTCTTATGCCTATGTGCAATTTATTTTGTTTCAAAAACTGTAAGATAATGTATACATAAAATTGTCTTTAACAGACTGGTCTTGATAGGCTGTATCTTCTGGTAACCTCGGACAGGGCAGCTATAATTATTGTTATTTTCTCTCTACACATTTTACTTCTTCTGTCCTTACAACATGTACTAAAGGTAGAGGGAGTTTGTGCTCGAACGAGAAATAGAAGTCGATTTCTTTGTACTAATAGACGTTTCAAGATTTCCTAAATCCGAAAACACAATTTTCGGAAATATGTCTACGTAAATGTTTCATTTGTCAATGGTGTCTGCGCACGTCTGTGAAAAACGAAGCTTGAAAACGAAAAATTATATAAAAGAAAAAGCCCCGTAACTGTACCTACAAGGGGGAGGTAAAACTCAAGAAAAGAAGAAAAAAGTAAATAAATAAACTTGTAAGTTCAGAAAACTTTCTTAAACAATCATAATGTATGTGTAGAATCCATACCGGCACGAAAATTGTTTAAGAGCCTATTTCTGCTGATTTTTACCCTTTTTCTGCCATTTTGTGGATTATTCATGGAATTCCCTTATCCGTGATTGCCACGCCACCCAATTCCACGAATAATCGGGAGTATACTTGAAAACATTATTTTTATATTTTAAAAAAAGTCATGACAAAAATCATCATTGTTGATGTAATGTATTTATCTGCATCTGAAATTTAGTTACTCTCCACAATCAGAGGTACATTCATGCGCGGACAATTGCTGTGTGTTCAATCGCTTGCCAGGGAAAGGGCTGACCAGGATTCTTTTCTTCTAAAATTTAAATTTCCGGGTAAAGGTTACTGACATTCAATGCATTATTTTTCATTTTTCATTGAAAGTAGACTGGAAAAAGGGAAACATTTCATTGAATAGATGGTAAATTTATTGGCAAAATCACAGGCTCCCTTAATATTACCGTTGATAAATCCCTGTACTGATATCAAAAAATGACCAAACTTATTGATACTTCAACCAATGGGAATCGAATTACAATGATAAATTATTTCCTCTAACGTTATGTTGTATACCAATAAGTGATACTAATAACTTTGCTTTCAATTATATTGTGTTTTGTTCTTATTACAAGAGGTCCAGGTCTTTATTTAATTCACATTACAGAAGGCTGATATATACACTAGCCAGTGGAAGTACGATAGTACGATAGGAGGTAGGTATTAAAAGTTATGTAACTTTATAAAGTTTCACGCGGTTACCTAGCGGAATACATTTGAGAAGATACTTTTCTGAGGTAAATAATCCGCTTTTAAAGCGATCCGTTAGGATCTGCTCTAGTTCTTTTTATTGTTATTATTATTATTGTATTTAAAAATGTTTAAATTGTTTGGAAAATCCTCTCAATATTCTCATGGATAATAAGACAATTCAAGAAAACGCACGGAAGAAATAATCTTTCTGAATTTTCAGAAAAATGTTACTGAAATATTTCAGGCGTAGTTCGCTTGTAGGTTTTCAAATTTAAAATGTAGACGAAGTGCTGCGATTTGTCATGCCGAATGACCGCTCGCTGACATACGCTTCCCTCTACAAATATGGAATTCCTCGTTACCATCCATCTCTCTTGACTTCCCTCCAAGACTTTTCCAAGTTATAAATGTGCACGCCCACTCTGTAATCAGCAACTGTTGCGATGCCCTTCCGGGATCGTTTTACAGTAAAATGCTGGGTTAAAATGGTCTGTTCAAATTATATATAGTGGTTGCAGTTAATGAGGATAATATGTTCACTTATAACACTGTACAGTATGAAAAATGTCCTTCAGATGAAAATATGTGTTTTTTGTATACTTTTGACGGAAAATGAGGAATCTGTAATTATTTTTTGTTTACCAGGCATCATTTTCCCAAAAATCCACATTTTTGCTTTTTACGTAAATATGGGAAGTGTGTCTCCTATAAAAACGGTACATGATGGATCATTTTGGTTTTGATATATGAATCAAGAATCTTTTGTTCATACAGAATCACATAATTTCATATAAAGGAGAGAAAAAAGTTCAAATTTGTTGCCACTGTAGAACATGAAAAAGTCCTTTAGATGAAAATATGTTTCTTGTATATTTTTGGCTGAAAATAACGAATCTGTAATTCTGTTTTTTTTTTCACGCACCATTTCCCCCCCCCCCAAAAAAAACACACATTTTTGCTTTTTACGTCAATACGAGAAGTGTGTATCCTACAAAAACGGTGCGTGATGGATCATTTTGGTTTTGATATATGAATCAAGAATCTTTTGTTTATACAGAATCACATAATTTCATATAAAGGATAGAAAAAAGTTCAAATTTGTTGTACAGTGTGATTATTAAAATTATTCAAGTTATTGAAATCTGCAAGAGCAATTCATAATCATAATATGATCATGAAATTTTAAAATTGTGCAAAACCTTCTAAATCTAAGAGTTAAAAATTTCAGTAGTATATCCCACTATTTACAGTAGTTCCGATATACGATAAGGAAATTGACAAAGCGAGTAATTGTTAAGATATAATAATTTACAATCCTTTACAAGAATTTAACGTCATGTTGTGCATTTAATTCCTTGAATATAGGCACGCAATGGAATTTTGTTGATTCTGTTAATCTAGTTGATATAGTTGTCCTGACGCCAATTGCCTTGTGATCTGTATGATTACCCCTCATTATCTCTACATTACTTGACTGACTTTTCAATAAAACTTGTGAGTCGTTTATCGGTAGCGGCATCTCAATTGAACTATACAAAAGTTCGTATTAATTACGTACAGTAAATGGTAAAATCATCTATAACTGCATTTTGTAACCTGGTTTGCAAGTATGTCATAACAAATATTGTAAAGCAGTGAATATCATGAAATTGTGCCGATACAGCAAATGTGTAACCATTTGTGGACAAACATTTCTTTAAATATGAAATTAATTAATTAAAATTGTTTCCTGAATAAAATAAATTTAAAACAATACATAAAGATACCAAAGAGTTATACATACATATTTGTGCAAATCAACATTAAAATCGAAGTGTTCAGTCATTTATATACTTTTGAGTTGAACTGAATTATGAAGATCATGTTAGCATAGAGATATCTTAAGTAATGACGTCTTTATTGTTATAATTAATAATGCTACGGTTTAATGGGTACGCCATAGCGTAATGGTTGAGGCGCTACAAACCGGAAGGTGCATAGACTATAACTGCATATTTAGGAAATTTTCAACTATTGTAGCATATTTAATATGAATATGCATATTTAAGTCATATTTTTGGCATATTTGTGTGCATATTAAAGAAATTTTGAAGTTTCATATCATAGTTTGTAAATTTTGCATTATAATGATACTTTTTGAGAATGTATAGATATTTTAAATAATTAACATTATACTTTAATAAAATGAATTGTCATGAAACTTAATAAAAATAGACATAATGTGTAAGTAGTAAAGTCATATTTAAAATTTTATTGGTCTTATTTTAATGTTTTTAGGTCATAAATGCATGCATATATCCTATTTTTTAGCTCATAGAAATCCGCACCCTACATATAATCCTCAGACATCCTTTGACATCTTTCTCGAGAGGACATGTTAAGTAGCGAAAAAATAAATAAAGAAAAGGATTAGTGGAAAATTATCGATTCTTATGTATAAAATACCACCTACTATTTCACGGTGAAAAGGGAAAGTGAGAGTAAATGCCATTTATCATTTTTTAAACAGAATATGCCTATACTTCATTTACACGTTTTTTGTTGTACTAGAAACCTTCATTCTAATTGCAGTCAATTTTCTTAAAAACAGCTAATCCTTCAATCGATCGGAAACAAGATTAGTTTCAATACCTTATAAATAAAGTTGTAAATTAGCGTAATTTACTACCAGAACTCCAGTTTAAGACTGTTAGCGGTTTGTTTATATTAATTGCGGGTACGTTGCGTAAATCGCAACGCTTACAAGACCACTAAGCGACCTACATTGACTATGAGAGCATAACCACGTACGTCGTAACTTAAAGTGTTTTTTTCCGGGAAAATTAAAAGCATTAAACAGATAATAGGTGATAGTTTGTTGAATGTGAAGTATGGTTTTATCAAAAGGGCAAACGTCATTTTTCAAACGGGAGCTGTTCAAGGATTTACATTAAAAGGCTTTCTAATGTTATAGGTTATGGCTTGAAAGTACTGGAAAGTGCACAAATGATAGAGTACGGCGTTACTACATAATAGTAGCAATTTTGCTACGCGGAATAATACGTGTTGGGATGGTTTGCATGAAAATCTAGCTGTAATAGGAAGAGCAGCTGTCTATGCTAATGCTTCCCACACGTGGAGGTAACACGTGTGCTTATTACTTTATTATGAACACGACTTCGTTTTAGGATGGCCGCAACGTCCGTTAGTAGGTTACTGACTCACAACACTTCAAAATAATTTACTATGTTATTAAGCCATTTAGTCATGGGAATGATGAAAGGGTTCCATGAAAGATGCAGATTTAACTTACCACAATTATCTGTTTCAAGACTTTCTTTCTCTGATAGTGTTTTTATTCATTTCCCATTCACAATATCATGCTGTAAACTAGATCCCTACATCCAATGCTGGTAACCTAACGTAACCTACCTCCGTCTTTTGCTTCCTTACTGCGCAGGTGCGTCATTATGTCAAAGTCAGTAACTTTTGATATATCTCTTATTACAGACATAATATAATCATATTTGTTATTTGAAGTTCATAACTTCAATCTGACGTCTTTACTTCCATTTTATTTCTTAATACTGACTGCTCAAACATTTATTGATATATTGCAGTGAAATTTTGCATGCACGTATATTTGATTTTATTGAACAACACTATCTAGAATCATTGATGTAACTTTAATAGTTTTTTTTTTAATATTTCTGATGTAAAAATCTCTAAAAAAAATTAGAAGTGTTGATTTATTTTAAAAAAATATTTATATTGCAGATAATCCAAATATACTAGATTATGTTGTTCATACGATATTTACAAATAGATAGAAAAAAGAATCACTCTGAAATATTGGTATTTATGAAAATTATCAGCGAAACGGCACTTCAGTGCACAGAATTTGGCTGCCATTTTGTAATGATAACTACCCATTAACTGTAATAGTTAAATTAATTCTTAAAATAGTATGTAATTGCAGAACCAGTCAATAAAGAGCATGCCAGATTGCAAGGCTACAGAACAATTCATTGCTGAGAAAAAAAAAATGAAACTTCACCTAATTTCCAGCATCGAAAGCTGTAGGCCTATGACCCCCCCCCCTTAAATAGCAAAGTGCACCAGACATTATTCTGTTTATCATGTCAGCAATGTCGTACTTAAGGATTTATGTGGAACTTCATAACGTTGTCACGTAGTAACGATGTACTTATTCACTATTGCAACTTTGTTGCAAATTCTCAAGCAATAAACGAAAGAGCCAGCATCTTGAACAATGTTTGCCTTGTTGTTTCAACAGCTCGACTCTTGTACTGAGAGTGGTTCTTGAATATCAGCCTAGTAATTCACTTGTTTGAACTAAACAAGAGTGGGAGTAGCCATGAATGATGCACAAAGTCATCAAACTTAATGGCTTGGCTTAAGCAACCAACTGTTGCGCTCTATAGGTGAAACACACTGTCATTCAGATTTCAGCTGAGGTTGACTGGGGTCCTTGTACGAATGACTAAGTAAATAATACCAATAGTTAACTGTAATCCTTTTCAGAGACACAGCGTGATGCCATTCATTGTCACCGGACTGATAAGTTCTGAGAAAACTTAGAATGAAATTATCAATATTGGATTATTATTATTATTATTATTATTATTATTATTATTATTATTATTATTATCATCATCAATTCATTATTATTATTATCATCATCATCATCAATTCATCATCATTATTATTATTAGTATCATCATTATCATCAATTCATTATTATTATTATTATTATTATTATTATTATTATTATTATTATTATTATCTTCATCAATTCATCATCATTATTATTATCTTCATCAATTCATTATTATTATTATTTATTAGTTTGATAAAAAAAAAATTTAGATCTCGCCACCATATACAAAATAAAATAACAATTAGAATCTACTTATAATAGCAGAGTGGTCTGATTCATTAAATTCAGCTAAACTATAAAATGGGTGAACAGTCAACCATTGATGAACAATTATTTGAAAATTCTTAAAGTTAGCGTCTATAGCACTGCGAAGCATCAAGTTAAATATACGTGCAGAAAATAATGTGATAAACGTCCTGGAAAGATCATCCTTCAACAGGATAATGCGCGTCCGCATACTGCCCATGCCACTATGGAGCAGATCAGGAGATTTGGGTGGGAAACACTTCCACATCCTCCCTACAGCCCCGACTGCACCCTACGACTACCATCTTTTCAGTTTTGTGAAGGAACAGATACCAGGCCAACGCTACGAGACACTGGAGGATATTCGGCAAGCAGTGCGTCAGTGTCTACGGGCAGCTAGAACGGAATTCTATCGCAAGGGTATTTTCAAACTTGCAGAACGATGGGAAATATGTGTGCAAAAAACGGAGACTATGTGGAAAAGTAAAAGAAAGGTCTGTAGATTGAGATGATATACTTGGTTTCACTTACAAATAAAGATTAAGGTTGTAAAAAATGTTGCTCACGACTTTCAGTATAATAATAATAATAATAATAATAATAATAATAATAATAATAATAATAATAATAATAGCCATGAAGAATCCCATACGGGCAATGGCCTCTCACAGTGGAGGATAGCTCTAGAATAACCCCACAGATGAGCTAGTTCTGTGGGATTTGGAATGCCCCTCGTAAAAGACGGAAATGCGGCGTTCGGCTCATTCTTTCCAATTCTTTCTTGATTCTCCACTTGCGACTTTTGTATCGCATCAGGTAAGAGACGTAATCGACTCAACGACACTTAAATCACAAGATTTTCCCCATTATTCATACGATAGCAGAGAGATTATTCACAGAAAAAAAAATTAATTTCTAGTAATGAGTATCAAGAGCCAACGTATTGTGTTACAGGAGTAAAGTTAGCAGGAAAGGTCAACAAACGTTGGGTATCACTTATCAATTTAAACTCACCGCTGCGAGCTTTTAATATATAATAAGTCATGTGTGTCGACAGGTGATATAACCAGTTTCAGTTGCAGGAGAGAAATGTGAAGTGATGAAGTAAGTCAATAATTTAAACAATGCACATAGCCTGCAGAATATTAATATTCCTTTCTCGGAACTTGTTGTCCTGTTCCCACATACATAATTTCATAAAACATAGTGATGGAATTTTAACTCTCTTCAATTGACATTTGTAGCTTCAACACGTATAAGTGATATTGCTTATTGATTTAAAGGCAAAGGAAGCAGCTTCTGAACACAGCATTTTGGAACATTTGAAAACCTCAGAGGGAAAAGCATGAATTTTCACAAAAACAAAATTTTAGAAAAATAGTTATTTATGATCGATGTGGTAAAGATGAGATTTTTCCAAGTAGGCTAGACACTGTATGTTTGTGAAACGAGCATAACCTATGAGGGCGTGTGTAACAATCCTACAAGCAAAATAAAATCTTATTCCCATACACTATTTTAGACTTACTTACGCAATGGCAATAGAAAATTTCTAAGAAAGCTACAGGAATATTATCCATCGTATTTTAAGGAACCAGAAGGTTCATTGCCGCGCTTACCTGAGCCCGCCATTCAACCCTATTCTGTGCTAACTCCATCCAACCATCCCTCTATTTTAGACAGAGGGATGTCTAACTTAAGACACTATTTTAGACAGCCATTAAACTTTGTTAAAATATTAATAATAAATGTTAATTTACTGTAATTTCGCACCGTGGAGTGAACCACATTGGGTTTTCTAGATCACAGCTGTCAACTTAAGGACAACGCTTTTCACAATTTTGACAATTTTCGGCAATTATGACAAGTTTTGCAATCACCGTGAGAAATTTCAAATTTAAAAAGACGTAGTGAATTTTAAACATTTTTTAATACCAAATTGAGGACCGTTCTGGCAAAACTCAACATCTCCATTTTTTGTCAAATTCGTTTTTATTGGTTCTAGGTGCTTTGAAATGAGATATTTAAGATGGTGAAAAAAGAACATAAGAAAAATCAACATAACCAATTCATTTTGAAGCCTCAATATGCAATGTTTCTATTTTGTATCTATACATATAAAAATGAATGTATGTGTGTGTGTGTGTGTGTGTGTCCTTTATGCATTACTACACCATTCATCCGATCGCCATGAAACTTTGGGAATTTTGTTTGGTACATTCCCGGGAAGGTTTCTGTCATACTAGGCCTACATTTTTAATTTTAGCTTCCGTTCGCGAGTTATGAGTGAAAAACGGGCAGAAAACGTGTATTTTTTGCGTTTTTGAAGCATCGGTTTTCAGTAATACATTTCAATGCCAAATCAATTACGGTAGGCTTTGGCTATTTTTGTCATACCTTGGAAATTAAACTTTCGCGATCGCTTGAATGTTGTAGCTCACGCTGGTCGATTCATTTGTTTATAATGTCAAGGCCGCAGACATATGAAATTTTCAACCTACACCGAAAAGGATTATTATTATTATTATTATTATTATTATTATTATTATTATTATTATTATTATTATTATTATTATAAGAGGGTAGTCAATATAGGCCTAAATATGGTCAAAAGTTGTTCGATTTGGACGAAACTCACTATACAGGGGTTTTCTGGGCCAAGGATCACGAATCTGAGGTCGCTTTTACCAGGCGACGTTATCTAATCGAGGTATGTAATTCACGTGATTTAGGTGTTAATAAATATAATGATTTAACTGTTATGCTCTTAATTTTTTATTTTTTAAATAATTATCGCGTGCGAAGCCGCGGGCACACGCTAGTAAGTTAATAAAAACTGAAGAAACTTTCTCCTGAGCAATTTATGTTTTGGCATATGTTGATATTTGTCAAAACGGTCCTCAATTGAGGCTATTTAATAATCATACGCAAATATTTTTGTTTAACTAAATGAGTATTTACTATATAATGTAATCAAAGTCGGTAACTCTGGAGTGTTATAATTTTATACTAAGTTACTTTACTCAATGCCATAATTTGTTTCCTCTTAATAAATATCATCTACCGTTAAATGTGCTTCTTTTACCCTCGACTGTACGAAAACATAGTTAAACGTTTGAAGAGTAATATATCCTATTTTTAATTCCTCTGCTCGCACCATACATACTACAGGTAGAGCAAGTATGGTGTTCGGACCCCGAAATTCGAAGTTGAGTTTTAAACATAAATACACGTATTAAGTCCCCCGAATTCAAAAATATTATTTTCAGAAACATGACTGTGTCCGTGTGTGTGTGTGTGAACAGCCTAGCGCGAGAACGAAAGATCTTATAAAACAACATTTTATATTTTGGTTAGGTATCTTCTGAGGATGTAACAAGAAAATTGGCTACGACTTTCCTTTAAATTTAATGTCCCTTTACATTAAGACAATTTCGTTTTTCGCAATTTTCTCGAAAAAGGCTCAGACGATTTTGTTTAAATTTTGTCCATGTGGTGCTTATACCAAGAACTAAAACTTTTATTTAAATTTTTTCGTGAAAATTCTGTGAAGAGTAGTTAGTTATAAGCTACTCATTTCATACACAAACTTGCCTCACTAATAATGCAGCTTTGAATGAGGCTGAGACAATTGATTGCGCACTATCGCAATATATTCGTTTACTTTAGACTGGAAAGTGTAGAGGCAATTGTGTGGTTCACATCATTTTTTTTTTGGTACTGACATAATCTTAGTTAAATCTTAAAACATAAACATATAATATAGTCAAAGAAAAATAGTCGTATGCAACTAGCCTATAACTTAATGGTAATTAAGATACTCTTATGAAAATTATTTATATTATTATCGCTTTGTTCGTTTAATTACCATACTCGTATCTTTAAAAATGTAATTATAGGCACGCTGCATTAAGTAGCCTGCTATTTTACAGCTAAAACTCAAGAATTTTAGTTTATAACGCAAGCATAATTTTCAAAATGTTCGTTAAAACCACAAATACAATACAGATATATAAGCTTTCATGAACCACAGATTTTTGTCTCTGTTGTACATTACATGAGAATATTCTCACAAATACAATATTTGAAAATATACGTTACACCTGTAATAATAATAATATTTATTTATCTGTCATTAAACTTATACAAAGTAATAGACATCATCAGTGTAAAAATTCTAAAACTATTAAAACACCAGATCATCCAGATTTGTCTCATCGAACTCCTGTATAGTGTAAAATGCCTTGCTTTTTAGCCATTGCTTAGTTACTGTTTTAAATCTTTTAGAATTAACATTTCTAGCATTTAGTGGGAGTATTAAAAAGTTTAATTCCAACATGCTTAAAACTATTCTGACTTTTATTCAATCTTGTAAAATTAGGGACTAAATTGTTTTTATTTCTTGTTTCGTATTTATGTTTATCTGAACTAATATTAAAATCATCATAATTATCTTTGACAAACTGTAGCACATGTAGGTAGAATAACTCCCACAAATATAAGATTAGAAGAAAATATTGTGTTTGGAAGATAGATTACAAGAAATTGTTGGTATACAAAACATAGCAAAAGTTTTAAAACGTCCGTTACAACGTGTGGTAGCTGAGATACTTGCGGTTTTCACTCAAACAGTGTAAAAACTATGATTCATGGGTTCGATTCTCCTGTCATATCAACAATTTGAGTTCATGAGAATAAGCCATTTGGAACAGTCCACATTAAATAATTCAATTAACGCCCTGCGGCCATTGTACTAGTTTCCTTAAAAAGTAGTGCCACAATATGCAGCAATAAATTCGTTATGTCTTGAACAAACACTGAAGCAATCTCAAAATGTTCAAGTCTTCTCTAAATTTTAACAACTAGTAAATATTACAGTACATAACAAACAATAGCGAAGAAGTTACATTAATAAAGATAAATATATATATAATATACGACAAACACACATACAAGTAAAGTGTCAAAAGACCCGTGCTGAACACAGCTTGGAGAGTAACGAAATTAGTAAGCTTTGGGTATTGCCGACAGAATGGAGCAGGCTATTTTAAAGTACGCTGGTTCGATTCCGGCCCAATTCTATGGCATGAATGTGTGCGTACATGCATCATTCCCATGTATTACCGGCATGTGAACGAACTTCTTCTTTCCCCGAGTTTTACCTCCTCTTTGTAGGTAATTTATGCGGTCCAAGCTGCCCGGGCCTTAAAGCAACACGAGTCGTCGGAAGAGAGGGTTTCTATGGCTCACATACATACTTTTTTGACGAGACAAGGGTTTGGTGGATTTTCCGGATGAGTGATCAGCATAATGCCGGGGTCCCTCCGAGACAACACGAATACATAGGACGATACACACCATTCACATACGTACACACTCAGAGTTAGGTGAGGATGGATGAAGGTTATAATGATGGCCAGATTATGCCCGGGGAATTTCCCGACATTTGTCTCGCAGGTGAGGAAAAACCCGGAAAACCCCAACCTAGAAAACATGTCCCGACTGGGAATCGAATCCGGGCCCAATGGATGAGGAGAGAGGGCCTACATCACAGCGGTGAACCATTTACAAACACAACGATTTATTATTTTTTGTCGATGAAATTAGGTTTTTGCAAACATGTATTCACATTAAAAAAGAAATGTAGTAGGCCTACATTTACAGAAATGTATTGAAATGTACAATTACAGAAATGTAGTACAGAAATGTATTGAAAAACCCTCAGTGGAGTCCAGACCACCCATCATGTGATTTCTAATCTTCTCCTTTACGTAGAATTTTGAAATGTTCGTTGCTGCGGTAAGGTATTCTCAGTTTCCAAGAAAATAAAAATGCAATACCACAGACAATCAACAATGCCCCCTCCAAGAGTTCTTACTTCGATGTAAGTAATGTACTTCATCCAACATCTTCATTCAACCATTAAGTTATAAGCTAGAAGGCAAAACAACAAGCTTATTATTTTCTACATAGGCCTTGTGCGGCTAACGCATGTTCTTGTTCAGTCTGGATTTATTTTACTTCCTCTATCCGGGTATTGTAGGCACTAGTAGAGGAAAGTTGATGTCGCGTTTCTGACATAAATTCACGTTTTGAGTCCTCTGACTCCAAAAACATGTCTCTGTGTGTGTGTGTCTGATAAGCATGGCTCGAGATCAAAATAATCTTATCAAAACATAATTAAATATTTGTATTAGATATTATCTTCAGGAAGTATGACAAGAAGATCTTATTTCATAGTTCAAAAGTTACTTCACTCTGTACTTAGTAGACAATTAAGGAACGATTTTATTTGTAATAACTCAGGGTTTCAATTTTTGTTCTTACTACTTTTCCTTTTTTCTTTTTACTTTTCTGTTATTTCTTTATTGTTATTATTTTTTTAGGTTTTGATTTAATTATATTTTCTTTATGTATTTTGTAATTTGTATTTTGTAATGTAAATGGCTGAACTGTGCCCGAGCACGAGCGCTTGCTCATTCGGGTGGTCTTGTTTTGTTTTGTATAAATAAATAAATAAAAATAAAATAAAAGATGGCGACGACTTTCTGTTTTAATGCCACTTTACACGAAGAAAATTTCATTTTCTCTATTCTCCCGAAAACGGCCCTAAGGATTTTGTTTAAACTTTCTTCACGAGGTGTTTATACTAAGAGCTAAAACTTTATGTTTGAATTTCCAAAAATATTCAATAAAATCTTATTTTTATAATTAAGAAGAAATCATGCAGTAGTTGTATATATCTGAGTCAAGGTGAATGAAGAGATCTATTTGTGGTCGTCTGAGGTTAAGCAAGCATTTAGTGGTCGCGTTTCATGGCGTCTTGGGATGGTACAGCTAATAACACCTTACCTCAGCCCCACGTTTATTTTGCTGCATTCTTGAAAATGTTCTGCTTCAGCAGCAATTTACTCTTTATCCACCGATTAAGTAAGAAGCATCAATATAATATAGTTGAAATTTTCAATTACAGTGTAATAAAAGCACGGCGAAACAAGTCTTGAACCGTTGAACCACAGGCATTGAAAATAATATTTTTCGAATTTGAAATAAGTTGTTTATCGAGTTACTGCCATAGATCTATAATCATACCTGTTTTTTTCACTATCGTGTTACGTCTAGAATGTGCACCAAGGGCTTCACCACAGACATATAAATTTATTACT